>JAEHOE010000031.1:600000-1003822 GCA_016858145.1 Edaphochlamys debaryana | reverse complement strand
GGGGGAGGGGGAGGGGGAGGGGGGAGGGGGAGGGGGAGGGGGAGGGGGAGGGGGAGGGGGAGGGGGAGGGGGGAGGGGGAGGGGGAGGGGGAGGGGGAGGGGGAGGGGGAGGGGGAGGGGGAGGGGGAGGGGGAGGAGAAGCGAGCGTCACTTCACACGTCAGCAGGGTGCGTTAGAGCGTGGGCGGCCGCAGAAAGGGTATGACCGGGCGCACAGCCCGAGGACGGGGCCAACACGGGGCATAGCTCGGCTCGAACGCAAGAGCGACCCGGCAGAGCACAGCCTTGGGACATGACTGTTACGTGCGGTGGGGGGTGGAGGGGGGCAGATGTACTACTTGTGGTTGGCTGGGATTAGCTTGGAAGGGCGAGCACTAAAAAAGGGCCGCTACAACGCACCTTCTCGGCGTTTGTGACGATCATGATGTCGCCGTAGCCCACTGTGAGGAACGTGTACATCACGAAGTACAGCGCGTCCCAGTACCTGCACCAGTACGGCATACGACACGCTACGTGAGGGAAAGAACGCCATAGACGCACCTCAAGGAGCGCACGGAGGCAAGGGACTGTGCCAGCTTGAGGTCCCCGTCCCAGAGCCCCCCAGGGAACCCGACCACGCACCGGCCTGCGGGCCGCATGTTGTACACGCCCTCCCCCTCCACCCAGCTGTCGTAGTCAGACCCGATCTCGGGCGCCGAGGGCGGCGACGGCGGGAAGGGCGGCGGCGGCCGCGTGCCCGGCGGCCAGGGCGGCAGCGGCGGCGGCGGCGGCGAGGGCGCGCCCAGCGTGTTACTCGTCTCCACCACGCCTACGGGGACGGCCGTTAACCACCGGGCAGAGTGTGCGTGTCATTCGTGTGGGAACCGCACCGTGTGATGGTGGCAAATGCAAGGATCAGAGGCTCGGGGCACCAGGTCAAGCGGGTCTCGTATAGGGCCCGGCGCACCGATGAAGTAGAAGATGCACGAGAACTGGTGCATGGTGATGAAGACGGTGAGGAGCAGGACCATGAGCGGCAGGGAGCCGCGCTTCTTGAACACGCGGACCTGGGCAGCGGCGAAAGGGCGCGGGTGGTTGGGGAAGGGGCGGCGGCAACGGCGGGGCCACACGTAGGGCCCGCGTCGAGGCTTGAGATAAGTCGGGCGGATGCGGCCCCAAGCGAGGGTGTGCTGGGGGGAAACGGGGCAGCCAATGATGAGCCGATGCTGCAAGCGGCGAAAAGATGAGGAGGCACGTGGCCCTGTGGACGAACGAAACCCCTGCGCACGTGACCCCGGTCCTCACCTGCAGGTACGTCTGCACGTTGGACTTCTGCGGTGGCCGGACGAAGGGCGGCCAGGAAGGCGCGAAAACGACCGTTAGGCGGCGGCAAGGGTACAGCAATGCCCAGCGCCTCGCCAAGTGAGCCCCCCGCTCCCCAGGCCCCGCTTCCCTCCCCCGCCTGCCCACCGTGATGACCCGGGGCAGGCGCAGCAGCTTGGAGAAGCGCGTCAGGCGGAACAGTAGCACACGCGACGAGTAGTCGTACTGGGCTGCGGGCCACAAACACAGTGGCGGCAGGCGTGGCCGCCCACAGGTCAGTGACGTGGCCTTTCCGTCCGTCTAGCCCTACCTCCGGAGTGCAAGCCCGCGTCACCGGCCAAGCCCAACTTGCCCAAGCCCAAGCCCAAGCCCCGACCCACATCCGATGTTGATGAGGGTGAGGAAGGGCACGGCGGCCGCCAGGTCCAGGATCGCCCAGCGCGCCAGGTAGTGGTTGGCGATGCTGGAGAGCGTGTGCTTGACCCTGAAGTCGCCCGTGATGATGGCCGTGCGCAGCTGCATCAGCACGTCCAGGAAGGCAAGCACGTCGTTGATGAACTCCCACACGCCTGTGGGGGGGCGTGTCGGCGCGGGTGCGGAGTGGCGGTTGGGCGAGTTGGGCGAACGCCGTGGCCCGGGTATCAAGAGCAGAGCGTTGGCAGGATGGGAGGTCAAGGTGAGCAAGCGGGAGAAATGGTATCCTTCTCCTCCAGCCCCAGCCGACTGTCCTCATGGGAGGCTAGGGCCGGCCCCCCGCCCAGCCCAGCCCCCGGCGCCCCACGCCCGCCCTCCCCCAGCCACGCACCCAGGCGCGTGGTGATGCGTAGGTTGCACACGAACACGACCACGATGGGCATGCCCAGGCACGTCCACATGTCGATCGGCAGCATGAAGAAGTCCCACCACACCTGCATTTAGTTGGCGGTTGGCGGTTAGTGCTTGCAACCGATTTGGTGGGTGTCTCCATGAGGCCGCGTCCCCCCACCCTGCTGAGTGCAAGCCTGCCCCAAGGGCCCCTCCCCTGGGCAGTGGGACCCGGACGGGCCCCTCCCCCAGGTCAGGCCCAGGCCGTGCTGCCCAACCGCTCCCGCCCAAACGCCCGCACCCAGTGGCCGTACCTTGAACATGGAGTTGGGGTGCACGGGGTCCCAGAAGATCGTGCGCAGGTAGTTGGTGGCGGTTGGCTTGAGCGCCACGTCAACCGCCAGGCCCGAGCCCGCGCCGAGCGCCCCAAAGGCTGTGGCCAGCCACTGCGACAGCTCCGTCAGCCCCTCCTTGGTCGCCTCCGCACCGGCCGCCGCCGTCTGCACTATGCGTATGCTGTTCAGCTTTTCCATCAATCGAGCGCTGGCGGAGCCTATGCGCGCCCCCGGGCCCGAGCTGGGGCTGAGCGGGGCGGCAGGGGTCGGGGGGGACTCGCGGCGGCGCGAGGCCGCACGGAAGGCCGAGGCGTGTCCCCACACGGGTGTGGCCTGCGACCCGGAGCCTGCGCCGCGCTGGCTGCCGGGGCCCGAGGCGGGTCCCTGTAGCGAGGCGTTGGAGGAGGAGCGGCCCTCCCCGCTGACGGCTTCCTCCAGCCCCGCGGGATCCATCATGGACTGGATCTCAGCCGCGGCATCCTGTGTGAGTTCCACGAATCCATCAATGGTCAGGCCAACGGTGGTCACAGCTGCGGCAGTATCAGTGCTGGTAAGCGGCTAATCGTGAGCACGGATGAGACCTCGTGGGTACCATGCCGGGCTGGCGGGGGTTGGGCGCGGGCGCAGTATCAGGGGCAGCGGGCGAGGCAGCCGCTGCCTGCCGGTTCCTAGCCCCCATGGTCGCTTGCTGCCTTACCTCGAAGGACGTGTCGTCCGACTGGTACTGCTCGAAGGAGAGTTTGAAGAAGGCCTGCACCTTGACAATCAGAGGCGCAGAACGGACCTGCAGAGTGTTTTTTTGGGGGGGGTGAGGGAGGGGGGCGGGACGCGGGAGCAGAGCAGGTTGCGGGATAAGGCGCGTGGTGGTTGCAGGGCATCGGGTACGGGCGGGCACAAAGCCCTAGGGCATCCCGTGCCGCTGAGCTACGTATAGATTGTTCATCACATGACGTAGTCATGGAGAAAGCATCTGGATTCCTTGGAGACAAGGCCGCGGATGCAGCCATCCCGGCTGCCGCATGCTCACCTGCTCTGACGCGGCTGGGAACCACCCCACCACGGTCCGCCACATGATGGCAGCCCTCGTCGTGGGCAGAACGTCCTGCACGGCCCCAGGGTGCATCACATCGCATCAGGAGACGAAGGCAAGAGGCCAGGGGGGGTATGAGCCGGCGGCCATAGGTGTAGGGTGCGCAGTGCAGGGAGGGATCAGGCGCGGGCCGCTCGGGTCCCGGTGCAGCACCCGTTGGGCTCCAAGCATTTGAGGGAGTCAGCCGCCCTTCCCCAAACCCACATGGATGCTCGACGTCTGACTCTCTGTGCGGCTGACGGCGCTCATGTTCCCCACGCTCATGCGCGAGCGCATGCGCGCCGTTGCGGCCCAGGTGTTGGTGCCATCGTCATGGTCATGGTCGTCCCCGTCATGGTCGTCCCCGGCGCCGTGGTTCGAGTCGAAGGCGGCGTAGTTAAACAGCGTGGCATTTACGCTTGACCCGGCCCCGGGGTTGACACGGTCAGGCGCAAGGGACTGCCCCTTGCGGAGGTCGGGCACCGCCATCCCCCGCGGGCGTACCAGGTGCGGCACGCTGCGGGAGGTGCGCGTTGCACCCCCCGAAACGGAATCATAAGCCAGCACCTCTGGATCTGCATCTTCATCATGCCTCGGCTCCGCTTGGGTGCGCGCTCCAGGCGGCAATGGGAACGGCATAGTGCCCAGAAGTCACACAGGAAGTGTCAGGAGCCGTTGAGATCATATCATATACACACTAAGCGTCTAGATGGAGCCGGAGCACGTCCACCAGGGCCGTAAACGCGCCATGCTGAGCGAGAGCCAGTCGCTGTCGCTTTCACACTATTTGTCGCAATTTCAGCATACCGACCGTGAGCGACATGAGCAGGTGTTTAGTTAACTGGACAGCAGGAACGCGCTGTGTCGTCAACTTGCGCGTACTTGCAAGCCGCGGTTTGACTCTCCAGCTCTGCGAGGCAAGGCTAGCTATTATAGACCTGTCAACAGCTGGTCGCCAGACTTGACCAGCCACCTCAGTCGAAGCACGTACACACGCTCATGGTGCAGCCCGGTCACCCGGCTGACCCGGGGCCTGCCCCCGTCCTCCCCGGGCTCCCCCATCTGCCCCATCCTGCGCCCCGTTGTCTATAATATCCTGCGGGTTTGCGAGCGCGGCTGCCCCTGCCTCGGCGATGCAAAATGCTGGCACCCTGCCTTCCTCCTCACGCGCTGGGGCCGCGGCTACGTCGACGCGCTCAGCTGCATGACCGCTGCGCGTACAGTTCCCCCGAGTTCCCCCATCCTGCCCAGAGCGTCCCAACACATTTAGACAAGGGTAGGCATTTAGAAGACAGTGCAGCAGTGACCTATGGTCGAGGCTCTATGGCGCGGAGTTCAACTTGCCGTCGTGCCATAATTCTTCCCGTCTGAGCCTGTCACCCGCGAACGGACTCCCTCCCTAGCCTTACGAGCTCCCCTTGCAAATGTTCAGGGGACAGGCTCACGTGCAGTGGACAAGTGTGGCTACGCAGCTGAGTGCAGGGCGAAAGGGCGAAAGGGCAAACAAGGGCATACAGCTGTCAGGAAGCTGTATTCGGGTCATGCTTGACAGACTCGACAGGGGCAGGCAGGTGGGCTTGGCCCCACTCAGGCTTCCATCGGTTCCACAGGACCACCACGCAAGCCGCCCGGCACTCCCTCGTCCCTCCCCCGACTTCATCATTCGTTCGATGACTCGATTCTCCTTCTCCTGCTGTCCCGCATCACTGTGCACGGGGCTACTATAGACAACGGGGCGTAGTGCCGCGGTGACTGGCGACTGTGCACGGGGCACACACACCAGGCATCCGCCAACAGGGGCCCTGAAGGGGGCAAAGGGGGGCACTCGAAGGACTCGGTCTTGGGGCTGCGCGCCCGAGGGGGAAAGGTGGCGACGACGGCGTCAGAGGGTGAACCATGGTGATCCGTCCCAAGCAGGCGTGGAGAAAGGTGGCTTGGCTTGCCGGTGCCCCGACCTTGAGCACAGGAGCCTACTGGAGTACTCTCCGGAGCGGCGGCCCTTCCGGAACATCATATCCGTGTCCATGCGACCGTGCCACGCGACAGAGGTAGGAGGGAAAAGGGCTGAGCCCAGTGGACCCCACGGCTGGACCCACGGGCATTGACAGGCAACCCAAGCGACGTTGGCCACATCTCAGAAGCGCCATGGAATCAGAACCCACAAGTCCATGGCCCCGACAGCGTCCGCCCGCCATTGATCCCGAGGCGCCGGCTTGGACGGCTTGGGGCACCACGTCACCGCTGCTGTTGTTAAGGTAGATTGCTCAGGCTCGTACGGTCTTGATGGCGCCGCCGCTCCAGCGCCGCGCATGGCGCACTTTCAGGTTCGTTGGAGGAACGAGCACCCTGCGCCTCAGCTTCTCAACGGAACTACAAGGCGTGAGTTCCTGCTTATCAGGTACAGGTTGCCACCCCTGGCGCTGCGCGGTCCCTACAGTTCGCTCCTTCGTTGGCCGACCATCAGCACCAGCTCGTCGCTTACGAGAGCAGTAGGGGGCAGGAGTGGTTCAAGCATTGCTGTAAGTACCAAGGGACGCAATGCGTGTCTCGGGTGCGCTTGGAAGAGCAATTCAACAGGCCTTAGAAGTACGGCGCGGCGCGGCGCGCACAGGCTTGGGAGACGAGACGCTGGCGCCCGAGAACCTACAGACCGCAGGACTACTAGCATTCATAGCAGCTTGAGCAAAAAACATTCTTGGCAACTTTAGCGACACGCTGACTCTAAACCGCCTCATTCCCGCTACTGGTGCGCGACGGAGACCCACCATCCCCCGTTATCAGACTGCCACCAGGGCGCGGTTAGACTTCATTTCTCCTAGAGAGTAGTCGGGTGGCCTGCTGAGGTCCAGCCTCCCCATCATTTATCGGGCGGGGCGACTCCACGGAGCACTCCACAAATAACTTAGTTTTGGTCGCCTAGCTAGGTGAGAACATCGACGACAGCCGCTGGGTACGCGGCCCCCGATTGGCACTGCAAGTGCCTGAGCCATGGCCGCGTCGCCTTGACTTGCAGCCTCCACTCAGCTTATACCATACTCACCTGTCGCCTAAAGCATACATATACCTTCAAGTAAACGCATCTTGCCTCTGACACCGACCATGGACGAAATGCACCACCTCAGGCAGCTTTTGCGGACTCGCTGTGCCAGCGGCGGTCGGCCTTGGAGTCGGGCTTAATGGTCAAGTTCATCGAAGGCCTCCGTAAGAGTCTAAGTGAGCCCTCTTGCGGACCGGGAAGTGACTCCGGGCAGCCTGGGGCGCGCTTAGGACGCCCTGCGCGCTCTTCGAGCCCTCACTGGAGCTCTTGAACTGATGGACACACCGCACGCGGGTTAGAGGTGCCAGCTGCCAGCCTGCCAGAGCTTCCTGCGCGAACCTGAACTGAGGCCTCTTCTCCTCGCCCGCAGAACAACGAACACATTCAGAAGAGGACGTGGTCGTAGCTACCATGAGAGGCAAGGGAGCGACAGAAGTCTTCCGCAACTTGGCCTTCGACGAGGCGGACCAAAATGTTGCGAGCATCGCGTCCCCGTCGGGGCGCTGCCATTCACCGGCAATTGGCAGCAGGGCACAGCCCGTGTCAGAGAGCCTTAAAAACAACTTTGTCGGCGACGGCAGGGGCTTGAGCTTCGAGTGAGTGGCTTGCCTTCCGAAAGCGGCCTGCGTCTACCTACCTACCTCGGCAGGGCGTTGAATTTTGCCGCTTCCAACTTCCTTATGCAGTGCCAACCAAGTAGCGACAACGCCGCGAGTACGCGCGGACTCCATGGGGGCGGCGGTGTGGGCGTCTCCGGGCGACCTTCCCTCTCACTCCAGCGTACCAGCGCCTTCGCCGCTCGGACCCTCACCGCTCGCCCCCACGTCCAGCCTCCCGCCAACGCCGGCGGGCAAGCGGACGGGGAGCATGATGAGCCTAGGCGGTGTGCGCAGCCCTATGGGGCCACTCAGCTCAGCCATGTTCGGCTCGGTCACAGGAGGGCGAGCGTCAAGCCCCGCCTCGGTCCGGCCGGACGCAATGGTTGAGGTGCCCCGGGCAGCCAGCCCCACGCTCGCCCACCGCGCTGCCAGCCCATCGCAGCGCGCTGCCAGTCCCGCAAGCCACCGGGCATCGTGAGTCTTGGGGTTAAAAGGGGGCGGGGGGGCTTAACGAGTTGCTGTTCGGGCAGACGAAGAGCTCGGGCGGCGAGGGGTTACTGTGACGCCGCACCATGTTTTGGGCATGCTGTTTGCTCAAAGACCTTCCGGTGGACAGCTCCACCACGCTTTGGAGGTCGGGAGCAGTGCTCCTTGTCCGTTGCCCTTGAAGGCCATGCTCAAGCGCTGCCTCCCCGGCCCTTGCCCCCCTCCTCCTCGCAGCATCGTCAAGCGGCCAAAGAACTCGACGGCGATCCAGGAGCTGGGGGCGTACGACCCAGCCATGGACGAGGAGTCGGGCTCGGAGGACGGCAGCCGCGCTGGCGACGCGCGCGTGATCCACGTGCGCACGCGCAACTCGGCAAACGTCTCGGCCGTCAACCTCATGTCGAGCGTCTCGGCGACCAGCAGCATGCGCATGTGGGAGGACGAGGTCAAGCGGCTAGTGGCGGCAGGGCGGCACGAGGACGCCATCCGCTGGGCCGCGCCCACGGACGCGCTCATCCGCTGCACCATCCGCCGCGTGCGCAACTTCCTGGGCCACACGATCGCCTACCAGCTCTTCCTGGAGTCAGGCGACACTTTCCTGCTCGCAGCGCGCAAGCGCATGAAGTCCAAGGCCTCGAACTTCGTGCTCTCGACCAGCCAGGACGACCTGGGCAAGGACTCGGACCACTGCATAGCCAAGCTCCGTGCCAACTTCGTGGGCACGGAGTACAGCCTGGTCAGCCGCACGGGCCTGGTGACGGGGTCGCACGACTCAAACGACGGCAGCCAGGACCTGCCCACGGGCGGCGGCCCGGGGCGCGTGGGCCTGCCGGCCGAGCCCTTCTCCCGCGAGGAGCTGGCGGTGCACTACAAGCAGACGGCGCTGACGGCGAAGGGCGGGCCGCGCATGATGCTGGTGGCCTCGCCGCTGCCGGAGGTGGCCTGGGCGCCGTCAGCACCCGACGGCTCGGACTGCCTGGCAAACTGCCTCGACGCCGCGCGCCGCCGTGAGCTCTCGCCGCGGCTGGAGCGGCAGCTGTGCATGCTCGCAACGAGGCCGCCCGAGTGGGACTCTAACCTCAAGGCGTACACGCTGGACTTCCACGGCCGCGTGCGCGCTTCGTCGGTCAAGAACTTCCAGCTGGTGCACTGGGACCACAACACGGACCGCAAGGGCTCGGACCTGGTGCTGCAGTTCGGCAAGATGGACGACAAGAGCGACGACTTCGCCCTGGACTTCACGTATCCGCTGACGCTGCAAAAGGCGTTCGGCATTGCGCTGGCGTCGACCGACACCAAGCTCTGCTACGCGCTCTAACGGACGAGGCGCAGGAGCTGCGTGGCAGTTTGGGGGGTTGGGGGTGGGCCGGACGGTTTTGGCGGGGGGCTCGGCCCTCGCATCTTGCAAGGGCCCTGGGCAGCAGGCGGGCTGTGTTGTGCAAGTGGCATGGATGGCGCCTGAACAAGGTGCCCCTAGTGCCCGCTGCACTTGACAGAGCAGGGGTGATGACGCCTTGTAATTGAATGGGCGTTGGCGTTCAACACATTTGACGAGGTATGGTTTGTATAGAGACTTGCCTGTGGTGCAAACACGGCACCTCATTCGCACGCGGAATCGTAAGCACGCTCCTCTGGAGCATAGTCTGGTAGACGAGCCGGCCGTGTGGGGGCGATAAACCTTGTTAGGGTGGGTTGCGAAGGCGAGCCACTGGTGCAGTGGACCGCATGGCATCCAGCCTTCAGGCGGGGTGAGGTTGCGGTGTCTGCTTGCGCCTTTTGTGCCGCCGAGCATAGCAGCTTGATGGGCCCTGGGGTTGTGAGGCCTGACTGCCACTGCGCGAGTAACACGGTAGCTTTATGGACGGTTGGTGGGCTAGGGCAAGCCAAGGGTAAAGCCGATCGTCTCTCGAGTGATCCAGATCTAGGGGGCGGCTATGAGAGGGAGAGGCTGGTGATAGCTTTGCAACGCCTGACCGAGGGCGAACAGCGGGCGAACCTCTTGGCCGTGGTTAGGACTGGGATGCGTCCTGACAACCCCGGTTGAATCCTTCAATGCATTTACTGGTACGGCATCGTCTAGGGATGCATGGGCATAGGCTTACGAGCCAAGTACGTTGTCGTGGCAAGCACAGGGCTGTGACCACTTGAGTGGAGGAACTGGTGGCCTATTCTTGACGACGGGAACGGGGCAGCCCGGCAGGGGGAGTCTCTGTAACGCAAGTTAGTGAAGCCTGCTCCGGCCCCGAGGTCACCCCTGAGCCGCCGCCAGCCCCCAACACGGCATGGCTAGCACGGCTGCTCTGGTAGGGCGATAGTTATGAAGCATAACGAGCTTCTGGGAGCAAGCCCACCGCTCCCCCCCCCGTCAGCATTCTCAGCAACCGAGGCCGGCCCTTTGGAGTTGAGCCCAATGACCTGGGTCAAGCGGGAAGGCTGGTCAGGCCTCTATCACTCTACCAGGCCGCAGATTTGCCAGGGGTTAAGAACAGGGGTGCCAGGCAAGCGAGTGCAAAAGGGCACGGCTCGGGGAACCAGCCGCCTGCTGCCCAGGGCATGGCAACCAGGGTTGCACAATACGGCAGCCCCCGGGGCCAATACGCGTATTAATACGCAATACGGCCCCCTCCTCGCTAATATGGCTTAATACGGCTCTAATACGGCGGCGCCCAGCCGTATTAATACGGCAGCGTACGGCAGCCCATTCTGCCGCCTTGTGCACGAGCGAATGCGCTCCGCATTCACGTAGAAGCGCAGGGAACGCGTAGGGCATCGGCTACGGCGGAACGGACGGCTGAGCTGCCGACCGACGCACCCCAGCACCCCAGCACCCCCCCCCCTTGCCGCCGGCCCCCGGCTGCCCGGCCGGTACCCCCGCGCCGCATGCCGTATTAATCCGGCAGCGAGAGGCCGTATCCGTATTAATACGTATCCGTATCAATGCGGGGACTGATACGTATTGGCAACCCTGATGGCAACAATTGAAGCAGGCAGTAGGAAGCGAAAGTTTGTCAGGGGTGCATCAACCTCGTATGCTAAGGAGTCGGGGTCCGACTAAGGGCTGAGGCTAGCTTGGGAAATCTGTCCTGTGGAGCGTGGTGGGAGCTGGCAGTGCAGCGGCGGACTCTCCCAGCTGACAGGCTAAACGCTGCAGGCCTGCTCTGTCAAATCGGTTGCTCAGCTGGCAGGGACAGGAGCAGGAACCAGCTGGCAGGTGACCCTGACCGTGAGGGGGGTGGGGTAGAAGACATCAACGCAGCGTAGCGCTTGGTTGAGGGGCGTAGGGCGTGGTCGTGGGCGGCCTACCTGGTGGGGTGCCACCAATTCACCAAAGCGCCATCGACACACCCAGCGGCCCCAGGCTCGGCCGCGTGGGCCGTCACGGCGCATAGGCCAGGCATAGGCCTCTGGCATAGGCCTCAGCGGGCACCGGTCGCGCAAGCTCGGACGATGGCGCTTTGCGACGTCGATGTCATGTGACACCTCCAAAGCGCATGTTCAGCCGCCTTAGCGCCGAAAGAGCTGGAGTAGCAGCGATCCTATCTGCCAGGCGATGGGAGGACCCTGAGGCAAAATAAGCGGCGGAGGGGCGCCTGTCCACGGCGCCTGTCCTGTCCTGGGACACCTACTGCGTGCGGGCCTTACACGGCGCCTGTCCTGTCCTGGGACACCTAGGGCTTTTAGCCGCGCCCCTGCAGGGTGTGCTAGGACAGCCTATGTTGCGCGGGAAGGGGCAGCACGGAGCACGGGCGAGGGGGAGCGCCGAGTAGGTGTCCTAGGACAGGACAGCCTATGTTGCGCGGGAAGGGGCAGCGGGGCCCGCGTTGGGGCGGGTAAGCCGGGGCCGGCACGCGGTCAGGGCCATCATGCCGACGCCCCGCCAGGCGCCAGACCGCCCCGTTCTACTGCTCTGTACTCCGGATTGCACTTCATATTCTTTTTGCATCTAGCGTCAGCAGGCTGCAACTTAAGCACCCCGCGTATTGTGCCACGCTCAACTCTGTGTCTTTGACTTCCATACGGTTGAGATACCCGAGTTTGCTTTGCACAGCATAGTCGCGGCTCGCCGGCCATGAGAGGCTGGGACGCATCGCAATAGCGTTTCGGGCCCGGCCCTGAATGGGGCCGGGTGTGCGTGACAGGGCGCGACGCAGCACTAGCAACGCGTCGTCAGCCACCTCAGCGCGAGATGCGCCCCGAGACAATTCCGACGGGGCTCACGAGCTATTTCGGGCTCTTGTCGAGGAGGAGGCAAAGCGAGGATGTGTAACGGATGTGAAAGACGTACTCGATGCTGACCCTACAGCAAAGCAGCGCGCACGGCTCCGAGCAGCCAAGGAGGAGGAGGCCGGCCGCAGGGTCGCGGAGCGCGTCCGCGTGCGTAAGTTTCGGGTCTGTAAGGGAACTCATACGAAGTAGATAGGGACATAGCACGCCCAAGAGGAGTTTAAGGGGCTACTGGGGAAGGTTTGACCCGTCCGGGCGACGCACGCTAGTGGCGGACATGGCGGTAGGCGCTGGCGGGACCTAAGGGCAGGGCGCTAGGAGGGGTGCCACTGATGGCGGCGTGAACGAAACTAGGGTTGCTTGTTGGGCTTGACGTGCCAGGCGTGCCAGCTCTGGGAGGACTTGCCCCAACCCCCACTCGGAACACCTGTCGAGTCTCACCTGTCCACGTTGGGCGGCCTCAAGGCTTGTGTGGCTGACCCGTCGGCTTCCCACAATCGCCCACCTCTCGCCCCTCTACCCACCCGACCCTTTGCAGCTGTGCCACGCGTGGTTCAGGGCCGTGGGCAGGGCCAGGATGGACGCCCGGCGCAGCCTGGCGAGGAGGGGGCCGAGGTGCCCCAGTCGAGCGGCCCGGGTTTCTCTCAAGCGGCTCCCCTAGCTGGCATGTTGGGCAGCCTGCGCCGCGGCACGGAGGCGGTCGGGGGCAGCAAGCGCCTCAGCCTGGATGCCGCACGGGCTGCCGGGAGTGCCCGCCGCGACCACCCTGGCGAGAGCGGCGGAGTCCCGACTACGCGCAGCAGCGAAGCCGGCAGCGCCGCGGGCCCCAGCCCTCGGCAACTGCCAGAGCGGCTGTTGGGCAGCCACGACGGCGGCCGTGCGAGCCGCATATCCTCCAACAGCGGCTACGGGCCTGCCATGTCGGACTGGCTGCACGGGCACGGGAATCACGGGGGCCATGGGCCGCTAGGGCAGAACCACGGGCCCGTGCCTGGGGCCGGGCCCTCCCACCCGCCGCCGCACCCACAGGCGCACCCCGTACTGGCGCCTGTGGTTGAGCCGGGAGAGGTGCAGGAGGAGGAACCGGGCTCCCGCCACGGCCATGCCCCTGGCGCCGGGATCGACGGCGGGGACCGAGGCGGCGGCACTCCGGGGGCGCCCGGCCGAGGCCCCTCGGACCTGCAGCACCGGCCGGACAGTCCGCGGGATGCCGTTCAGGCCAGCAAGGGCTTGGGCGTTGCGGTCAGCCCCGTGGCCAGCCTGCGCCGAGGCGACGTGGACGGCAAAGCCGCCGCCGACGCGCTCGGGGGCCCGCCAAAGCTCACGACGCCCCGGCCTGTTCTCATGCTGGCAACGCAGCCCTTGCTCATGCAGTCACAGGCCTCGGTTGTGGGCGCGTTCCCAGACGGAAAGCCTGGCACGGCCGGGGACGGGGCAAATGAAGGTCGGGATGGCTCGGGGAAGCCAAGGGGCTCTGGCCGGCCCGACACGGCCGGCTCCAACGCCTCCACGCTAAACCTGGGCCGGGAGGGCACGTACGACGTGGACGAGCAGGAGTTGGCGTCGTACAGTGCGCCGCGGCGGTGGGCGGCACGCTTCTGCGGGCACCCGGACTTTGAGATGATCGTGGTGTTGGTCATCTTCGGAAACATGGTGAGAGGGATGTATGATATGATCGTGAATTGTGCGAGACTGCACACGTGACAGGTCATGGGTGCTAGGTGAGCGTGTAGTTTGTAGCTCTGACCGTACTGCCACGATCTCAAGGCCCGCTGCGTTCGCTGGCTGCCTACCGGTATGAGGCTAGACTCACTAGCCACCCACGTGGCCCTCCCTGCCTTGCCCGCGCCTGCCCCGCCTCCTTGTCTGCCCCTCTTAGATCACGCTGGCGCTGTACCGCCCCACGGAGGACGAGGGGAGCAGCTGGAACCACAACCTCTTCTGGGCGGGTGAGTGGTAACGACATGTGGAGGAGGGAGCACAACCACCAGGGTCAACACGGGCATTTACGGCGGCTGCCCCCGCACCCAGGGCTTACAACGCCCGGTCCCCAACCTACAACCTCCGTGGACAAGCCAACTGCTCCCTCTACCCGTCTCTGCCCCCACCCCATCTCCTGTCTGCCCCCACCCGACCTTCCACAGAGGCCGCCTTCAACATCGTGTTCACGGTGGAGATGCTGCTGCGCATCGTGGCGCTGGGCGGGCCGCACCAGTACCTGCGCCACCCCTGGAACATCTTCGATGCGAGCATGGTCCTGGCCGGATACGTGGCATTCATCCCGGTGCGCACCCTGCAGCTTCTGGTTGTGGGGCCGGCGTTGTGGAGGAGGTGTTGTAGGCAGCTCTCTGTAGGCTCGGGGTTGCCATACCGGTATCGAAGCTGCCCTTGGGTTGTCTCTCGCGCCCTACCGCGCCCGACTGCAGGTGGGCGACTCCTCGAGCAGCAGCGGTGTGCGGGCGCTGAGGGCGCTGCGTGCGCTGAGGCCGCTGCGCACTGTGACGCGGTTCGAGGCGCTGAGGGCCATCGTGGTCTGCTTCCTCGAGGTGGGAGCAGAGCTCACTTAGATGTCCCGTAACCAGTAGCCCAGGGTAACCCGCTTCCTGCCTGTACTGTACGCAACTGCCTTGTGAACCAGACCGGCCCTTGTCCCTAACCGCCCGCTCCTGAACGTCCCTAACGTGAGCCGCCCGCTCTCCCTCCGCGGTTCCCCGCCAGGCCGTGCCGCTGCTGGGCTCGGCCGTGGGCCTGATGCTACTCTTCATGTTTGTGTTTGCGGTGGCCGGCACCAACCTGTACGCTTCCATCTACCACCAAAAGTGCTACGACGTGGTTACCGGCCTGCCCGAGGAGAGCGATCAGGACCCCGACATGCTGGGCTGCGGCAACTGGCGCACCTGCCCCGCCAACTACACCTGCGACGTGAGCACTTCGGGGCCTGGCGATGTCCTTTCAACACCGTGGAGGATCATGGGCGCTTGGTTGCAGGCGTTAGCGCATGCCTCGGGGTGATGAGGGGCCTAGGCGGGGTACCAGCGGTCTGTGCATCGGTAGTGTTGCACTACAATTTGAGGCAACTGAGGAGCCGACAAGTTGAGTGCCCCGTGCTAGCACCCAACCATGTACTCCACCCGCCCCTTCCACCTCCCCTCGCCCCTCCAGATCACGCCCTACAACAACGCCGTGAACATTGCCGGCTTCGACAACGTGGGCCTCGCCATGCTCACCGTGTTCCAGTGCATCACGGTCACGGGCTGGTCCTTCGCGTTCTACCGCACCACCGACAATACCAACCCGGTGGCCGTAATCTACTACATCCTGCTCGTGTCCATCGGGGCCTACGTGCTCGTCAACCTCTTCCTGGCGGTGCTCAAGATCAAGTTTGCGAGGGCACAGACGGCATTCCGTGCGGTGAGTAACCCTTACTGGGGAGGCGTCTTGAGAGCGTGTCATTCAGGAGTTCTGCTAGGGGTTCTTCTTTGGGCTGCTTTGGGCTGAGTGAGGAGCAATGCTGGTCAGGAGGTTGCCGACACGCCGGCTGGGGGCCCTGTGGCGGTGCGATGTGCTCCCCCGCCTGCAGCGCAACGCGGGCAAGAGCAAGGGCCGGCGCAACAGCGTCATCACGCTCTTCACGGCCGTCAAGACCAAGTTCAGCGAGTACAGCGCCAAGCGCTCCCAGGTGTGCTGTTGGGGACCCCCCGCTGAGGTTGAACCAGCAGTGTCCTTGCCGCCGCCCTGGCTTGCCAAACCCTTGCATACCAGCATCCTCCGGCTCCTGCCCCGCACTCCGTTCCCTGGCGAGGCCCTTCTGGCTCCTGCCCTGCGCACGCCGCCATACATGCTGCCCCCCAACCTGCTTCGCGCAGGCGCACTCCCTGAACGGCACCATCGCCAACCTCATCTCCAGCCGCATGTCGCAGCTGTCGTCTGTGTCCCGGTCCAACGCGGAGGTGGGGCAGCACGCATCGCACGCGCTGGCGCTGGTGGCAGCCGCCACCGCCGCCTCGCAGACCGCGAAGCAGGCTCAGCACTCGGGTGGTGGCGAGGGGACGCAGCGCAGCCCGCGGAGCTCGGGGGCAGCGGCGCTGCATCAGCAAGTGACGGTGCCGGGCCAGGAGCCGCAGGCTCTGGCATTAGTCAAGGCGCCGGCTGAGGCAGGGGACGCGGGGGATACCAAGGCGCAGGAGGCCCGGTACGCCGACGTCGTGGCGGCAGTAGAGCAGCAGCGCGCGCAGGAGGCAGCGGCAGCAGCGGCTGCAGCAGCAGCGGTGGGCTACGGCGCGAGCGGCGGCGGCAGCACGCCTACAGCGGCGGCAGCGGACGGCAGCCGCCGCCGGTCATCGCTTGGGGACCGGCCGCCGCCGCTGCCGCTGGCGAAGCTGGGCCTGACGGCCCCGACGCCGCCGCGGGGTGGTGACGTCGAGCTGGCGGCGGCTGCTGGCAGGGTCGCGGACAGCAATGGTGTCAGGGCCTCGTGCGACCTGCCTTCCGCGCCGTCGGCAGCTCCTGCCGCACACGCCGAGGCGTTGGACGGCAAAGCGGGTTCGGGGCCAGGGTCGGCGGCGCCCACACCGGAGATGAGCCTCGCCGCGATTGCACGGCGGCCGTCCAACGACCGCCGGCCGTCCTCGAGCCTAGGAGGATCCGCGCAAGCGTCTGCCAGAGGCCCGTCCCCGACGCCCATCCAGTCGCCCTTCGCTCTTGCCAGCCACGACCCATCACCCCACACGGACCCTGTCTCCAGCTCGGCACCCAACTCCACCTCTGGCCCGGGCCCAGTTGCGGAGGGCGTGGGGGCGCACCCCCCATCTGCCCTCAAGAACAGCACTCTGGGCAACTCGCCCCGCGCGCACGGCGTGCCGGGCAGGCACCCGCACCGCCCCAGTGCGCTGGGGCCTCTGGGGACGCAGCAGCGGCGCAGCGGCGTCTTTCCGTCGCCGCACGGCCCGCGCGGCAGCCAGTTGGGTTTCCGCGGCAGCATGCAGGGCAGCGTGCAGGGCGGCAGTGTCAATGGGTCCATGGGCATGACCAGCGACCCTCAGGTAAGCAGCAGGCTGGGACAGCATCGGCCCTGTTGTGTTTGGTGGCCTTGGGCTGGGGATGCGCGGTGCCAGGGGCGGGGCATCGGGCATTGGTGTCCTTGGGGGCTCGGTGTCGGGTGTCGACGCAGACAGACGAGGACGGGTGCGCCGATGGGGACCACGGGCGGGACCTGGCTTGACGCCTTGCGCTCATCACTCCTTGCGGCCCCTCCTGCAGGCGCTGCTGGGCGGGAACCTCGAGATTGCGGCCATGATGATGGACCCAGCGGTAAGCCTCGGGGGCCCTTCACATGGTTTGGAAGGACCGTCAATACCAGCTTTACCTGCCGATCCTGACGGGCGGCCTGTGTTCTGTGGTTGTATTTCTACTGCCTCTCTTCTGCATTCGCTTATCCTCCGCCGAACCTCCTAACACGCTCGCAGGAGTTTGACGACTTCGTGGCTGGCGAGCCGCCGCTGCGCCGGCTGCACCTGCGCGCCATGTTCCGCGCACGGATACTGGTCTCGTCCGACACATTCTCGTACGTCATGCTGGCCGTCATCGTGGCCAACACTGTCGTTCTGGCCATGGAGTACGACGGCATGAGCGCCGGCTACGCGCAGGCGCTGGTGAGTCAAGGCTAGCGTGCATGGTCCCAAGTCCCTTCGTTCATACCTCCTCCGTACTCAACCGCACACACGTCTGCATCGCTCTCTGTGCACCTGCGTCTCCTGTTCACGCGTGCTCCAAGGCCAACCTTCTGCCTCCTTCCTTACCTCTGCTACCTCCTTACCTTTCCTAGAAAATGCGATGCGCACCTTCTGAGTAGCAAACTATCCCCGCCGGTTCAAGAGGCCGGGTTCAAGCCAAGTGGGGTCCAGCCTTCGGGATGATTATGGTCCAAGTGCACCGTGTCGCGAACCCTGCCACCCCCCCCCCCTGCCTCTCGTAGAAAATCGCCAACTACGTATTCACGGGCCTATTCACGCTGGAAATGGCGGTCAAGCTCTTCGGCATGGGCTTCTGGGACTACCTCAAGGTCCGTACTTTGCAGCGGGGAAGGGAGGGGCTGAAGCGCCTCGCCTGCTGCTCCCTTAACGGGCCTAGCTCGGGGCCCTACCCAAACCCCAGTCGGCGCCCGGCCTAGGAGGCTCGCACCTGCAGCGCAGTTGGACCCAACCACCCCGGAACAACCGGACAGACCGTGCTCAATTGATGCCGTTCCGTCGCCTTCGCAGGACACTTTCAACCTGTTTGACGCCGTGGTGGTCATAATGTCGTGGCTGGAGATCATCCTCTCCGTGGTCGGGTCGGGCAGCTCGCTCAAGTGAGCCACGGCCGGGAGCGCATGCGGGCTCTCATCCCGGGTGATCACTCTTCAGCCAAACCCTGACCTGGGGGTGACTGGCCCGCAACCTTCACCTGCCCATGCCCATGCCCCCAACCTCCGCCCCCACCAGCGCTCTGGCCGCGCTCCGCGCCTTCCGCGCGCTGCGCCTGCTCAAGGCCTTCCGCTACCTGGGCCCGCTGCGCAAGATCGCCGCCATGCTGCTGGCCGCCTTCAACTCCTTCGCGGCCATCGCCGTGCTCATAGCGCTGTTCTGGGTGCGTGCGCGAAAGGAAAGGGCGCATGAAGGACCGTGCTTATCGCACCCATCTCGGTGTTGTGGCTTGCGCGTTGCCCTCTCTGTTGCATGTGTATCGCCTGCGCCTGTTGACCCGTGAGGACCACCCTGGTGCCATGTGCGTATGCTGCCCGCAGGTGGTGTTCGCCATCGTGGGGCTGCACGTATTCGGCGGGCTGGAGCTGGGGCGGGACACCTACCCCAACTTCAACACCTTCCTCAACTCCTTGGTCACCACCTTCAACGTAAGCCCGGCGTCTTCCGTTGATGTTACCCCCCCCTTATGATGTGCCTGTTGTTTGATCGCCCTCACGATCAACTGCTGACTGAGACTGCCAACCACCCAACCGACAGATCTTGACGCTGGAGAACTACCAGGTCAACATGTACGAAACCATCCGGGCCACCAACTACGCGGCCTCGCTGTTCTTCGTTGCCTGGATCGTGGTGGGCAAGTACATCCTGCTCACCCTGTTCCTGGCAGTCACGCTGGAGGCCTTCGAAGCCAAGTACGACACCCAGGTATGGCCGTACGGCATTGACACGCTGTCCGAGGCTGCCGCGTGTCCCGTGCTCCATCAGCACCGAGCTCCACCATTTTGCCTCGGCCCTAACACCGGGTTTCCACTCCCACGCCGCCTCGTTCCCCAGGGCGCCAACACCAGCTGGACCAGCCGCATGCGGAGCGCCATGGGTTCCGCCATCGGCTCCGTGCGTCGGTCCATCGAGAGCCGCCGCTCCTCCATCGGCAGCCGGCGCTCATCGGGCGGCGGCTCATTCATCGCATCGGGAGCCCAGACCCCCACCGGCCAGGGCAACGCCAGGGCGGACGGCACGGCTCCGTCTGACAAGCCGGGAGCACCGCCGCCGCCGCCGCCGGGTGTCGCGTCACGTGCTGTGTCGCAGAGCGCGATGCAGCTTACCGGGGCGCACGGTTCGGAAGCAGGCGCAGGCGGATCGGGGGATGACAAGGCGGCAGCGCCCGCGAACCTGCGCGCTGTGCCCGAGGGCGGTACGGCAATGTACGACAGTGCGAGCAGCACGCACATGGCGAACTCGGCGGCGGCAGCCTCGGCGGCGGTGGCAGGAAGCGGCGGCAGCGTCAATGCTGCTGACGGCACCGCCCGGCGTCCGGGACCCATGGCCGAGGGCGTAGAGTGGTACGGCACCAGCCGCCATCTGGATCCAGCAGGCCTTAGATGCGAGGTGGATCCAAGTTCGGGTCCTGGTCCCCTCGGCGAGGCGACAGAGCGGCCGGCAACACGCCGCGCTCAGACTGGCGGTGGCACTGGCGGCGCGGCAGCGGCGGCGAGTCCTTACACCGCTGCCTTCTCGAACCCGCCACCGGCTCAGGTGGTGATGGCGGCTCAGCGTGAGGCGCAGGCACGGCGCGCGGCCGCAGCATCGGAAGCCAATGCCGCTGCAGGCGCAGCCAACTCTCCCCGCAGCGGCGGAGGCACGACTCCCAGGGCCAATGGCGGCATGACGCCCCGTGGCACGACCCCTCGCGGCGGCATGGGCGCGCCGTCGGCACAGCCTCAGCCGCCCGGTGCCGCACCCCCGCCCGGCGCCAAGCCGTCCCGGCCCTACCTCCAGGCCGGGACCAAGCCCCAGGCGTCACCCCGGGGCGGTGTGAGCGCTGCGGATGCGGTCAACGGGGAGGAGTCTGACCTGCTGGCTGGCTTCATGCGGGGGCCCTCGGAGCCGTCGTCTCCCTTGCGCCAGCCCGCGCCGCTCCTACGGTCCGCCTCGCCCTCGCCGACCGGTCCGTCGGTGGGGGGCTCGGCAGAAACCGCCAGCTCGTTCGCCGTTGCCGAGCCGTCGCATCCCACGGCGGCGCAGGCAAGGCAGGCCAACGGCGGTGCGGCTCCGCCGCGGCTAGCCATCCCGGCGCGCGCACGCACGCCCACCAAGGACTTGGAGGAGGTGGAGGGCCTGTTTGCGGGCCCGCCCGTCGTGCCGTCGCCCACAGCCCAGGCGGAGCTGCAGGCCCACAGGCTTGGGGGCCCCGTGCCCGTCTCCCGCTCCTTCAGCCCCGCACTCGCGTCCTTCGCCTCAAACACGTCATCGATGCTCGGGGGCCCAGGGCTGGGAGGCGGCGGCGGCGGGGGTTCCGCCGGCGGCACGGCCAGCGGTGAGGCGGACGGTGTCGCTGTCCGGGTGGCCTCCAATGCATCAGCGGGTGCCGGCGCCGCGCCGCTCCTAGTCCACGGCCCGGGCTTGGCTGGCGGAGCCCGCAGCTTCGAGACCGCGGCTCCAGCAGCCGGCGGCGGAGGCGGCAGCAAGCTCCCGCCGCGGCCGCCAGCGGCGATGCCGGACCCTGCGCACCCGCCGACGTCGCCGTCGGCAGCTGCCGCGCTGTCGGTGGCGGCGATGATGTACGGCAGGGGTGGGGTTGATGCGGAGGACATTGATGACAACATCTTGGCCATGCCGAATGGCGGGCGCCGTACGAGCATCACCGACGGGCACCGCACGAGCGCTACTGGCATGGGCCCGGGCAGCGACCACCGAGTGAGCGCAACTGGGTCCATCAACGGCGGGCGTGCCAGCGTCGCCAGTATCACATCTGACCGCCGCAGTTCCGTTGGCGGCAGCGTTGTGAACGGCGGCGGCGGCGGCCGGCAGCACCAGTTCCCCGTCAAGGGCGTGGCGACCTTTGGCGACGAGAGTGACGACGAGGAGAACGCAGCTGGTGCGGCGGGGACACGCCAGGGCCAGGCAGCGGCAGCGGCACCGACAGTGTCAGCTGTTGCTCCGCCGCCGGCCCGGTCCCATGACCCGCCCCACGACGCCACCTCCAACGCGAGCCTGCACCCCCCGGGCGCGTCCTCCCGCTCAGAGACGCCCAACCTGCAGCCGCCAGCCCAGGTCCACACATCTCAGTCTGGGGAAGACGTCCGCCGTCCACCAGCTTTGCCCGTCCCGACGGAGCCGCCGTCGCCTGCCGGCTCCGTTGCGACGTCGTCGGCGGCGGTGGCAGCCATGGATAAGGCCCGGGCCAAGGCCGCCGCCGATGCCGACGCTGATGCGGCGGAGCCGCCGGCCACGCCGCCGGCCGCGCGGGCGCCGTCGCCGTCACCGGCGGCGCCGGCGTCACCGGCCGCGCCGGCGGAAGCCAAGAAGGCTTCGCCCCGGCGGCGGCGCAGCAGCAGCACTGGCCGCCGGCGCAGCAGCGGCGTCGCGGGCGCTGGCGGCGTACGGCGCAAGCGGCGGAGCAGCAGCGTCGGCGGCGGCGCGCACCGCCGGCGCTCGGGCCGGCCGATCACGGACAGCGAGACCGAGGCCACAACCACCACCGCCGAATCTTCCGACGCCGAGGGCGGCGGCATCATGTCAGAACACGACCCGCTCCTGCTGGCCTTCGCCGCTGACGCCAGGCTGCTGCGGACCTCCGCCACGGCGCCGCCGGTGCGCGGCCCCAAGTCGCCTCGCGCGTCGGACGACGCCGCTGGCGGCCCGGGCTCGCCGTCCAAGCGGCCGGGGGTCACGCAGACGCTTTCCGTCAAGCCGGTGCGGGGTTCTGGGAACGGGGGCGCGCAGCAGCTAGGCATGCGGCCGACGGTGCCACCCATGTTTGGGACCAGCCCCGGCGCCGCTGGCGCCGGAGCCGCCGCCGCCGCTGGCACCGGCGGGAGGAGGGTGACGGCGCCAACGGTGGTGCCGTCTCAGGCGGCGGCCGGAGCACCCGCTCGCTCAAGCACGGCAGCTGACAAGCCGTCGGCGTTTGCAACGGGGGGTGGCGCCGTGAGCCTCACCTCATCCACCTCCTCCTCGTCGGACCTGTCGGACCCAGACCGTCCCAGGCCTCCCCCAGCCTCCCGCGGCCCCTCCAAGCGTGTGCCGCCCGGTGCGCCGCCCATCTCCGCCGCCGCCGACGCTGCTGCCGCCGACGCTGGCGCTGGGGCGCTGCCCTCACCCGCCGGCACCGACACAACGCAGGCAGCGCCCTCCCCGCACACCCGTGCGCGAGCGCGCGTGTCCCTCGTGCTCCCGCCTGATGCGGCGGCGGCGGGAACAGCGCCCGGAGAGCGGCCGTCGCCTCAGTCGGGTCGGGCCGGTTTCTCGAGATCGGAGCAGAACGCCTCGGGCGCTCTGTCCGCAGCCGACAGCCTCGACCACTACGACAGCTCTTGTACGATTGGCAGTCGCGCCACTACCGCCCTGACTGGTGAGCTTGTAGCATCTCGGTCGTTGGTGTTGTTCGACATCGCTCTGGATTGCAGCTACAGTCAACCTCATATTTTAACTGCTGACTCCCAAAGGAATCACTCGCAGATGACAATGGGGCCAAGACCGCTCGCCCAGGCGAGGTTGCCGCAACAGCCGCCAAGCTGGCGGGAGCGGACGGCATCTTGCCAGCGGGCGTCGAGGGAGCGGCAGGGGAGGGGGCCGGCGAGGGTGCCGACGCGGAGGCGGAGGAGAAGCGCAAGAAGAAGAAGAAGCGGCACGTGGACGGACGCATTCCGCTCGAGGGCAAGACGCTGTTCCTCGTTGGCCCTGAGAACCGGGCGCGGCGCAAGGTTTACCGCATGGTGTACAGCAGGTACGGCGGATGGCATCCTCCTTACGGATAGTACGGCAATGTACGATCCAACGTTGGCTTCGACACCTCTGGTCCGTGTGCTCCTTCCAGCGCCTACGCGTACCGGTACTGCCCCTCGCCCTCGCCCGTACTAGATAGTCAACTTCTCGTCTCTTATTATGCCGGTACCACCCACGCTCCATCCCCACCAGGGCCTTCGAGTACATCCTCTTTGCCATCATCGTGTTCAATTGCGGCTGCATGACGCTCGAGGGCCCTGCCGTACGGCCAGGCTCGACGCTTGACCGCTTCCTGTACTACTCCAACGCGGTGGGGCCGCTGTGCGGTATCGGGCGGGGGTAGGGGACCAGGAGCGCGCATTCTGAGCGGGCCCCAGAGTGGTTGCTTGAAAAGGGTTGTCGGGAAGGCACGGCCGCTGTAGGGCGTAGTCGCGCCGTCTGCGCTAGACCTGATGCCAGTTGTACGGCACCATGTGCTGCAGGTGTGCACCGGCATCTTCACGGTTGAGATGCTGGTCAAGATCTATGCGTGGACCTTTGTGCTCTACATCAAGCAGGTCACCAACCAGGTGCGCCAACGCTGCCATTCGGCCGCCATGGCCGGGGAGCCTCTGCCGACACCACGGGTTAAAATGTGCTAGGCCGGGGCCGCTCGTGCGCTCGAACCCCCGTCACTTATCCCCGGCTGCCTTGCGTCGGTTTTCACTTCTCCGCAATCCCCCGCTTCCCCACTTCCCCTAGGTGGACTTCTTGGTTGTGGTCACAGGGCTGCTGGAGCTGTGCCTCACGGCCTTCGACCTCAGGGTGGGTGGACACACACGGGGGAAGACCGGCTCAAGGGAGCACTGCCCTTCCCCGCACCTGTACCAGAGGCACCCACCCCAGCCTGCTCTTGGACTCCCCTGGCCCCCCTCCCCTCACCGCTTCGCCCCCCTCGCCCCGCCCCGCACGCCAGGCCGCGGCTGCGCTGCGCGTGCTGCGCGCGCTGAAGCCGCTGCGGCTCCTCACGCGCAGCGCGGGCATGCGGCTGGTGTTCAAGTCGGTGGTGCTGTCGCTGTCCGCCATGGCGCACGTGAGCGTGCTGTGCGTCATGTTCCTCCTCATCTTCGCCATCCTGGGCGTGCAGCTCTTCAGCGGCAAGCTGTACAGGTGGGGCTGGGTGCGGTGCGGTGCGTGCACTCCAGGTCGTGGCATGCCGGTCGGGGCATGAATGGGGGCAACGTTGGGGTGATGGGGTTGGCTCGGCGGCATGAGGTCTGCCTTGTCACCGTGGCCACGCGCCAGGGTGTTGTATCTTTGTGGCCAGTATTGTATGCGCCCCACTGAGGACTGTTCAATGTGCTCCGCACCCGCAGCTGCAACGACCCCACGGTGTCGGGCAAGGACACGTGCGTGGGCACCTTCATCGACCCCATCACGGGGCTGGTCACTGTGCGGTCGTGGGACAACATCTGGCCCAACTTCGACAACGGTGAGCAGCCACCTCCCACGCCAACAGCCTCTCCTTGCCTTGCGCTTCCTCGCACTACGCCCTCTGTCCCTTCCCAAACGCTTCTAGTGTACAAGGGCGCACTCCTCCCTGATGAGACGACTCATTGACACTCAGCTCTGACCGCCCCACTCAACGGTTTGCCCCTCCTCCCCACCTCTCCTCCCCACCCTTCCCCACCCCCTACCCCCCGCCCCCACCCCCAGTGGGCAACGCGCTGTTGTCGTGCTTCGTGGTGGCCACCCTCAACGGCTACAGCGAGATCATGACGGCGGCCATGTCGGCGCCGGCGGAGAAGGGCGACCAGCCGCACCTCAACGCCAACCCCGCGGCCTTCCTCTGGTGAGCACCGCTGCCAGGCTGGGCTGGGCTGGGCTCGGCCGCTCTGCGCCCGAGCTGCGCTCTGCCTCCCGGGCTGCAAAACTCTCGCGCAAAACTTAAATCCTTCGGACCGTACCCTGCCTCTGCCCCCGCCCAGGTTCGTGGGCTTCACGGTGGTGGTGGCCTTCACGCTGCTCAACCTGTACGTGGGAGTCATCTTCTCGCAGTTCTCCAAGATCCGCAACATGAGCACCACCGGCTCGGCCTTCCTCACGTCCAAGCAGCAGGCGCGTGCGCGCACGGGGGGCTGCAGTGCCGCGGGCTGCGGGCTGCGGGCTCCCATCAGCGCCCTTCCGCTACCTGCTCCCAACCGTAGCGGTTCCACGCCACCTTGACCTCTGCCAACGTCACCCCTGCCTTCTCGTTTGCGTTCCCAACCTACCGGTGCTTACCACCGCAGGAGTGGGTGGAGCTGTCCAAGATGGTGTTCCGCCTGCGCCCGCCCGAGAAGTCCGCGCTGCCAAAGGGCCGGCTGCGGCTGCGGTGCTGGCGCCTGGTGCAGAGCCCCGGCTTCGAGCGCGGCATGATGGTGGTCATCATCCTCAACGTGGCCCTGCTGGCGGCCACGTGGTACGACGAGCCGCCCATGGCGTCCGTCGTGGGGGTGAGCGGTTGGCGGTTGGAGCGGCGGTTGGGATGACGGTTGGCCACGTTGGGTGGCTGGGGACCGCAGGCGGCTGCCGGCTGCAGGAGCGCGTGCGTGGCTTGCGCGTGTACCAATGAATATACGCATCGCCCGACTCTTGTTCCGCGCACTAACGCCCCACCGCAGGTCAAGCTCAATATTGCCTTCACAGCCGTCTATGCGGCCGAGGCGGTCCTCAAGATCTACGGCCTGGGCTCCAAGCTGTACTTCAAGGTGCGACCGCGTCTGGAATTCTCCTGCCGGGCCCAGTACGGGTGTGGGGCCTGGTTACGAGCTCGCGGGGCCCAGGAGCTCCATAAGATCTACAGCCCCGTTACGCTGCCGCCAGCCCCGTTGCGCTGCCGTCCACCCCGTCACAAACGCTCCCTGTCCCTACGAACCCCCCTTACTCCTCCGCAGGACCCCTGGAACCGCTTTGACTTCGTGTTGGTGGTGGCCGGCATCCTGGACGTGGCGCTGTCCTTCCTGCACACGGGCTTCATGCGCATCCTGCGCATCTTCCGACTGCAGCGCCTGCTGCGCGTGATGCGCCTGGTGCGCAAGAGCAAGGTGGGGCGCGCGTGCTGGGCTGCGGCGTGAGGGGCGGGCGGGCGGGGAGTGCGGCGCGGCAGGGGTCAGGGCGGTGGGGCGGGGAGCGAGGAAGGAGGTTGCCAGGGAGGGGAAGTCGGTGGGGGCGGTGTTGGGGTGCAGGGCTTGGTTCGGCACGGGACCCAGGCCCCCAGCTGAGCCGCTGCCAACTTTCACCACCATGCCCCCTCCCCTCACAGGGCATCAAGACGCTGTTCCAGTCGCTGGTCATGTCGCTGCCCGCCTTCGGCAACGTCGGCGCACTCATTGGCGTGTTCTTTTTCATGTGGGTCGGGGGGAGTTTTTCATGTGGGTCGGGGGGAGGGGGGCCTTGAAGGGGGGGACGCGGAGGCAAGCTGAACCTACCCTAATCGCCTTCCCCCACCTGCCCCGTGCTCCCAGGTATGCGTACGTGGGGGTACTGCTGTTCGGCAAGGTAAGCCTCTTCTCCATTTTCCGTGAGGGCTCGAGGGGACAGGTGGAGATGCAGTTGGCATGCCGTACATCTGCTCCCTGCTCCCTGCTCCCTCTCGCGCCTTTACCCGGCATCTTCAGCCCGCTGCTGCCTTGCCGAAGCACCTGCCTTGACCGCCCAACGTCCTTCTCAACTGATCACTTCTTACCACTTCTCCACTTTCTCCATGTCCCTTTCCACTTCACCCCCCACAGGTCCGCCAGAACGACAATGAGGCCATCAACTCCTCGGCCAACTTCTACAACTTCCTGTACGCCCTGTCGGCGCTGTTCCGAGTGGCCACGGGCGACAACTGGACGGACCTTATGTACGGCTGCATGATCCAGGTACGGCGCACGAGGGTAACGAACAGCATAGCCAACCAACACCATTGACCTCTGTCCGACTTCCGTCCGACCTCTGCCCCACCTCCGCCCGCCCCCCACCCCCACCCCCCGCCCCGTAGCCACCCGACTGCGACAAGTCCGCCGGCAACTGCGGCTCCTGGCTGGCGGTGCCGTACTTCCTGACCTTCTTCCTCATCATCGCCGTCATCATGCTCAACCTCTTCACGGCCGTCATCATTGAGAACTTCGAGAAGACGCACGAGCAGGACGCATGGAAGCTGACGCCCGAGGTGGGAAGAGGGCGAGCAGCAGGGGGGGTTGTGTGCTGTGAAGGGGCTGTGTGGGGAGAGGCGCAGTGCGCCAAGGACCTGTGGTCATCGTATGGCAGTGGGGGTCGCGTTGCTTGCCATCGTCTCCTCGCCCTCGTGCCGCCCACAATAGGCGGTAGCGTGTTACGTACGGGGCAGTGGGCCAAGGATCCAGCGGGAGCGCATTGCTTTCGGTTGTTGTGTGCCGCCTCGTACCCCACAGAACCTGGAGGACTTCGTGCTGCTGTGGGCAGAGTACGACGATGGATCTGGATCCATCTCGCCATCCTCGCTGGAGGAGCTGCTGCTGCGCCTGGATCCGCCGCTGGGGCTGGGGCCGTACGCAGACAACAAGGAGGTGCTCAGGTGCGTCCGCGGAGACCTAGGGCGGACGGCGCCGAAGGGAGGGGGTGACTGCATGCGGGTGGCGACCTTGGCCGCATGCCTCTGCCTGCTTTGCTTCTTGCTGGGAGGTGTGCGGACGTGCGGACGCCGCCAATCTGACACCTCGCTCGCCCGCTTGCCCCCATGCACACGAGTGCCGTCTCTGACGCCCCCTCTCCCCGCCGCTTCCTCCCTCCCTTACTAACCCTTACCAAGGTTCGTGTACGACCTGGACATCCCCTTAGTCAACGGCCGCGTGCCCTTCCACAAGACCGCCTTCGAGCTGGTCAAGCGCACCAGCCAGGTGGAGATCCCCGAGGGGCAGCTCAAGGTGAGGGCGCGACCGGGTGCGGGGCTGGGATTGGCGAAGGGGCTTGGGTGGAGGGTTGAGTGGTGTGGTTTTGAGCCCCTGCACGCCCTGCCTGCAATCAGCGAGAGTCCCAGCCAGCTAGCGCGCAACGGACTGGGTTCGAGGCCCTTTCCCGGCCTTACGCCGCCTTCTTGAGGCCGTGTTTCTGTCTTGCCATACTTCGACCTCCTCATCACTCCCGCCCCCACCCCCACCCCGACCCCCAGGCCTCCCTTGAGGGCCTTATCGAAGCCTTTTTCCGCGACCTCAACTCGGCGCAGCCGGATGAGCAGATGCGCTTCAACGTGGCGGTCAGCGTCATGCTCATCCAGGTGCGTGTGGGGGGGGGGGTTAAAGGCGGGCGGGGGGGCGAAGTAGATGGGAAGGGAGGGAGGCAGGGGCCCGCTGGGACGGCAGAGGGAATGCTAGCGCACGGGGGCAGGGGGCAGGTGTTGAGAGGGGAGGGAGGCAGGCACCCGCTGGGATGGCAGAGGGGATGCTAGCGCACGGCCTCGCTGCTCCTTCCCCGCTCGCGCGCCGCCCTCACGAGACCCGCCTGCCATCGTGCTCTGTCTATGCGCACGGTCGAAGTCGACACACACTCCTCAACCCCTCAACCCCCTTTGCCTCTACCAACCTCCGCCCCGGCCTCCGCCCCCACAGCGCCGCTGGCGCACCCGCATGCGCGCCAACCGCATGCGCAAGAAGAAGGCCTGGCGCGCGGACCGCCGCGACGCGCCGCACTACGTGGACCTCATCGCGGGGCCCGAGGGGACCCAGATCGCCGAGGCCTTTCGGAAGCAGCAGGCGGCGCAGGCGGCGCTGGCGGTGGCGCGCAAGGCGGAGCTGGCCAAGAAGACCGAAGCCATGCGGCGCGCCAGCGCTGGCGGCAGCGCGGCGGAGATGGCGGCGGTGGCGGCAGCCGCCGCCAACAAGCCGAGCGCCGCCGTCGCGGCTGCGCTCGCCGCCGGCGTCGGCCCGCGCTGGCAGTTCAACCCCGCCGTCACGCCGCCGTACCTCCGGCAGGCGCTGGCGGCGAGCGCCGCCGCCTCAGCGGCGGACGCCAAGGGCCCGGGCCTGTACGGCAGGTTCGTACGGCTGATGACGATGGCACGTGGCGTCGCGCCGGAGGGGGACGACGCTCAGCTCCGTGTCAGCGAGTCGGGCGCACCCGTCACCGCCGTCGGCGGCTGGGGCACGGGCCTCATGCGGGGCGTGCGGCGCATGCTGACCATGAATCGCGTGGCGCCGGAGGACGCATCTGGGCCCAACACAGCACGCGAGCCAGGGCTTGGCGAGGTGGCGGAGGAGCCGGCGGCGCCCGCGCCTGCGCCGGAGCCCGCACCCGGCGTCATCCGCGGCTTTATCCGCAAGACATCCGCGTGGTTCCGGCCCGAGGAGCCGGCCGCTGGCGCGGACAACATTGCGTCCACCGTCGCGGCGCGCGTGCGGCGTGCGGCGAGCGCTGCGCCGGCGGGCGCTGGCGGCGCGCCGGCGGCGGGCGCGGCGGAGGCGGAGCCGCAGGGCCGGCGCATGCAGGCCATGATGAAGTTCGCCCTGGCGGCGTCCGAGCTGACGGCGGCTGCCGCCGCCAAGCGCGCGGACGAGATCACGCAGCGGCGCATTACGCGGCGGCGGCTGCATGCGACTGACGGTCACAGCGACGAGGAGGAAGACGAAGCCCACGGCTCTGAGTCGGAGGGGCGCAAGGCCCGGGCCGACGGCGCCAGCGGCAGCGACAGCAGCGACAGCGACGGCTCGCGCCGCCGCCGCGCCGCCGCCAGCCGCCAGGCCAGCCGGCCGCTGAGCGCCGGGACGCGGCCGCTCAGTGCCGCGGCGCGGCCCGTCAGCGCCGCCGCCAGGCCGCGGCGGCCCAGCTCCATGGAGGCCGGGCCCCACACGGGCGGCCTGCTGCGGAGGCCCAGCTCCACGGACCCGGGCGCTGCGGGGCCGCCGCCCTCGCGTGGCGGCCGTGGGGCCAGGGTGAGCTACTCGGGCCAGCCGGAGATCCTGGGCGAGCCACGGCCGCGGAGTAGCTCGTCGGGAACCGGGGGTAACAGGGCGGAGGCCGGCGGGAACGGCAGCGGCCGTCGGCACCCGCTGTCGGCGATTGGTGAGAGCGACTAGGTGCGGTGCGTAGGGAATGGGGCAGGGTGGAGGAGAGCAGAGCTGCCGGGTTGGAGCTTGGTGGGTTGGGATGGGGGGGGAGGGTTGGGGCTGTGCGGTGTTGGACGCTTGTGATTGCCAGTGAGCAAGCATTCCAGCGTTTGGGGCTAGTGGTCAAGCGGGCGGGCTGCGAACGAGAAACCTAATGTGCTGGCGAAGGGAATGGTGGGAATGCAGATGAGGTCGGGTTTTGCCGGAACGGCGAGAGAATCTGTCCCTCAATGTTTAGCTGAGGGTGCAGGCTCTGTGTCAGCACACTAGGATGCCTTGCTCTTCCGTTATGCGTGATAGTAAATGTTTTTGTTTTGTCGTTATCTCCTTTCACGCGACGCCTGAGGCCCCAAGGCCAGTGGGCTGACGCTTGGGTTGTCCCTGCAAGTATCTATGTGATGCGTGGAGCGAGGGGCGCCCCACGCCGAGGTGGATCATCGAATGCATCCCCATGTCGCCAGTAAGGTGTCGTGAGATCAAATAAGCATCTTGTCCTGCGAGATATCGCCACTTATTTCCGGGCTGATCCATGTCTTGGTGATGGTTCTTAGGCGCCGTGATCAGGGGGCCCAAGAGGCAATAAAGACGAACGCAGTTTGCAACTGGTGGGTTGTGAGGGGATGGGAGGATCGGTTGCAGGCTGGGGAGGTGGCTGGGGCGGACTCTGCAGCGCTGTGGTGGGGTGATAGCGGGTGGCTGCGGGCAAGCAGGTATTGCCTTGTGTTCACTTCATTGCTGAAGAGCTGAGCGTGCTAAGCGTGCGATGCGAGCCAAGATTGTCAGAGACAGGGCCACGTGCTGCTATACCATCTCTGCACTCCGGCAACTATGTCCCTACGTTGCACCCCACCCTAAGCGGACCACGGGGAATCCACTTGCAGCTGATGCCGCCCCGACCTGGCCCGGTAATCCGACTCAGGACGCATGCCCCAGCACGGCATGTGGGTTATTCTGTGGCTCAGCCCCAGGGCGTACCCCTGCCTAGCAACAGCCAGCCATGCCCCGGGGGCGCCCGCGTCCCACAAGCGCAACCCGCTCGGCAGCTTGGAGATGGCGCGCGAATCAACGGCCCCCGGAATCAAGCAGCTAGGCTATAGATGTCATGAGATGCGGTACTGGTCTCTTCCAGGAAAGGCTGTAGGCGTGCGCTCTGCCCTCGAGTTGGTGGGGGGCACAAACAGCACTTGCATGCAACCCCAGCTGGGCGGCGAGGTCGCTGCCCAGCCTGCCGGGCGAGTCAAGATGAACTCTCTGCTGCGCTCAGGTATTGACCGAGAGCTCAAGCTGCTGGCGCGGGCTGGGGCGAAGGCCCGCCCGATGAGGTCAAAAGCCAGGGTCCCGTACCCACGCTTGCTGAGCCCCCCTTTTGCACAGCTCGATACACCGTATCTTCCTCTACCATAATGTCGTGGCGCTGGACGGTGCGAGCAAACATTCTCATGGCCGCTCGCGCTTGCGCTAGGGAGCACGCGGATGGGCGGGACAGGGCGCGTTACATAGCCATTGTCAAGTAGTTGGGCCCTAGGGCGGTGGGGGGTGGGGAGGCCGTAGGGACTTTCTGCCCTAAGTGAAGGAGATTATTGGGTGCAATCGGGCACTTTGCCTGGTCGCTATCATCATGGGAAAGCCTGTGCCAGGCATCCTGTTCTGTTTTGTAAAAACCTGGGTCCCTGACCTTTCAACCACCAACCGCCCAACCGTCAACCGCCAGCTGGTGCACGACTTCCGCCCATTGGAAATCCCCACGTCCTTCCACTTCACCCCCGCTTCCCTTTGATCCCGCCACCTGACCGCCATGAGATACCAGCCTCCCTGGCCCCTTCACACTCAGAAGTACTCAGTCAAGGCTTTCAGCAGCGCCACAGTGCGCAGGCTTCAGGCAGCCAGGCTAGATGCGGAAGGCATTGGTCCCTTCCGCACCCGTCACACGTGAGGGCGCCTGGCCCTAGTGTGGGCGTTTACTAGTTGATCAGCACAGCAGGGCTGTGGCCGGCGAGCTTCAAGTGAGTACACTCTACCTGCTGTATTCGTTACCTGCGGCTGGGCGTACAAGTCCTTCCGCCTGGGGTGAATTCGACGGTGCATCGCCGGGTGGACACTGCCGAATGGACCGCAGTGACAGGCAAGGCCGCCATGGAGGCTCGCCCCTCAGAGCCCGACCTGAGCCTGCGACATGGGTGAGAGCTATGTATACTGTGTTTGGATTAGGCGCAGTTGAGGCCAAGGGCAGGCCACAGGGGTTCGGGGGGACAACTCAATTGTGGAGGGGGCGGGGGTCTGGTTCGTGCCAAGCCGTGTCGGAGGCCGAACTGTCGTCCCGCACGGTGCACGTCGATTACAATAGAAGCATGAATACCCTGCTAAGCGCCGATGTCGTTGACTGTAGTCGCGGCTCGGGCCCTGTCACATTCAGCATGTCTCGTGTCCGATACTCGCGACGCAACGTTTCGCGGCCGTACAGGCGACCCCTCCAGAACTGCTCCATCACCAGCACTGTATACATCGCGGCCAGAGCGGTGACGGGCCACGCAGGGTAAAGTGTGAAACCCGGCGCGGCATGTCGGGGGTCTCGCCATGTTGGCACGACGCGAACAAGCACCGCCAGCTCCCGAGGATGGTCGCGATGCCCTGTGGCCAAGGGGTCTCGTGTTGTGGCAACAGGGGCTTTGCGGGCTTCGAAGCCGGGCGGGCCAGGGGACCGATGGTCTGAATCCTTCACTCCGGCAACTATGTCCCTACGTTGCACCCCACCCTAAGCGGACCACGGGGAATCCACTTGCAGCTGATGCCGCCCCGACCTGGCCCGGTAATCCGACTCAGGACGCATGCCCCAGCACGGCATGTGGGTTATTCTGTGGCTCAGCCCCAGGGCGTACCCCTGCCTAGCAACAGCCAGCCATGCCCCGGGGGCGCCCGCGTCCCACAAGCGCAACCCGCTCGGCAGCTTGGAGATGGCGCGCGAATCAACGGCCCCCGGAATCAAGCAGCTAGGCTATAGATGTCATGAGATGCGGTACTGGTCTCTTCCAGGAAAGGCTGTAGGCGTGCGCTCTGCCCTCGAGTTGGTGGGGGGCACAAACAGCACTTGCATGCAACCCCAGCTGGGCGGCGAGGTCGCTGCCCAGCCTGCCAGGCTCCTACCAGTCGGAATGCCCAGTCCCTCAGCGCCATATGCCGCCCTGCCCCTTACTGGCCAGCGGTCCTGCCTCTACGCATTCCACTTCGAGTCTTAGACTACGGTAAGCCCCCCTCTCAAGCAGCAAGGTCAGCCATCTGCCCAGATCGCTTGCCTCCGGTCTACCCGGTGCAGCCACCGCCGCTGCCATGCTTTTGCCTCCGCCACCGCCTCAGGCGCTCCCGGTCACGCGGCGCAGCCTATTCGCTCTTCGGCATTGGCCAAGGCTTCCCCCATGCGGATGGCCCTCTCCAGACAATGTGCGCCGCCGTGGGCCTCCTGCTCCAGCGTCCCAGCAGTCCGGTTCCCCGTCCTCAGAAGTCACCCCTTTCTCAGTCTCTGGGGACTCTGGGCAGGACCCTCGAGTGTCCTCGCTGCACCATGCTTCACACACCCATCTAGACCAGCAGCGTCATGTTGAAATAGAGCTCCTCCTCCAGCATGGACAGCTCGGTGGGCTTGAGCTGCGTGTGGCGGGAGGGAGGGGGCCAGGAGGCACGGGGCGGAGGGAGCAGAGGGGCTAAAAGAAGGGGGCAGTCACGGAGGGCCGGAGTCGCGGACGAAAGATGACTAGCTCCATTCAGGCGCCGGGCTAGCACGCAGGCGCATGCTCATTCAGGGATGGGTCAACGCACAGCACGCGTTGCAAGGGAGTGCAAGGCAGGCAAGTCAGACCGCGGGAGCCGCGACGAACGCGCGCGCACCGTACCTTCTTGCGCAGGGGCCTGTGGGAGATCTCCTTGGAGAGCGTGAGGTCATCCACCTTGCCCCAGCACATGGCCTCACCCCAGTCCGTGTCAAACCTGGCGACAGGGTCAGAGGCAGAGCACGTGAAGATGTGCCCCCTTAAGTCCTTAGAGCAAGCAGGCCCTCGAGGCCAGGCCCCTGGCCCCGGCCAGTCCGAGGCTGCGCGTTATCGCTCACCAGTTGATGAAAAAGTGCACGGAGCCGCCCGCCCCGGCTCTGCACACGTAGCCGGGTGGGATCTTCTTCATGGGAGCCGGCGGCACGAAGTTGGGCGAGCCGATGTAGGCACCTGTTGGTGGCGACGGGATGGGTGGGTTGTACAGTTGCGCTGGAAGGCCACACGCTTTAGGCCCCAGGGCGTCTTGGCCCTCGAGACCTGCCAACTTCGCCCCCCTGCCGCCGCGTGCAGCCCTTGCCGCCGTACAACTCTGCAGCCGTCGTGCCGACGACCCCGGCGCACCCGGACTCAGGATCTGGCCCTGGATGCCGAAGTCTTCTGCGCGGTAGAAGCGGCAGCCCGTGCAGCCGCCGCCCCGGGCCTGGATGATCACCACCTCCCGCTTCAGCTCCCGCACCACCTGGGGGCGGCAGGATCGGGTCCGACGTTGATGGCGTTTACACCGAGGCCGAACCAAAGCGGAGACTTAAAATGGCTACTCAGGTTCATGCTTTGGGTGCAGCCGCCGGTGCGCTGCGAAGCTAGCTAGCTGCCAGACTCCTTCGCAATTCGTGTGGATCCTGCAGCGGATTTGGCGGTGCTTCCGCAAGAACCCAAGGGGCCCAGGGCTCACGTCGGGTGCGATGTTGGGCAGCAGCGTGACGACGATGTCGCCGACCTTTGTGTGCATCACCAGCTTGGTGTACTTGTCGTACGCCTGCATGCGCACAAGTTGTACGGCACGGCATGGCACGGCCGGGTGTCAGCGACGCGCAGCACGCCATGCCTGACCCTGCTGGCGCCCTCCCCAATGGCGCCTCTCTCTCATCCGCCCCACTCCCATCCACCGGCAACCCGCCCCCCGTCAACGCTCCACCCCCACCCCTCCAAACCCGCCTGCGCGAAATCTGCCTCATCGTACACCACCCCCGAGGTCCACATGGCACTGGCAGTGGCCGGGGGCACATCGGCGGGGGGCAGCGCCTTCTGGTGCTTGAGCCAGCACTCCTGGGGGAGGGGCACGGGGTGGGGTGGGGCGGAGGAGGGGCGGTCGCTGGGGCTAATGCGCTTACGGTGCGTGTGGCCGCTGCAGGCGTGGCGGCCTTTATCGCTACCCTGGCAAGCGCCCTGTCCCCGCGCAGCTTCCCAGCGGGCAGCAAGGTCGGGTCGCTAGACACCCTGGACTCTGCTTGGGGGCCCCAGAACACTTCGCGTTGTGCGCTGCAGCCTTGCCCCCACGCCGCACCTCGCACCGCACGTCCTGCCCCTGCCTTTTCGGGGCACACTGCGGCCCTGCTCCGCCCTCCTCCCAGACGCGCGCACCTGGTAGTGCGCCCCGCACCGCTCCTTGTCGCCACACCACACCCAGGTGTCACACGTCGTGCTGTTGGCGCCCGTGGCCAGACCACCTGGCAACGGGCAGGGACTTTTGACGATGTGCAGGGGGAGTGAAGCTGCTAGGCAAGAAGCGACCCAGGGCCTAGGTCCGGCCCAAGGCGACAAGGTACGGGCAAGGCAGCAAAGCCTGCACGTACCCTGTGCCGCCCGTGCTCGGTGCGCGTGGCAGGCCGCGCAGCACTCGCCCTCGCTGCGGGCGACACGTAAGGGCGGACGGTGGGTGGCACGTGCGGGAGAGGCGCCGGCCGCCTTGCCCTTTGCTGCGGAACCCCTGGGGCCCAAGGAGCCGCGTCCCGGGCTCAAGTCCAGAGGCCCGTAGCTAGAGCGCCCGCCCACTCCGATCCGCAGCAGACGCCCCCCTTCGGCCCCCTGCTCCACCTGTTCGTGCGGTGACTGTCTCCCCAGATGACGGGGTCGCCCCAGTACTCGTTATTCCGCGCTATGTTGCACTGTGGGTCGGGTTGCACGGACGGGGTGTGTGCTAGCGGGCTAGCAGCCGTCCCAGGGACAGCTCCCTCAGCTCCGCTCCATCCCCCGGCACGGCTGACAGGACCTGGCCCCGCTAGCCCCAGCACGACCCGCTCCCAGTATTCGCTGTCCTTCCCCGTACCCCTGCACCCCCGCTCTAGCACTGGCTCCACCTGCATGCCAGCGACTGCTAGGGCCTGGGCGATTGCCGCCCCCGTGGAAACGGCATCCGCCGGTTGGGGCTCGGACGCCTTCTTTTCAAGGTCGAGCAGCTTGCCTGCACCACGAGCGAGGCAGATGCTGGTTTTTCCTTGCTCCGTTCTCGAGGGGGTGAGCGGGCATACTTCGTGGGTGCGGGGCTCAAAACCCCTGGGTACATGACCTTGGGCATGTGGCCAGCCCCCCGTCATGTCACTCGCCGATACGCGCGGCGACCACTTCGGGCGCCGGGTCCACGTGAGCCCACTGCGGGTCGAGGAGAGCTAGGACAGCGCTGACATCGTCCTCCTGCTCTCGCGTCGCTTCTGCGGCGAGTCCGCAAGATGGATGGCGGTGGAGGAGCACAAAGCTGATTCCTGCTGCTAATGCCGTTACGGCTAGGAGGACATGACCGGGTGAGACCTTCATCGCGCAAGTACAAGTCGAGCGCAGTAAAGACTTCTATGCATCGAACGCAACAGCCAGCGAAGTGCGCTGCAGTTGAGCCGTGGTAAGTCCAGCCAAGTATTTGGGATGTAAGGACAAATCTAATCGAGTTGCCTTGGGGGTAGATCACGGCCTTGCTGCGAAGTCGCGGTGCATGGGGTTCGTGCCACGCGGTTCGGCGCGGTTTCCCCCTCGTTCCCTGCCTCGCGTGGTTCGCCCTCGACAGTCGCCGCAGCCCAGCCCACCCTTGCAAACTCAACCACCAATGCACTGCAGACCTTATGACGCGCGCATTGCAATGAAGCCAGCCACCAGCCTGACACCTGCATGTCCTTCACCCCTACGTGGGGCGCCAATCCTGGCTTCGCGGCTGTGCTCACACTACCTAAGCTCCCTCACCGCTCCGCAGCGGACAACGCTATAAATTAAGCAATCGTCCAGTCTGGACCACCACCAAGCTACCGTATACATGAATACCCAGGGGAAGGCACCACGGCCCTAACACGCAACGCTGCAGCCGGGCAGCCCCCATACAGTAAAAGCAGTCTGGCGAGTGCCCAGCTGCAGTTGGAGCCTCATACAACTGTGGCCCAGGATCCGGGGGCTGCCCCGGGCCCAGCACAGGCCCACAGCCGTGGCCACAGGCAGGTATTGCTAGATGACACTGGTGAATCTGGCAGCGTGAGACCTCAGCCCTCAATGCAAGCGGCGCCCTGTGCCCTCAGCAGGTAGGAGACGCGGATGCTCGGCACGAAAGCCGCAGGAGTTGGGTCCCGCGTGGCCGCGTAGGGCTCCATTGCTCAGTACTGCCCGTAAGGACCGTAGGTCGGCGGGCTGCCATAGGCGGGGGGGCTACCATAGGCGGGGGGGCTACCATAGGCGGGGGGGCTACCATAGGCGGGGGGGCTGGTGCCGTAGGCGGGTGAGGGGGACGGGCTGGCACCTGCCCGGTGAACGAGGAGCGGGGCGAAAAGGGTTTGGGAGCAGAGCATACAGGCCCCTTGGCGTGCACTCCCTATCACGTCATCTCAAGCTGCCCCTGCCTCGGTTTCCGACCCCCCCCACAGCTCACCGCCGCACGCCATGACTACGTCTGTGCCATGGGAGTCGCAGATGGGGAAGGCCGTGGTACGGGCGTCATTGCAGTCACGCACGAACGACAGGCGGTCGGCCTTGCCCAGGCGATGTACGGCAGGGTCGTTGGACGAAGTGTAGCACGTGATCTCGTCCAGGATCCAGGCCGCGGGGTCGGCGGGGGCCACCGCGGCGGAGGGTAGCAGGGACGCGCCCTCCCAGGGCAGACCCAGGTCCCGGCAGATGGCCTGGGGGCAACGGAAGTGAGGTGGAGGGGAGGGGCAGAGGACGTCTTTCATTACCGGGCCCAGGGCAGTCTGCGCAGGCGCATGTTGGGCTCGATGTGGTGTCCCCGCGAGACCCCTTGACGTCAGTAAGGGGCTCGGGGGCAAGGGGGCGCAGACCCCACACAAGTTATCTACACGCACCTGCGCGTGGTGGACAGTAAAGGCCGACGCACACACGGTCCCCCACTCGGGTGAATTGCGGAGCTTGTTGCGGTTCAGCACCTCCAGGCGGCCCCAGGTCTTGTCAGAGCCCCCGACCAGGCGCACGTCAATCATGTCGGTTGGGTAGTAGTAGTCATCGCCTGACCAGGGCAGACGCGATAGCGGCAGGGCAAGTCACATGAATAATCGACACAGATGCAGCAAGATCTCAAGCCCTTATGTAAGCCGGTGGCAGTTCAGACTTCACTCACGGCGGCAAGTTAGGGCTGAGCGGGCCAGCGAGCTCCAGATTCCGCCGCAGATGCTCAGTGAGTCACCGGGAATCGGGTCAGCGATAGTAGCCTGCCGTATCGGGGCCGTGCAGGGTGGGCACAGGATGAAGCGTTGCCGTGATGAGGGGGATCAACACCAGATCTGAGCCCCCTTTCCCCGCCTGCCTGCCCGCAGGACCACAGGGAGCGGTGACACACCTCCGCGGGATCCGCGTGCCCTGTCATCCGCTGGCAGCCCTGCCAGCCCAGCCCCTTAACCGCACGAGCCTGCCTTGCAGTACGAGATGTTTCTCGGAACGGCGACAAGCTCCGGGTTGGTCCACGAGGCGCCGGAGCCGGCTGCCACCACTGCTGCCTCGGAGGCGGGTCCGCCGTACTTGGAGCAGTCCAGGTCGGAGAGAACCACGGGTCGGCGCTGGAGCTCGTCCATGTTGATGCCGACGAAGGGAGGGTCGCCCTGGCTGTGCCACCAGACGCCGTACGGCTTGACGCCATTAGTGATCTGCGCATAGGGGGGTGAGGGGTTGGGTCAGGGCAGTGGGAGTCAGGCTGGCCCATCCGCAAGGGAGAAAGTGGTGAGCAAGGGTGGGGAGGGAGCGAGTGGTGGGCAGTTGAGGAGGGCCTTGGCGTACGCTTCATACGCTTCGAATCAAGGTACCGGCAAATAAGGGTGCTGGAGAGGTGTCTCTGGGGCCAGTCGGCCCCACCGACGCACGCACCTGGTTGCAGAGCGTGTGGCCGAGCAGTCGCATTTTGCTGATGCCGCTCCAGCTGTCCTCTGCGCAGGCCGAGCCCCACATGAGGGGTTCCGTCGAGGGCGCGCCGGCGGGACGGGCGCCGAAACGGACCAAGTGCTGAAGCGAGCAGAGGGAGGGAGGGGGCGGGGGAGCCGAGGGACTGAATGGTACTTCGTGCGTCGGTCTGGTCGGGGCACAGCGAGCAACGGCAGTGCGTTTACGCAAAGCTGAGCAAAGAAATCCCAGCCGACACGCACAACGTTCTCGTAGGGGGACTCGACCGAGATCTCAATGTCGTTCAGGATGGTCGGCTTGGCCGCGGGTGGGGGCGGACTCATGTCCCTGGGGGTGTCGCCTGCGAGCCACAGCCAGGGAGCGGAAGGCAGGAGCGCGGGGTCAGAGCGTGATGGCAGACAGAGGAAGCTCCGCCAGCGCCCTGCCGGTGCACTCAGAGCAGCCCGCACGTGGAGGGGCCTCACGTCGGCACGCCTGAAGTAATAAGCTGCTCAGCGCGCAAGCAAGCGAGCCCCGGCCACTCAGCCCGCCACACAGCGCGGACCCTCACAGGCCCACGCCCGCCAGAACCGGCACGCACTCACGCCTGCAGCTTATCCAGGCGTCGATTGCGTGGCCCTTGGTGGTGCAGTAGTCCAGGGTGGCCTGCAGGTCTGCGGGGGAATGGGCGGCGGGAGGCAGGCAAGGGGTCGCGGGCCTGGAGAGAAGGGAGGTCTGGGTCATCGGGGTCCGGCGGCGGCTCGTAAAGCTGGTGCTGGGTGGACCCACGTGCACGTGATGCGCAGGGCATGAGATACCATCTGATCCCGCAGGGCGCCATGCGCGTCCCAAGCCCTGCCCGCACATCGCTTGTTGGTCACGCGGCCAAGCAAGCGAGCCCTTCGAAGCCCTCCTGCCAGCACGCATGCTTGTGCAGCTCCCAAAGGGCACCGCAAGGTTGCAGCGCTAGGGTGCACGGTGGTAGCTCCTCCCCACGGTGTCAGGCGCTAGTGTGACACCCACCGTCAGCGCTTGGGAACAGGTAGGAGAGGAAGGGGCTCCAGTCGTCCCGGTACTTCTGCGATTTGGTGAAGGGAGTGAGGGGGCCGTCCGCCGGCCGGCCGGCGGGCGGGTCAGCGACGTCTGCCTCATAGTGGCGGAGACGGACAGGCTGTGGCAAGTCCAGCCACCGTCCAGTCGGACACCTGGCCGCTGCGACTCCCAAGGGATTGCCAGGTGCTCACCTCAATCAGCGCCGCAGCTTCCGCTGGACTTGCTGTAAAGTCACAGGCAAGGGCGCCGGTGAAGTCCAGCTTACACCCCGTGGCCGTAATCCAGTGCACAGGCGTGTGATTGGAGGCACGAGGCGCCAGGCGGGGAATGGTGCCAAAGCCTTGGTAGCCCGTCCCGAATCCCAGAGCCCGACAGGCGTGCTGCACGGCAACAATGCAAGGGTGGGGGTGAGCGAGTGAGCTCAGCGGAAGCAGTGCTTCGAGGGCAGGGGCGGAAGGTGGGAAGCCGCACACCCTCAAAGCGCATGTATGAACTCGACACCCTCTCGCTTGGCATCCCGTCTCACGGCCGCTACGTAGCCGTCGACGCCGTAGATGTTCTTGTCGTAGCAGACAGTCCCCTAGACGGACCCCTTCAGGATCTCAAGGCGGCCCTCCTTGACCTGGGTGCGGGAAGGCGGGGGATGGGGTGGGGTGGGGGGCCGAATCCCAGACCATCAAGCCTGCCCCAATGAGCTGGCGCGCCTTCTGTGCATCCGCAGGTCGGGGCCAGGTGCCTCACGGGCTCCGCAGGACGGCAAGAGTGCACGACCCTTCAAGGCCCCTATGAACGGCAGTGCATCCATCCGCAGGTTTGCGCCGGGCACCTGACGGGCAGCGCAGGGCTCGAACACGCGAAGGCCTAATCTATTCATGCATGGGCCCCCCACGGCCCTCTCACCGGTGTCCCGTCGTGGTAATGTGTAAGGCCAGTCTTGGGGTTGACGAGGCTGTTGGGGGGGGAGGGTAGAAGTGGGAATGAGAGCATGAGACGTTCAGGACATCTGACAGGTGCGTGGCTGGGGGAGGGCGAAAGGCACTGAGACCAGTGGCGGGGCGGTGTCATGACGGCATGGCGCAGCAAGGGCACCATGGGCTCTAGCAAGGCAGGTAGGGCAGGGATCATTGGTCGTTGCGAGAGCTGTGGCGACACTTGATGGCGCGTTCGGCTGGCGAGACATGCTCACCGGACGGTAAGGTTCGAGTACTTGGCCGGCGGTGGGGGCGAAGGGGGCGAGCTTATGCGCCGCTCGGCTGAGGGCGAGGGCCGGGCGCCGCCGGGGAGCACGGTAAGTTGTGTGAAAGCAAGCAAAGCGAAGTGACAATGACTCCTATGCTATAGGAGACTACTGCAGTCTAACTACCTTTCCGTGCGGCGACTCACCCCTGCAGGCCACGGCCACGGGCATTGCGGACCGGTCAAAGTTCACCACGCCGCCTGCGGTCCTGCAGTCCTCGTACGTCCCCTCGGCAATCACGAGCTGAGGCGGGGGGCAAGGTGATCAGCAAGGCGGCTATCATCAACAGCGTCATGGGAGAAGAAGCATGGGGATCAGGGGAGGGGCATGTGGCGACCCCATTGAGCCAGAACAGTTCAGTGGGCCAAGAAAGTTCGAAGGGCGGGAGCCAGTGCGTGCCGCTGGCAGCTCACCCCACTGCAGTCGCCAAGGGCCTCTGCGGGGTGGTCCATGCTGTCCGAGCAGGGCCGGTAGTTGTGGCGCAGAAATGCCTTGGCGGGGGCAGCAGCCGCCACCTTGTGCGTCTTCCAGGGGTAGCGCTTGGATGCGGGGTTCACCAGCACCGTCCCGGCGGAGGGCAGGCCGAGCTGCGTGGGGCCGGGGAGGAGTGCTGGTGGAGTTCCGGTCGAGGCTGGGCAAGGGTGTTGCAGAGATGCGACAGGCAATACTGACCTGGCGGCAGGCGAGGACCGCCACCTCGGACCAATACTCATCAACATCCCCTTCTCCGCCGTTCGGGAAGGTCCACGTGGGAGCGCACAGGGAGCCCCAGGCCTGGGATGCCTCGTCCCACATCTGCATGCCAGGTGCACAGGGGGGCCGCGCGTACGGCGTGGAAGGGGTCACCCACGCCATGCAGATCCGAACCGTAACCTCACGGTACCGTGACTCAACTTGCGCCCTGGCCGAATGTTCGTGACACGAGGTTCCGCTGAATCCTAACCGCGTGCCATCCCTCCTACAACACACCTACCCGCCGCCAAGGTCCTATAGCACTGTAACTGCTGCTAGCCACACAAAAGGGGCTGATGGTGAAGCACCAGGCCCCCCCTGCACACCAGGCCCGCATGCGCACCCGACACACCCGCCCAACCGCTCGACGCACCTGCAAGAGGCCCGAGGTCTTACTGCGCCCGTCAGCAATGCGTATGGGGAGCGGGTCTGAGATTAGGCGGGGCGCGTCGGGGGGTGCGACGGGGCTGGTCGGCGTCCTGGGCGGTGGCGGCGAAGGAGAGGGGAAGGGTGGGCGCGGGGGCGGCGCGGGAGGGGCCGTCGGGGGCGATGGGTAGGCAGGCGGAAGAGGGGGCTCCGGGGGAGGGGGAGGGGGCGGCGGCGGGGGCGGTGGGGGCGGGGGTGGTGGGGATGGAGACGCCGGGCGCGCGGGCTCCTGCGTTGCGTGTAGGGGACGGTAGGGGGATCAGGGGGTGGGTCTAGGTTGGGCAACACCTCGGCGCAACACCACCCAAGACGACCAACCTCCGGCTCCTCGGGCGTACCGGGCGGCTCAAAGAACTCGGGTGGTGGTGCGTCGTGAATGTCAACACGCGCCTGGTCGGGGCATCGGGTGAACGGGGCTGGTCGGCCATCGGACAAGAGTAACGCATTTTTGCACAGGGAGGTCGCCGAATGTTGGCACCCTGCTTCATCTTCATCTGCGCTCTTACCAGTGCTGGCATGCTGGCGCAAAGGACCGCGAGCGCCAGGGCCGCCGCGAAAAGGCGCGAGCCGGTCATGATGCGCTGGGCGGAGCGCGTGCAGTGTATAATGAAAGCAGTGTATAACCTAAGTGGTTTATAGCGCCTTTGGAGCACAAGTTCACTGTTTATGCCGTCCTCGTTTTACGCAATGAGGTCCCGCCCGCCTGCCCGTAAACCGACTCATTGTGGCAGGTACTCATAGCTAGAGCTAGTACTTCTCTTTACATCCAATCCTCACGGAGCGCTGCGCTGTCGTGCGCCGGGTCGCGGATAAACAAGGGTAGGTCATGCTTGCTTTGCGCACAATTGGCGATTTAAGCAATGCAGAATGCTTATGGGCTTGATGTATGGAGATTGGGGCTGGGAGTACGGTTTTAGGGCGGCCGAAACGTGTGTCTCCTCTCCTCTTGGCTTGCCCCGCTCCCTCGGGCTCGCTCATGGTTCGATTGCCTGGGACGCCTGGGACAGCAGCAGGTATCAAACGCCGGAGCTACTGTGCTCCATTTCACCCCTCACCTTAACCCCACTCTCTGGCTGGCACGGGCGCCCACAACAAGCATGGGGCGACGGTGAGTATCCGGCCGGCCCAGGCACACCCCAACCTCTCTCCTCCCCGACCCTCACGTTAACCGCGTTAAACGGCCGCTGCGCGCCGCCGTGGACCCTTTCCCCGCCTCACCTGCCTCCCCGAGGCATCGCAGCCGACGTGCCGCTTCCACCGCTGCCGAGAGCCTCCGCGCAGACCTGGCAGCCAGGGGAGTCCCAAGTGGTGATGCGTCGTTAGCAGCGTCAGCCTGTGGTTGGGGTCCGCAAGCGGCGTTACAATAGTTTGCGCTCCCTCTTTAAGGGGAGTTTGCAGAAGTGCGTCCTTCACAGTGCGTCCTTCACAGTGCGAGCAGTACGGCGGTATCTCCAGTCTGATCAACGTTGATGAGTCAGCAATGTGCAAGGGGTGGCATGTGTGTGGCCCCGCTCCGTCGCCCCATTGCCGGGGCTGTCATGCAGCTGTGCCTCGCTCGTCTCCTTTCCTTTCCGTCAGAGGGTCATAACCATGCATACTGCTGCAGTAATTGCAATGCCGTGCGCAAGCATGGGCTCATCCTGCCCAAGTACATATCGCCGCTCGGCCCGTGCCGCACCATGCACGCAAGGTATATACGGAGGCCGATAAACCTATCAACAACCTGTCAACCATTCACGCCATATCAACCGTGCGAAACCCACAATCCGCCAAAGCGCCAGCACCACGTGCGTCTGGCAGAGCCGTTACCCATTTGCGCCTCCCGTCAAGGGACGCGCGGCTCCTCAACCCAGAAGCCCGCCGTGCATGTGTCACGCTGCCCGCGCAGCGCGCCTGGATGCTGCCCTCTGCGGCGCTGCTCTTTGGCGGTGGCTCAGTGGCGGCCGTAGACTGGGGGCACGTCACCGTAGCCGGGGGGCGAGCCGTAACCCGGCGGAGACCCGTAGCCCGGTGGCGAGCCATAGCCGGGCGGCGAACCATAAGTCGGGCCGGAGCCGGACGGCACCGGCGCGGGGGGCGTGTACACCCTGCGGAGGGCCGAGTGGACGCGAAAAAACACACGTGATGTGGTGCCATCAGCAGCAGGAGACCGGAGAGGGAAAGCGCCGGGCCTCCCGCCGCGGGGGGGGCTCAAGCTAGATACACCCGTCCCATACCCATGCGTCGTATGATCCCCATCCCCTGCTATCCCCGCTCGCTCACCCGTTGCAAGATATGACCACATCCGTAGAGTGGTCGCACAGCGGCACCTTGGAGATGCGGTCCCGGTCGCAGTCACGGATGAAGGAGAGCGGAAACTCCAGGGGACCACGGCGGCGGCCCCCACCACACCTGAGGGCGGGGGGGGGGGGGGTTGAGGTCCGTCCTCGGCGTCAAGCCCTGGGCCTCGGCCTTAGCACTCGGCAGGGCCTCAGCTATACCTTAGCCCCAACTGCACCACCTCTCAAACCCGGGTGATGCTTCGAGCAGATAGAGTGCCGGCACCTCTAGGTTCCCTCAAGGTACATGCGCCCCTTACGATGCTCAAGCATTCTGCAGGGCCATTCGCGCCACGGCCGCACCTGATTGAGTCCAGCACCCAGCTGCTGTTCCCAGGCGCCACGGAGGAGCTCGGCAGCACTTTGGCCTCCGTCCAGGGCAGGCCTAGGTCCTGACACACAGCCTGGGGGCGTGGAGGGACGGGCGGTGTCAATCGGGGGACCGGCGGTTCCTTTTGGGCGGCAGGGCAGGGGAGGGCTGATTGCGGGGGCATTGGGACCAACATTTGCGAGCGGGGCGGTGGCGTGTCACACGAGGACAACTGAAGCGCAGCAGCGAGGGAGACCGCAGGGGGGGCCTTGCACGCAAGCAAGAACCCCTGCCCCTCGGCTGCGGGGATGGACTGCACACGCCCCCAGGGTTGCTGGGGCCGCAGCTCACCCCCGCCATGTCCAGGCCAAAGCGGACCGGACACACCGTGCCCCAGCCCTCATCGATGTAGTTCCTGGGAGGCCGGGGCGGTTGAGGTCAGGGTGAGCCCAAAGTCTCATCGAGGAAATAGACCGGAAATATGTCAGCCGTCATGGCATGGCACGTCACTTCCCTGGTCCCGAAGCCTGGACCTGCCACGGACCTGCCTACCACGGACCTCCCACCTGTGCAGCACCTCCAGGCGGCCCCAGGAGCTGTTGCTGCCCCCCACCAGCCGCACATCCATCAGCCCCATGTTGTAGCCAGTGCCTTCGTAGTCAACGCTGCGGGGCGGGGGCACGCGCGCATGAGGCTATAAGTTGGGACGTGGTGGCAGACCGGGGGACATTCAGGGGAAGACGCATGCCTGGCTAGTACCGCAGCGGTCCCAGCGGTGACTAGGGGGGTTGCGCGCCAGGCGAATGTACAGCACAGCAATGTTCCCGGACCATGCATGCCGGAACGACACGTGCGGTCCTGGCACACTGCGCGCTCACCGGCGGCAGGTGAGGGCCCGGAGCGCGAAGGCGCTAGAAGCGCCTGCGGCACGGGGGGGAGGACGGGACATGGGGTGGTCAAGGAGTGGGCGCGGGAGGGAGCACAGGGCGCCGCACACATACACGCGCCGGACCGTCCGCTGGCTCAGCACCTGCCTTGGCGGAACACCCCCATGAGAGCCCCAAACATCCGTGCACACTCCCGCTTGTTAACCTCTATCACTTCGTAAATAGCTGTGCAGAGGAAGCTCCTCTGCGCCCTGCTCACCGTAGCAGACGCTCACCACTGTGCTGGGCAGCTCATCGGCTAGCTTCACATCACAGTATGAGAGGTTCTGCGGGGTTGGAAACGGGTGTAGGTTGCGGCAGGCCAGGGGAGCGCAAGTAAGGGCAGGGCGCGTACAGCAGGGCGCCAGCGGGGCCCCCTAATTCCCTGCTCATGCAAGCAACGCCCTTCTGCACCAGCAGTCGTCGCACCGCCGTCGTCGCACCTTCGGCACTACCACTTGGCGGTCGGCTTCGTACGGCGTAGGCCTGACTAAAATGCTGTCCGGCCTGGGTGGGCCGCCGTACAGGCCGCAGTCGATCTCTGCCGGCCCGAGAGAGAGGTCAATGGGAGGGGACGACGTCAAGGTACTCGCTCTGGGGGAGCTCAGGATGACGGAAAGCGACGCAGGCACCATCGGGCGATGCGTGACCATGACCACCTCCCTTTTGCATTTCGACAAGCGTGGCTATGTGCTAGGTTATCCTGCAAGCTTCCTCTCTCCCTCCGTCCACACCTTTGATGACGGCCGGCAGGGCCTCTCGCTCCTCCGGCGTGTCCGCTCCCACCGGGGGATAGATGGGCACTGCGAAGCGTACAGCCAGGCGAACGTGGGCGTCAGGCAGGCAATGAGCGCCCGCACAGCCACCACACCACGTGCGTAAAGACCGGGATGCGTTCGGGCGCCCCGCCAGCACACCACACAGGTCATGTGCACCGGGGACGCCCCCGCTCACAGTCATCGTAACGGGACAGGCTCCACCACGTGCCGACGGGCTTCGTCCCGCCCGTGATCTGCGGACGGCGACGTGTCGTGCAGTTAGAGATTAAGGCAGGGTTGCACACCACAGCTTGGTCATGCTGCCGCCCTCTCGGCTCCCGCCTCCCTCAACCCCCCACAGAGCGGTTGCTGGCGAGTACCCGGCGGCACCCACCTGGTTGCACAGCGTGTGACCCAACAGCAGAGTCCCGTCCACTTCGTCGCGCCTGTTAGTTGGCCAGTCCGGGAGGAGGTGTCTCAGCTCTCAGTGACTGCAAACCTGGCAAACAATGTTTCACTTTGCTCTCATCATGGCCTGTACTGTGCCCACCCTCCCACGCGCCAACTACTCTGTGCCTGGCGGAGTGTGTGGGCTCGAGGTGGACGCCGTAAATCCCTCCAACTGCCCACGCCCAGGCCGCCCACCAATTGTTGTCTGCGTCGCAGGCAGTGCCCCAGATGAGCGAGTCGGTGGAGGGAGCGCCCGGGGGGCGCACGCCAAAGCGGACCATGTGCTGCGAGGGGGCGGAGCGGGGATGCGGGTTGAAGCCGCGGGGAAGCGAGTAGTGAGCGCAGGGGGATACCGGTAGGCAATGCGGACAAGTGAGTTGGGGCGCGTCACAGAGGACAAAACCCCAAAGACCCCATCTTCCTGCCCATGCCCGTTGTGGCCTCACCCAGCCGCGGCCCCACAACCCACCCCACAACCCCCATCAACCCCGTGCCCGACCCCCCCCCCCCGCCCCTCACCAGGGCGTCCAGGTAGGTGGTCACCTCCAGCTGCACGTCGTTGCGCACCAGGGCCTCGGGGGCCGGTGGCGCGGGGGGGTATGACGGGTAGTTGTCGACGCCTGCTCCGGAGGAACAATCGAATGGGCACAAAGCCGAGTCACTGCGAGGGCTGGCACTTCGCACTCCTCGCCGCCTCGATCGTTCCCTCTCCTCCCCCATCCAAAACAAAACAGCCTGGCACAGCTGGCGGGTTGCCCTCCTCGCCCTGCGAAGCTAACTCAGAGCTGGCTGGCTGAAGCCCGGATGCGCGTGTGCCGTACACGTACGGCACACGGCACGCACCTTGGCACGTGACGTACAGGTCGAGCTCGTGGCCCCGCGTGGAGCAGTGGTCCACCAGGCGCTGCAGCATGCTGGCGGTCCAGAAGAAGTGGGACACGAGTTCCCAGTCGTCGGCGTACTTCTTCGGGGTAGGGGCGGGAGGCGGAGTCGGCGGGCAAGGTGGAGAGCACACAGCGCGATTGCAAAGAGGTTCGTGGGGCAGGTCAGGGCTGCGTGGCCGTAGGGCAAACGCTCAAGGCTGTGTGCCAGGCCGTAGGACTCCGTCGAGCCCTCACGTGTGCCAGGGCCCCCTTACGGGGCAGAATGATTGCAAATGTGCACGGCCAGACCACCAGCCCCAAGCCCCGCTGGGTGCCGCGGTCCTTTACAGGTACCCCGCCGGCGCACGCACCTCGAGCAGGGCCTTGCCGTCCGCAATGCTGGGCAGCAGCTGGCAGCCCAGGGCGCCGCCCTGCACGTCCCTGTCGTAGGAGCAGAAGCGGGTGGCGATCCAGTGGATGGGCGTGTCGGCGGAGGCCAGGGTGGAGTTCTTGGGCAGGTTGCGGTAGCTGGGGTAGCCGCTGGGGAGGCCCAGCGAGCGGCAGGCGTACTGCGGGGCCAGCGGCAGGGTTGGGAGCACATGAGCCTAGGAGGGGCTTGCCGGCTGGGGCTACGCGAAATGGGGAAGTGACGTCATCCGCCCAAGGCCCCCGCCTCGTGACCCTGCATTCCGGGTCTGTTCCTCAGACGACGCCAGTGCCGAGGCGCTTGCGTGCTCGTCCCATGGTGAACATGCTCACCTCTGCGACCTCGCGCTCGATGGCAAAGGCCCGGTAGTCGTAGCACAGGGTGCCCCACACCGGGTCTCCCTCGCCCTGGACCGGTAGCAAAACCTCGAGGCGGCCTGACAGGAGCTGCGGACCACGGGTTGCGTGCAGGCTTCACGGACACGGTGACGACAAGAGAGGGCAGTCGATCACTAGAGGAAACAGGGGCGCACCGCAGGCACGGCTGGTACAGCCACACTCTTGGGTGATGGCCCCACGGCTTCACCAACATGCTGCTGCCACCCGCACCGACCTTGCTGCCGTCGGGGTTGGTGGTGAGGCCCGTGTAGGGGTCCACCAGCCTGTGGGACGCAAGGGGCCAAGGCCAAGAGTTGGCTTGTCTTGATGTTCCAGTCACGGGCCGAGCACCCCGCCCGCTGCTCAGCCACCATGCATGGCGGCCCCGCCCCCACTCGCCTCATAGAGTAGTTCTGGAAGTGAGAGGGAGGCGGAGGAGGTGGGTTGGGGTTCGCGGGCGGGTTCGGGGCGTTGGGCCGGAAGCCCGCTGCACACGTGGCACAAGGCAGGCGGTAGGCGCAGTCAGGGGCGGTGGCAACGGAGAATGGAGTGAGGCAGGCACTGAAATGACACTGATACCGGTCGAGCCCTGCGGTATCACAGCTCAACCGCCGCTCAGTGCCGCCAGCCTGCACGCCGGTCCCTTCCTGACCCCGCCCCCGGTCCCCCCCCTCCTCCTGCCCCTGCTCACGCTTGCACCATACGCCCGCCGGCACGAAGGCACGCCGCTTGCCGAGCGCAGCGGACGCCGCAGCACAGCCGCCCTCGTCAATATCTGGGAGGAACGTCACCTGCGGCGGGGCCGGAGGCCGCTTACGCCTGGCGCCCAGACCACCTCAACTGATTTCCTTAACCCCACAGGCCTCAGAGCTGCCCTGATCGGTCACTGTGCCTCCGGGCACACTCTTCACATATGGCAGGTTGACCAAGGTCGGTCTCGCCGTGCTCCCCCCAACCCCGCTCACCCCGCCGCAGTCAGTAATGCTCTCCAAGCTGGGAGCGCCCGCAGGGCTTCCACGCCCGGGGGTGGCTTCCGTCCCCGGCGTCAAGCGCGGACCGCACGGGGTGTAGTGGTTGGTGATAACCGCCTGTGAACACGCATGGGGGCTTCAGGAAGGACGGCGAAGGCCCTGTGGACAAACTTGAGGTGCCTTACTGCCACAAAGGGGACCCTCAAAGTCCCGTTGAGAGCATGACACGCCCAGATGGTATGTGTATGGTGCTTGCCCGCCGTTAGCGCCGTGCGAAAGCTTGCCTTGGCGGGGAGCGACTCGGCCTCCCGCTGCGTCTTGAGAGGCAGACGGTCGTGATCGGGCATGATCACAACAGCACCACCGTACGGCAGATCCATCTGGAAGGAGACCCACCAGGGACAGCGGCAGCAAGAGTGCGTCCAACCGCAGCTGGACACTCTTGTGCATGGTCGGGGGCACCAAGCACAGGCCAAGGCGTCGTAGTGCGTGCGGCACGGCCGTGCCTGGCCCCTACATTCATGTGAGGGCCGGGTGCGTTCACCCTCGCACCTGCTTGCATGCCAGCGTGGCGATTTCGGTCCACCACTCGCCCCCGTTACCCCATGCGCCTGCGAAGGGATGCCCGATCAACCACTCCTTCTGGCACACAACAGGGGCTCTCTTTACGCCAAAGGGGGGCGCCGAAGGGCACGGGTCCCGCAGCCCTCACCTAGCGTGTGCTCCGACAAGCAGAGGGTGCCCCACGCGTTGGCCTCCTCATCCCACATCTGTTTTGCATGTGGCGGGGGGTCGAGGCCTGGGTGTTTGAGAAGCCCAGGAAGCGCTGGCCGGGGGCCACCATAGTAGAGTTCGGCAGGGGTGCGCGTCGCCCTTTACGGCTCGTACTGATGTCCTGAGTCCAGGGCTTCGCAACCCTGCCCTTTGCAGCCCTGCCCTTTTTGCAGCCCTGCCCTGCTCGCAATCATGCTCGTTTCACCTGTAGGATCCCCGAGAAGTTGCCCTTGCCTCCGTAGAGCCGCAGTGGCAGCTTGGGAGCGGCAGGCGCATGAGGCGCCGCGGGAGGCTTTGGGGGTGGTCGAGGAGGCGGAGGGTTCGGGGACGGGAAGGGCGGTCGCGGAGGCGGCGAGGGAGGGGACGGCGGAGCGATGGGTGCCGGGGGGTAGGAGGGCGGGCTGGGCGGCGGCATCTGCATGTCAATGAGGACGCAGGGTTGTTCATTTTGTATGACGGTATGACGGTCCACACCGGAGGGCACGCACCGGAGGAGGCGGGGGAGGTGGCGGGGGCGGTGGGGGAGGGGGAGGCGGTGGGGGGCTGGGCGGGGCCGTTGGTTCGACGGGCATGTTAGGCTCCCCCGGGGGAGCGATGAAATCGTCGGGCGGATCAGCCCACGTCCATGTCTCGGACGCCTGTGACGAGCAGAGCCGGGGATGCCGCATGATTCCGCTACCGACGGAGGGCCGAGCAAAGTCACCATTTTTGCAAGCCGGAACGAGGATGAGAAGCAGAGGAATCTTACTCTGCCTCCGATTATGGTGCTGAGAAGAAGCAACGCGGCGACACCACTCATCCCGGGGATTGGGTGCGCCCGACACCGCCAAGGTCTCATACCTAACAGTATGTGTCCCCGCAGTAGCAGGTGTGACAACGCAGCTGCGTTATTGCGCACGCTAAGTTTGTGCAGCATCGGGATGCAGGGCGGGCGGCCGAACAACCACCGCAATCGCCCGTGCTCCTCCGTCGACGAGGCTACGCCAAGGGCTACGCTGCGCCGCGACTGCGCCAATTCACATTTATGCAAACCGAGAAGCGTGCTGAGGGTCCGCCTGATGATCCTCACGGTCCGTCATCGAGTCTGGAGCCGTTGCCCCGCGTTGCCCGTCATTCTGGCGAGCAGCCGTGTTGGGCTTGCTGGTGCCGGCCCAAAGCCACAACGTCTCCATGACAGAAGAGCCGGGTCCGGACGAAATCTGCGAGGAAGCCCTCGACTCCCAACCGCAAGCTAGGAAGGGGCTCAGCAGGGGCCAGGGGCGGGATGCTGTACAGGGCTGTACCGCCAGGTACCGCCCTCAACTCTTAAAGCGCCCGACGTTGAGACCCCAGGCCGGACGCGGGAGCCCGTTGCCCCTCGTTGCCTTCCGTGCTGCTGACCCTGCCCCGGGCGGCCGCTGTTGCTTATGGCAATCCGCGCCGGCCCATTGCGATTCCGTGTCAGACAACTTGGGGCTTGACATTGGGCACCGGTGTTCCACTATCATCTCTAATTTGTCGGATGCGAAGAGCCGTGTGGTGGATGGCTGTGCCCTCGACTCCTCACCGTAGCCAGGGACGTGTCAATAAGAACCACCGATGCCAGACGACGAGAGGAGCACCTCTGCACTCGCCCCTGACATGCTTGCTCCCGGCAACTCTCGCTTGATTCCATCCCGTCTCTCGTGTGCACCGTCATCCCCCCATGCCTGCGTGGCGCATGGCTGGTGCGCCTCCATGATGCAGCTCCCTGCCACGTTGTTCGTCCTCAACCTCCCCCCATATGAGAATCCTGGAGCTCAATCTTGCTGAGCCTCACGCCCGCCCATGCCACCATGCACGCGCCATCCCGTGTCAGCGTAAGCATGTGGCCTCCTTTGCCGCCCCATGCAATTAGTATGCCCATGCCCCGCGAGGCCACGACAGTGCAACACACCCCACCATGTATGCAATACACACCGCGCAAGGACGGCCCTCCAACCCTTGCCTTGCATGCTTGATTCTGTGCGAGCGTGCATTGCTGCATGGCGCCAGAAGCTTACCTAATGCTAATGCGGCCCCCTGTCCTTGCGCTCAGCGATATCCTCCGTAACCTGGTGGCGGCGCTCCGTACCCCCCTGGTGGATACCCTCCGTACCCCGGGGGCGGCGCTCCGTACACCGGTGGCCACGACGGCACCGGCGGGATCATCCTGCGCAGCGACCGTACGGTGCACATCGGGGCTCGTCAGACCAGAGTGGCAGACAGCACTGCATGGGACGTCTCTACCCCTCGCCTTCATTGCTTGGCTCGCTCCCAACCTGCTTCCAACCCTGCACCATCCTGCGGCCCTTCCTCCCCTTCCCAGCGCCCTGCCGAACCCGCTCACCCGTTGCAAGATATGACCACATCCGTGGAGTGGTCGCACAGCGGCATCGCGGGTGTGAGGTCGAAGTCGCAGTCGCGAAGGAACGACAGCTGGCTGTCGGGCAGGGCCAGCCGGCCTGGGTCGTCTGCGGGCGTGCACTTTATCGTATCCATGACCCAGACGCCCGGGTCAGCTCGGTGCACGTAGGAGGAGGGGAGCAGAGTGGCGTTTTCCCAGTGGAGGCCCAGGTCGCGGCACACGGCCTGGGGGACCAGGAGGAGAGGAGGTTTGAGCGGGGGAGGTGCAGGGTCCCGGGAAGCGAGGAGGGTCCAGGAGGGAGTGATGTCAGGGAAATAGTTCGTGAGGAGCCAGGCCCACCTGCGCTTGCGCGACGGAGAACCGTGGGTTGCAAACATTGCCCCACCCGTTGGTGATTAGACCCCTGCGGCAGAGGATTGAAAGGATGAGCGCTCACGGGAAACACGCGAGGGCCCTGCGAGCATCAAGCACGCCCGCACCCACCTGTGCAGCACCTCCAGTCGGCCCCAGGTCCCGTCGCCGCCCGTCAGGCGCAGGTCCAACAGGTTGGAATGCGCCGTGTAGTCCGCCCCTGCGCCCGGCCGCAACCGCAGTGTGCGCACGTGGTGATTGACTCAAGTGTTCCTCAAACCTTTTGGCATTTCACGGTGCGCATGACATCCTGGTTACCCCCTAAACCTTTCAAGCCCTACGCGCCGTATCATGTCGGGGGCGGGGGCCCCGCTCGTGGATCGTGTGCCCCCACCCCACCCTTGAAGCCTAGACTCACTCTGGCAGGTGAGCACGCTAACGGCCAGCGAGAACCAGGCACCAAAGCAGGCCTTTTGTACGGACGTGGGGATCAGGTCCGCCAGCTCCGCCCTGCAGAGGCACGTGGAATTGTGGGCCACACAGGGCGGTTACGTCACGCGGCTCCAAGGGTGGCCAAGCTGTGCCAAGCTAGCGGATCCGCACTGGTAACAGAAGCGTCTTCTCTACTGCAAGCGGCGCTTGGCGCTCTTCTGAAAGCCCCTTACTACCGCACACCAACCAGGCATCGTCGCCGCCCCCCCTCCACCCACGCACCTGCAGTAGCTGATGTTGGCCGGCACGGTGATGGTCTGCGGCCCATTGTCCGGCCAGCTGGGGTTCACAGCCGTGACACTGCCGGGGTGTTCCCCACCCGCCGCCGTGCAGTCAAGGCTGGACAGCACAAGGGGCAGTTGGTCCAGCTCCCGCACGGTCAGGTCCGCAAACCATGCCCTGCCTGCAGGGAGGAGGAGCATGCATGGCCAGGGTGGTGGTGGGTCAGGGCCAGCGTGAGCGATTGCGCTGCTCAACAACACAAGGTAGGCATGGATGCGAAAGGAAGGCGACATGCAGGACCCCAGGTGGGAGCGCGGGACCCGGGACCCCAGGGGCGCACTTGTGCGGAGGTCCACTCCGCTCCACCAGCGGCCGTACGGCCGTTGCCCTTGCGTGATTTGGCTGTGCGACGGTACGGAAGGGGAATGGGAGGGAAGGGTCGTCGGTAACGTGGACTCGATCATGCCGCCAGACCCCCCATCTGGAGGCGCCCCAAGGGAGGGGGGTTAGGATGGACTCACTTGCACAGTGTGTGACCCAGGACAAGGTCATTCTCCACGCCGTCGGGGCCATCATTGCCGTACGCTCTGCAGGCAGTGCCGTACACAAGCGAATCGCTGGCGGGCGCGCCAAGGGTGCGCACGCCGAAGCGTACGGTGTACTGCACACGTGGGCAAGCAGTACACGACGTGACTTTGGCGAGACGGGAGTGAGTGCTGTGTGCGGCAGGCGAGTGCACAGCACGCACCACGGAGTCGTACACCGTGTCGTACACTAGCTGCACGTCATTCTGCATAACTGCTGCGGGCTGCGGCGGCGACGGTGGAGGCGACACGTAGTCCTCATCTGCAGGGATACGGTGCCCACGCCGATGCATGGGAGGGTGAGAGCTGCATGTAATCCACGCGACAGTCCAGACTAGGCAAGGAATCGGGCCTCCAGAATGCATGCAACCTCATCGCCACAGCCCATTGGCTACCTGCCACATTCCACGCGTGCGGCTCAGCAGCTGCTTACCCGTGCACTCAATGTACGCATCGATCTGGTGGCCGCGGGTCGTGCAGGCCCGGACCAGGCGCTGGAAGGGGGCCTGGCGCCCAAGCAGCCACTCCACGGAGCTCCAGTTACCCTGCAGCGCAGCAACAGGTCCCAGCAGCAAGCACAGTAAGTGCCGTGACTGCCAGCAAGAAGCCCGCCCTAACGCGCCCCCCATGCTTTTCCTCCGCTTCGTCTCCCAAATAAACACATCGGCGCCAGCTCACCTCGAGGATGGCCTGAGCCTGCGCCGCGCTGGCCGTGAGCTGGCAGCCCAGGGCCCCGGCGGCGTCCTGTCCGCACCCTGCCGCCGCCACCCAATGTACGGGCGTATCGTTGGAGGCCCGGGGGAGGGAGCGGGGCAGCTCCCAGAGCCAGGGCTCTGCATGCGGCAGCCCCAGGGACTTGCACGCGTACTGCACGCGGAGAGGACAGCGAGCAGGGGCTTAGCCGTGGGAATGCACACACGGGCAGGGCTGGGGTCTGGTGGATCGCCCTCAGCCAGGCGGTGCATCCGCATCGCCGCTCAAGTGGCACGCGCTGCAGATGCCACTTGGCCCCAGAGAACGCTTGTATCGAACGGCGCTGCGTCATCTGTTCTGTGCTCTTGCGGGAGTTGGCTAATCTCCCCTGTAGCTAGTAGGTTTGTGGGTTTGAGGTTTGGTTTGTTGTCCGCACCTTTGCCAGGTTGTAGTCCAGGCCGTTGGGGTTGGCGGTGTCAAAGCACAGGGTGCCCCACACGGGAGCCTCCGCGCCCTCCACCGGCAGGAGGACCTCGAGGCGGCCCTCATCGACCTGCGCGCAACGAGCCCAGGGCCGGTGAGCGACCGGGTATGACTGGAATTAGAGTGGCCAGCCCCGCACCCGTTCCTGGGCAGCGCACCTTTGTCCCGTCGGGGTTAAGGGAGAGGCCAGTCACGGGGTCCACGATGCTGCAAAGAGATGGGGGACGAGGTTGGAGACCAAGCGTTGGGGCAAGGTGATGTAAGGTTTCCGACGCATTTCGCGGCCCTTTCCTGAGCCAGAAACCGTACGCAAGCATCAGACACGCGGCACCGAACGCCGCGGGACTGGCGCTCACCGCATGGTGTAGTTGAGGGCCACAGCGGGCGGCGGCGGCGGTGGGGACGGCGGCAGCGGCGTCGCTGGCCTGTCCGGTCGCAACGAGACTGCGGGAGGAGCGGGCGCCGCACAGTTCAGCCAAGGCCCAAGGGTGACAGGGCCCCCTGCTCAAACGCCTCCCCGAGACGCGGCACACATTCAGTCTTTCAGCGCGTCCCATAGACACCCCGACACATGCTCGGTCCCGCTCGCACCTCTGCAGCTGATGGCCACGGGCACGTACGCCCCCTCCAGCTCCGACCGCTGCGCCGCCGAGCCGCAGCCCTGCAGGTTGATCACCGGCAGCACCGCCACCTGCGGCCCCAGCGTCAGCGGGCGGATGGGCTCGGGTGTGCTGCAGCCGCGCTCGGGTCTGCCCGGTTGCGAGTGCGGTGTTTCGTTCTGAACGAGTCTGCACCCGCCCGTGACAATCCCTTGGGAGCCAGCCCCAGAAGGCCAGCGCAAAGCTGCGGCCGCGCAACCCCATCCCTTCCGCTCCCAGCCTCCCCGCACGCACCCCGTCGCAGTCGGCGATGCTGGCCGCGCTGGCCGCGTTGACGCAGGGCGTGAAGGGGTCCGTGAGCAGCACCTTGGCGGGCAGCAGCGGGGCCAGCTTGGCGGTGCTGCGGGGCAGGGCGCTGCTGTCGGGGGGCAGCAGCACAGCGCCGCCGTAGGGCTTGCCCATCTGCGAGGGCGGAGGCGGGTCAGGCAGGCGCGCCCACGTGTCAGCGGGCGGCGGGGCCCGGCGGGGCTGGGTAGAGAGCGGGTCAGGACTGCGGTAGGACGGGTGCCAATGGCTGCTGCCAGGGCGGCCGGGCTACGGAGGCTGACGGAGGCTGTGGGCCCGCCCAAGGCCGCGCATCACCCCCCACGGTACCTGCTTGCACGCCAGCGTCGCGAATGACGTCCACCACTCCTCCCCGCCCTCGAAGGCCTGGCGGTCCACACAGACCGTGCCCCACAGCCGGAAGGTGGGGTCGTAGGCCTGCGCAGCACGGTGGCGGGTGGAGGACGTCGAGGGGCACATGAGCTACCTTTCAAGTGCAGGGTCAGGGTCACACAGGGTCATACTGTGCCTGCTGCCTTGGGCCCCCCGCCACTTGGTCGCCCCAGCTACCTGTAGGATGCCCGACAGGTTGCCTCGCCCCCCATACAGCTTTAGGGGCAGCTCCGGGAGGGTTGGGGGCGGGGCGGGGGTGCTTGGGCGGGGCGGGGGCCGGGGCGGTGGTGGATTTGGAGAAGGGAACGGAGGGCGTGGCGGGGGGGATGGGTTGGACGGAGGATCCGGAGGCAGCTCCGGATCCGCGGGCGCATCAGGCGGGAACTGCGGCTCAAATGGCGGCGATACGGGCTCGGGGGGCGGTGGGGGCGGCGGCGGGGGCGGGGGTGGTGGCAGCGGTATCGTAGGTTCCCCCGCTCCCGGGTACGCCGGCGGCTCCGCAAACTCTGGAGGCCAGTCGGAGGCGAGGGCCTGCGAGTAGGGAGACGTGGGAGGGAGAGGCACCGTTGGGGTACAAGACACCAACGAAGCGTATCGCCTAGGGCAAATTTGGGTAGGTTGGGGTCCTCGGGCCCGGCGGGGGTCGGCACCATCCCCGCTCCCCCCCGGCATGTGAGCAGCCCCCCACAACCTCAGATGTCCAATAAAAGGTGTGCACTTGCAGACTAACAACGTCACACTCAGGTCACATTCCGGTGGCAGCGTGAAGGGAGCTGGTCGGCAACGCCGATGGCACAACAGGAACGGCGGGCCTCGCGAGACCAACCCAGAACGAGCGACCGCCCTCAACCGGTGTCTTCTAATCACCGGTATGCTGTTGCAAGCGATATGGGCGCGTCCTCACCTCGGACGCAACACTCGCGAGTAATAGCAGTATTAACGTCACCACAGGCGCTCCAGCGCTCGAGCCCATACGGACAGACATTGTTGAGCACGCGGAGGTCTGGTTGTGTTGCTCGTTTAGCTGCCCAGCGCCTACTGGCACGCCATCTCACACTGTTCCCTCGCGACAGCACTGGACAAGCTAAAAGGCATGGCAAGGTGCTCGCTTAACGATAAGTGAATAAGCGGAGGAGCGAAGGCCTGCACTTTGCGGGCGATGGGAGTGCGCCCGCCTTTCTGCGGGATGATGATCATCCAGCACCTCCCGTCCGCGCCCTCACCCCTCCAACACCTCTCTTGCCACCTCGCTGTGACTCTCCTCCAGCAGCTCCAGCTGTCACGCATGGCCAACAAGAGGCACCAGCTCCGGTTCCCACGGATTACTCGTGGCTGCAAGCAGGACCCGCGTGCCCCAAGTCTGGACGGGATCCTGTGACCCTCCTTGAACCTGCCGCTAGCACATGGGGTAGCATGGGGCGTGGATGCAGCGGGGGAACTGCGGGGATGCACGAGGTAGTCAACACGGCTGCCCCACACTCAACAGGTCGAGCCCCGCCATGCTTGCGTGTCTCACATGGCATCGCTCGGTGCTCGCCGTGCAAGAGCCCCGGACGCCGAACCTGCCTGATCCTGACACAGCTACCGGTCTGCATACGGTATACCCGTCACACGTCTCTCACCCTCACAACCTCTCTCAGCCTCTCCTGAGCGCCATGGACCCTTCAGGCACCCGACTCTCAATGCGAATCCGGGGCTTCACAACAGCGCCCCGGCCCCAATGACTGACACGCTGGACAGCCGCGGCGTCTTGCGAAGGGCGCGGGGCTGTCCCGTACCAGACGGTGCGAGCCCCCAGTGCAGCCACGCCAGCACTTGTGCGTGTACCACCCTCCGTCCGCGCTCAGCGCCAACTCCAAGCCAAAGCCAACATTTCGCCGCTGCTCCCTCAACAGAGCCGCAGCTTGCCGGCTACGCCGAGCCAACCGCCGCAGTCCAGCCGAACTCCACGCCTGTATCCTATCGCGCACAGCCTTGAAGACTCCAGCTTACGCGTCCTTCGATCTCTTGCCTGGAGGGCATCCTAACTCCTCTCGACCAGTCAGTCCTATGGCGCGCGTCAAGCTAGCGCGCACCGCCAAGCATCGCCAACTTTGTACGGCATCAGACGGCCGTCGCCGCAACAACCTCCTGCTTCTGAGGCTCGCCCTATCCTGCCCCCTGCTACCGAGCTCAGTCCCCGCCTCCACGCTATGCGCCTACCCTGACAAATCCCAAGTACCCACCACCCTGCAGCATACTCGCCGCCTGTGCACCGCGCGGCCATACTTAAGCGCTCACCGTCCCTTGCTGCGCCAGCGCCGACCCCAAGCCCGCGCCGGCCTCCGCCCCCGGCGCTGCGCCTCCTGCCGGCCCTCCTGCCCCGACTGCCAAGCCCACAGTACTCCCGGCCGCTGCGCCCGCGCCCACGCCCGCTGCGGCCTGCGCCGGCCGCTCCGCCCCCTCCCGCTCGTAGAGCAGCAGCGAGGGCTGCAGGCGCTTGGCCAGCATGGCCTTGACCACGTCGCCCCAGTGCCCCACCAGCTGCACGCTGGCGTCGTCCAGCAGCAGCCACAGCCCCAACTCCTCGCTGCGAGCAAACACCTGAGGGCGGGGCCGGGGGCGGGGGCAGGAGTGAGGCTCAGGGCTCGAAGCACGGCAAAGGCCAAACGCCTGCGAGCGCCGCAAGCAAAGGAGCCCGGAGCGGAGCGCACTGAGCTGCGGGCCTGGTGGAACCTCGGGTTTCGTAATGGACGCGACAGGGCGGCTCACCAGGTAGTGGTGCCCGAAGTAGCAGATGACGGAGCGCAGCTCGCAGGGCACCGAGTGGGGCGCGGCGTGCTGGGGCCCGGAGGCGCGGAACAGCAACGCCAGGTCGGCCCTGGGGCCCAGCGCCTCGAGCGTGCCCCGCAGCGCCTCCAGGGGCGCCTTGGGGCTGTCCCACACGAGGGCCAGCGTGAACACGGCCGGGTAACGGAGCAGCGTGGCCAGGGGCGGCGGAGCCGCCGGCCCCGCCGGTGCTGCCGCGACGCCGGCCGCCGGGGCGGAGGGTGCGTAAACGCCGTTGCCGTTGCCGTTGGCACTGGCGGTAGCGACGCTGGAGGGCGGGGGGGAGGAGGAGCCCGGTGAGGAGCCAGCCACCGCCGCCGCCGCTGCTGTGGCGATGGACGAGGCCGAGCCACCCCGCCGCACGCCGCCGCTCCCCGGGCCGCCGCCGCCGCCAGCGGAGGCGGCCGCGCCGCCGTGCCCGGCCGCCTCCGCGTGGCACAACACGTCCTCGAAGCTCGCGCCGCCGTCGGTGCCGCCCAGGGCGGCGGACGCCTTCCGTAACGCCTGCGCGTTGACCAGGTGGAAGTACTTGGTGTATACCTCCACCTCGCCACCGCCCCCTGCGGGACCGCAGGACGCCTCGCCGCCGCTCGACTCCCGCCGCGGCGCGGCCCCGGCGCCGTGGCTGGCCTTCCGGCTGCCGCCGCCGCCGCCGCTGCCGCTACTGGAGGCGTCGTCGTCCTCGGCCGAGCGTGGTGCGATCGGAGCCACCACCTCCAGCCCGAACAGGCTGTGGGCCACGGTCCTCGGCACGGTCGACACAGTCTCAGCGCCGCCGCCCGACGAAGACCCCGAGCTGCCGCCGCCGCCCCCGGCGGCGGAGCCCTTGCCCCGCGAGAGCACGGCGGCGTAGCCGCCGACACCCACACCACCGCCGCCGCCGCCGGCACTGGCGGCGGATGGGGATGACGAGCCTGCGCCTGCGGCGGTGGCGGCGTGCCCGTTGGCGAGCGCTGGCCCTGCCGCCGCCGACTGGTGTCGGTGCGCGGGCGGGGTGAGGTCGGAGAGTCGCACGCGGCGGGGCAGCTGCGGGTCCTGGCCCTGCGCCGCACCCGCGCCAGCCTCCGCCCGGTGCAGGCAGCCCAGCAGCACCAGCAGCACCTCAAACGCGTCGTGCATCTCGTCCAGCTCCAACGCCACGCCGCCGCCGCCGCCGGGCGCCGCCGACAGGCGGCTCAGCGACTCGCGCAGCGGCAGCGGCGAGACGGCCCAGCCGCTGGCGCTGCCGCCGCCGCCACTGGCGGCGCTGCTGCCGTTGCCGTTCCCGTTGCCGTTGGCGGCTGACGGCGGCTCTGCCATCGCGCGGAAAACGGTAACCAGGGAGCGGAGCACGTTCACCTCAGCGGCGGCGGCGCCTCCGCTGGCGACGGCGGCGGCGTCGAGCGCCAGGACGGCTTCGCGGAAGCAGCGTAGGTGCCAGAGCGATTGCAGTGTCACGTTCAGGAAGCAGTTGTGCTGGCCGCCGAGGTTGAGCAGGCCGCGCACCAGCTGCAACCGCCGGGGCGCCGCGCCGTCGCCGCCGGCGCCGGGCACGCCAGGGTGATACACGACCGCCCCGGCGGCAGAGACGGACAAGCTGCCGACGAGCTGGGAGCCCGGGCCGGACAGCAAAGCGCTGCCCGTCGGGCGGTTGCCGGCGGGGCGCGGCCGCGGCGGTGGCGGCCCGCCGCCGCCGCCCGCGGCGCTGCCGTTCGCCATGGCGGAGTCAGACAGGCTGCTGGCGAGCTGGGACGAGCCGCCGTACAGCGTGCCACGTGGGCTGGACGAGCGGTGTCCGCCGTTGGGCAGGCCGCCGCCGTTGGAGGAGGGCAGCGGCGCCGACGGCAGGCTCTGCTGAAGCTTGGCCTTCCAAGAGGGGCCAGAGGCCGAGTGCCCAGAAGTCGAAGCGTCCGCGCCCGAAGCACCGCCGCCGCCGCCAAGGGACGGGAACGCATCAGCGCCCATCATGCCACCACCGCCACTGCTACTGGCGGCGGCGGCTGCGTCGCGGCGGGTCGCGGCGATGGCCGACCAGCTGGGCGGTCCGGCCGGCTGCGGTGGCGCTGCTGGCGTCAGCGGCGGCCCGCTCCGCTTCTGGTGCGGCCTGTCCGCTGCGGCGCTTGGCCTGGGTGACGGCGCCGGCGCCGGCATCGAGGGCTCCGCCGTGGCATGCACCACTAACGTCGAGGCGGATCCCGCTCCGGCGGAGGCCACACCCCCGTCGGCTGCCGCCTGCTTCGCCCCGGCGCCCGCACCGCTCCCCGAAGCGGTGGGGGTCGCGGGGGCCGTGGAGCCCGGGCCATGCGCACTGGCGCTGGGCGGGGCTCCGTTCCCTGTAGCAGCTGCCGCCGCTCCTGCTGCTGTCTTTGCTACTACACTAGTCGAGCGGGAGGAAGAGGAGGTGGTTTCCGGGGCTGTGGCCGAAGCCTCCGCAGCTGAGTCCTCCCCGCCCGCGCGCTGTTGGCCCTGCGGCCCGCCCGCGCCGGCTGGGGACGCCGGGGGCTGGGTGCTGGAGCTCTCATTGACCTGCGCGGGGCGGGGCGCCCTTACCGACTCAGCTGCCACCCCGTTTTTTTGCACGGGGCCAGTTGATCCATGGCCGTCCACGGGGCCCTGGCCAGGCGGCGGCATGGGGCCGCTCCCCGGCGGGCCCGTCGCGCCCGGTGGTATAGGCATGTGCGCCATAGCCATGGGCATCACGGGCATGGGCACGGGCATGAGCGGCATCCCCACGGGCGTGGGCATGCCGCTCGGGATCATGAGCATCATCCGAGGCGGCCCGTGCGGCCCGGGGCCCATGCCCGGCGGCGGGCCCATCACGTGATGCCCGTGCGGCGGCGGCGGGCCGTGCGGGCCGCCGTCCGAAGCCGGGCCCGGCCCGGCAGCAGCGCCGTCGCTGCCGCCGTCGCGGCCCTCGCCGTGCGGCCCTGCGGGGCTGACCGGCGCGCCGTCACCTTGCTGCATGGGCGGCGGCGGCTGCTCCATCCCTGGCGGCGGCGCGCCGTGCATGGGGGCCTGCATGGGCCCGGCGGGGCCCATGACCATGAGCATGGGCCCGCCCAGCATGATGGGATGGGCGTGCGGGCCGTGGTGGTGCATGGGCGGGCCCATGTGGTGCCCACCCGGGCCCATGTCGCCGCCAACCATGCCAGGGCCGGGCGGAGGCGGCCCGCCGGGGCCCTTGCGGCCGCCGGCGCGTGCCGGCTCGCCACGGCGCTCCCGGCGGTTGCCGTACTGCCCTTGCGGACCCGAGGGCCCGGCGTACGGCGGCGCCTCTTGCGAGTTGCCACGTGACATGGCATGCGGCGAGATCTGACCGTCACCGCCCATCATGCCGCCCGTACCGCCGCTGCTCTGCCGCTGGTACTGCCCGGACTGTGGGCCGGAGGACTGCGGGGCGGAGCCGGAGGATGCCCCCGCCGGGGCCTTGCCGCTGGGAACGAAGGACCGTGCGTTGGCATTGAGGGTGCTGCCGGGCTTGCCTGAGGCACCGGCACCCCCGCTGGAGCTGACCGAGGGGCTGCGCGGCTGCTGCTGGGGCGGTTGCTGGGGCGGCGGCGGGCCCTGCATGGGCCCCTGCGGGCCCATCGGGTGCATGCCTGGGGGCATGGGGCCGCCCATGGGCATGGGCATGCCCCCGGGGACCATGTGCATCATGTGGGGGTGGGGCGCGTGGGGATGCCCCGGGTGCGGGGGCATCTGGCCGGGCGCACCCGGGGGGACCATGCCGGGGCCGCCTGGTGGGAACACGTACATGGCGGGAGGCGGCGGCCCGTGGCCCATGGGCCCGCCGGGCTGCCCTGGGCCCGGGCCCATGTGCATGGGCCCAGGGAAGGGCTGCATCATCAGCATGGGCGGCTGGCCGGGCGGGCTGGTAGGGCCGCCGCGAACGCCGGGCGGCGGCGGGCCCTGCCCGTGTTGCCCGGGCCCTGGCGGTGGCGGGGCGACGGAGACCAGGCCACCGGGGCCCATGGGGCCGTTGGGACCTTGCCGGGGTTGTTGCCCGGGTGGCCCACGCATCGGCCCCCCCTGCTGCTGCTGCTGCTGCTGCTGTGGGTGCTGCTGTGGGTGGGGTGGCTGAGCACCTGCGGGCATGCCCTGCTGAGCGGGGCCTGGACCAGGGGGCGGCGGGGGGCCGCCCGGCATACCGCCAGGACCCGGCATCGGCGGCCGAGCGCCCGGCGGCGGGGCGCCCATGGGCACCATCATAGCGCCTGGGGGCGGCGGCGGAGGGTTCCCGCCAGGCCCGCCCGGGCCCATGACCTTGGGCCCCATGCCCATTGGGGGCATGGGCGCACCGCCCGGGCCCGATGGCATAGGGACCTGCATGCCGCCGTTGACGTGGATGTACGGCGGCGGCGGGCCGTGCGGCCCATGGCCATGGGGCCCGCGCGGGGCCATCATAGGCCCCGGGCCCATCACGTGAGGCGGCGGCCCGTGGCCCATGGGCCCATGGCCGTGGGGCCCGGGCGGCGGCATGCCTCCGGGGCCCACGCCTGGCTGTCCCTGCCCGTGCGGCGAGTGGGGCAGCTGCTGGGGCTGAGGCTGCTGCTGAGGCCCGGGCGGCGGCGCCGGGCCTGAACTGGACGCTCCGGGCTGCTGCGCCTGTGCTGCGGGCGCCGGCGCCAGAGCAGGGGCGGGGGCCGAGGCTGCGGCCTGCTGCTCCTGCTGCTGCTGCTGGGCCTGGCTAGCAAGTGCCGGTGCGGGTGCCGGCGCAGAGGCCGCTGCGGGCACCGGCACCGGCACTGGAACCGGGACCGGGACCGGGACGGCCACAGGAGGCGGCTTGGCGGGTGCTGCACTTGCGACGGGTGCCGGAGCAACGGCAGCCGCCGGAATTACCGGGATGTCACCAAACAGAATGGCATCCTGGGGCACCACGGTCGGCGCTACGGCAGGCTCCGCCTCAGGCAGCTCGGCAGCTGGGGCCGGTGTTGCAGGTGCAGAGGGCACCGGGGAGGCCGGGGCCGCGGGAGCCGGCGAGGGCGGGGCAGGCGGCTGAGCCTCCGCAGACGGCGCCGGTGCGGACGTGGGCGGGGCGTCAGCGGCCGCTGCGGCAGCCGGAGGCGGGGGCGGGGCCGAAGGCGCGGGCGGGGGCCGCGGCGCTGAGTGGCGGCCCTCGCCGCGGTTGGCACTGCTGGCACCGCTGCGAGGTGTGCGCTCCGCACCCCCCGCCGACCCCGCGTGTGGCCGCCTGGGCTCGCGGTCCCGAGGTTCCGGCCGCTCGCTGCGGGACCCCATGCGGTCACGGCTGCCGCTGCGCGCGTACGCGCGGGCCCCCCGCTCCGCGCCGGGTCCCGAGGCAGCCGCTGCCGTGCCCTCCTCCTGGTCCTGGTCCCGCGTGTCCTTGTGCCGCCGGCGCCGGCTCTCGGTAACGAAGCCCCCCTCCTCATCGCCATCAGCGCTGAGCAGAGCAGCCTGCGATGGCATCCAAACCGCACGGGCATGGTGCTTCAGAGAGTGCAGACTCACACACACGAAACCAGAACCAGCACCCGTCTGCAGCATTAAAGCGGCAGGAGCGCCATGCCCCGGTGCAGAGATACCACCGCCCCCGCCCCGCACCTCTGCCAGCGCCGCCTCGGCCGCCTCCGCCGCAGCTGCTTCCTCCGCGGCCGCCTCCGCCATGCCGCTGAGCCGCTCCTCCATCATCATGCGCTGCCGCCAGTAGCCGTTCTCGTCGCTCAGCAGCTCCTTGCGCCGCTGCTCCATGGCCACCTCCTCGGCGCGGCGCATGGCCTCCAGGGCCTCGTTGCGCTTGCGCCTGGCGGTTCGCAACGAGGTTTAGAACAGGAGTCAAGACCACGGGCGGTATACCAGGGCGCGTGCAAATGAGCAGAGTATGGATGTGTAAAGTGCAAGGCAGTGGGGCAGGGGAAACGGGAGTCAGCCGGGGAGTGACTGGGCAGCCCGCCTCACCTCTCCTCCTCGTCGCGGACCGCCCGCTCGCGCTCGGCCTCCTCCCGCGCCTGCCGCTCCGCCTGCTCCTTGGCCTGCCGCTCCGCCGCGAGCCGCTCCTTCTCCGACTTGGCCTTCTCGTTCTTCTTGGCCTTGGCTGCCTTCTTGCGCTCGCGCTCGGCCGTCTCACGCTCGGCAGCCAGCAGCTGCGCAGCAAAGGGCAGGGCAATAATATTAGTTAGTGATTGCACATGCAGCCTTGCAAGGGCGCAGCTAGGCAGCAACTGGGAGACGGGAAGTGTAATCACGACTCTGGTGGAGAGCGGGCGGCGGCGGCGCATCAGGATCAAAGTTTTTGGTTGTTTTGTAAGATGACCCCCACTCTGACGCCCGCAGGCAGTCGGGTCTTAGTTGTGCTCATCATCTGCGCCGCCGCCACTCCTCTCCTCCTCTGCCCCCAGCCCTCTTAACGGCCCTCACAGACACCTCCAGCCCCTCCCCTTGCCCGCACCCCACAAAGCCCTCCCCACCTCCATCCGCAGCACCTCGTCCTCCGCCTCCTTGGCCCGCTGCGCCGCGTACGCCAGGCCCCGCGTGTCGAGGCGCTCCTGCAGCAGCGGCAGCGCCAGCTGCGCACCGATGATGGCGCCCGGGTCGTCGCAGGCTACGTTGATGAGCTGCATCTCCAGGTGCTGCAGCGCCACGCTGCTGTCCTCAAGGCGCCGCTCGATGGCCTGCGGGACACGGCCGGAGCGAAGCAGTCGCTATTAGCTAGCCGCTCTGGACAAAGGGACCGGCCGGCCAGACAGACAGACAGAAAGGACACATGCTTGGATGCGAGAGTGCAAAGGGGCCTGCTGCTGCAGGGTGCCAGCCAGTACGGGAGGGGGAGCAACGAGCTGTGCGACGTCAAACTGATGAGCCTGAGAGCTGCGGCGGGTGAGAGTAAAGGAAGGGGTTTGGTTGAAGGGGTTTGAGGAAGGAGGTGAGGAAGGTGGCTGAGAGCGAGGCTGCAGGGTGCAAGGCGACAGTGCATGCACCGCACGAGCATCAGGTTGTAGGGAAAGGGGCTGGGGAAGGGGCTGGGGAAGGGGCTGGGGAAGGGGCTGGGGAAGGGGCTGGGGAAGGGGCTGGGGAAGGGGCTGGGGAAGGGGCTGGGGAAGGGGCTGGGGAAGGACGGAAGGAGAGGCTAGGTGAACGTGCGCAATGAAACTGCCGCAGAGGCCAACCGTCGGCAGCGACAGCTAGGGAAAAACATCGCCGGTCGCGAGCAATATGACTTCCTGCTATGTTGAAGTTATGTCCTCGCTGACCGCCCCTATCGTATCTTACAGATATCACAAGCTTAAGGCACCTGTAAACGCAAGCTTGCGATTGCACAAAGTCGTCAACGACACGCATGCCGGCATGCCCATAACTTTCAAGTCAAGGAGAGCTAGGAGGCTGAGTTTGAGGAAGGGACTGAGGAAAAGGGGGTTTGTGGAAGGCAGGGCCTGACCGACATGCCGACATGTCGACATACTAGGACATCCCGACATGACGACCGATTGACACCGACGAAGCCGCGCAACTTGATACAACTTGATACATACGAATTATAATAACAATACAGCGAACGCTCACCTTGAGCGCGGCCTTGAGGTTGTCGAAGAAGGCCCGATCGTCCGTCTCGCCGTACAGCTGCTTGCGGACATCTTTTGTGAAGTGATTGCGCATCTTGGTCAGCTGGATGTACTGCTGCGGCGTGAGCGAGCCGGAAGCGGCCTCCAGGTCGCCCTCGAGCTGCGGAGGAAAGCGTGCACACGGCAACCACAAACGAGCATCTCAGACACGTCATCTGTTGAGGACAGAGCTGACAGCCCGGCCAAACATTTGGGTAGCGCCCCGAGGCTGCGGGATGGGGGGTCGCACCTCGAGGGTGTCCTTGGCGGGCGCGCTGTCGACACCGTTGGCGGCGGCGGCAGCGGCAGCGGCTGCCGCCGCCTGCTGCCGCTCCGCGCGTGCCGTGATGAGCTCCTGGAACTTGTCCACCAGGTTCTCCACGGTGCCCTTCCAGCCCTGCAGCTGCTTGATCTCGGTCTCACTGCGCAGCATGGGGCAGAGCAAGGAAGCGGAGCGTGACGACCCAGATCGCCTTACAACACCGGGACACGGCATATGTTGAAGAACAGGCAGCATACTCTCTCTCCCGCGAGCCCTGCCGCCCGCTGGGCTCACCGCTTGGCCATCTCGTACTCAGCCTTCTGCTTCTTGTCGTACGTGGCCTGCAGCCGCGCGCCCTGCTCCCGGAAGGCCGTCTGCACCTCCAGCTGGTGCCGGTGCCGCTCCATCTCAGCGCTGCTGCGGTAAGCGCCCTCCATGCCGCGCGGCTGGTGCTTCACCTCGTCCAGCTCCCGCTTCAGCCGCTCAAACTCCGGCTCGCCCTGCAGCGGGGCGGGTCAGGCACACATCAAGGCTTCACGTACAGCCATAAAACACATCCTGTGTTCCAGACCTTGACAGAGGCATGCGCCCGTTGGCAAAAGCCGGCCAGCCCCCCTTCTCCTTCGACTCCTCACACCAACAAGCCTTCACGCACGGCCCGACACCGCTTCGGGATTTGACCCTGTTGCCCCTTGCCGACGTCAAGCGCCGCGCGCAGCTTTCCTTCCCGAAAACGCCCTAGCACCCTCCGCCGCCACCCCCTCCGCCGCCGGGCCGCACCTGGCGCAGCTGCTGCTTGAGGATGCGCAAGTCCTTCTCCTGCGTCAGGTGCTCAAACACCAGGTAATGCAGCTTGGCGCGCGTCAGCAGCGCCTCGCGCCGCAGCATGAACAGAATCACGTCGTCGGGCAGGGGCTTGGCGTCGGCGCCGGGCGCGAGCGCCAGGCCCGCGCCGATCCCGTCCTCGAGCGCTGCGGCCGCGCCCGGCTCGCCCGGGCCGTCGCGCTTGGGCTGCGGCCGCAGGTCGTAGCCCTGCTTGGTGAGCTCCGCGGCCTCCAGGCGGCTCCGCAGCATCTCGCTGAGCAGGTCGCGGCACTGCTTGGCGCGCGTCTCCCACGAGAGGTGCTCCTCCAGGGCCCGGACCAGCACCATGTGGGCGTCCGCGGCCGTGGGCGGCTGCAGGCCCAGGCAGCGCTTGGCGCCGTCGCGCGCCTTCTCCGCCGTGCTGACGATGCTGCCGTACACCCACTCCAGGACCAGGCCGTTGTGGGACGGGTCTTCGCCCGGCTTGGCGCGCCGCGGGTGGCCGTCATCTCCCAACAGCCGGTCCTGTGACATCAAGGAGGGGACGAATGCTGGCGTGACGGTTTGGATAATGAGGGCTCTCCTTGCCCGCATGAGAAAAAGTTGGCCTCAGCACTCAGGTAGACGGATGAGTACAGGCCAAGGTGCAGCACATGACCCTATCGCGGCACACCACGCCAGCCGCTGTGCTTCTGGTTTGCAGAGCCCTGGTGCCTGCGGCTTCCCTTCCAGGCGCTGCTCGGGGCGGGGCCCACCTGCAGGTGCTGCAGCCACTTGGCGTTCACGGTGAGGTTGCCGTCCTCCGTGAGCGCCCACAGGTCCACATCCCCCATGTTCTCCTCCTCCTCCTGCAAGAAGGCAAGTCGAGAAGGCGGCGCAGGCATCAGCAACTGCGCCCACGCGGTTTAGAAATCTCGAACACGAATTAAGGGCTTATCACTGAAGCCTGCAGCGCGCAGCCCGCAGCGGCAGCCATCCTGCAGCCCGCATCCCAGCGCCCTTCTCCTCCCGCGCGCACCTCCTCATCGTCCTTGGGCTCCGGCTTGAGCTTGGTGGACAGGGCGTCCACCTTCTCCGTGAGCCACTCCACGATGCGGGACACGTCGTCGTGCAGCAGGTTCTCCAGGTCCTCAAAGCTGCACGTAAGCAGCACGGAGACAAAGAGTTTGGATGCTAGCCGTGCTACCGCTACCCAGCAAGCAGCCCTGCCCTTGGTTCGGCTCCTGCGGGCAGGCCGGGAGGCTGTCCGCGCGCACAGCCGCACCTGAGCTCCAGCTTGGTGGTCTCCCGGTGCCCCTCCGGCAGGATCTCCATGACGTAGGTGGTGATTGGCGTGAGCAGCGAGTGGTAGAGGTGGTCGTTCTCCTTGGCCAGCGCCTCCAGCAGCACCGCCAGCAGCTCGATGTTGGCGTCCCGCAGGTGGGAGCCCGGGTCGCCGCGGCGGCGGTAGGGCCGCGCCGCGCCCTCCTCCACGCTGCTGCTGGCGGCCGTGGGGCGCAGGCTGGTGGCGTTGCTGCTCTGCTGCACCTTGGACAGAAGGTCCAGCCTGTGGGGGGGCGGGTTGCCGGCGGGGGGCAGGGCAGTTGGGAGCGGGAGCAGGCAGGGAAGGAGGCGGCCAGGACAGGACTGTGGGCCATGCGAGAGGGAGGGCCAGGCAGGCAGGACAAGGGCAACTGGTTTTGCGCCATGTTGCCGACACAAGCCACACGTGCCCAGACCCAAGCTCTCAGTGCGCCACACGTGTGCAAGGTTCGTGTGCAACACGCTGGTGGCGGGGATCCTAGCCTCCAGCTAAAAGCACACTTGTAAGGCCGGCCGAAGCACAACCACCTTTTGGCCCCAGCCATTCGCCTGCCACGAGCCTGCCACCGGGGCCGCGGAGCGGACACGGCACAACGCTCCCCAACGCACTCCCCGAGCCGCTCACATCCGCTGCCTGAACGCCGCCTCCGAGGGTTTCTCAGTGGCTCGGCCCTCCTCCCGTGGCAGCAGCCGCCGCAGCTCCTCGCGCACATGCCTTTCCTGCGGACGTGAGGCAGCGGTGCCGAGCGGCGGACCTTGGCTTTAGCCTTGGCTTCAGCAGATGGCAAGCAAGCTCATGCAGCCGTAACGGCTCCTTGGAGCCAGACACGTTGGGCGTAGAAGCCCCCGTTGGTCGCATGCAGCGGAAGGGGCCACGCATGCGCCTCCGCCAACCGCCGTAGTAGGGGTGCGCTGGCGGTTGAGGGCCCGAGCCACGTGGGCCCCCCCTGGTCTGCCTGGCTGAGACTGCAAAACTGGTACACCCTGCAGCGCTCTGGGAGCCTCTCTGCCCTGGCAACCTCCCGACGCCACGCACGCACCGTCACGTGCTGACGGAACGACTCCGCGTCGAAGAGCTCCGCGTTGTCCGCTGGCCACTGCCACAGCTTCCACGTGCCCTTCTGCTTCAGCCGTTTCAAACCCTCCTCGAGCACGTCCTCGATGGACGGCTCCAGCTCCAGCAAGGCAGGGTCCAGAGGCTCGGCCTCCGGAGCATCGGCCACTGCGGGGACAGCCCACGCGACGTTACTCGAGCGTCACCCATGGCATCCATGAGCACATGCGAGCTGTTCATCGCTGCGGCTTTCTCCCGACGCCGCGGTGTCGTCGCTCGCCACGATGCGAAGAGATGCAGTCGCAGCTCGAGCCCGCCTCTTGCTCAACGCCCCCCGCAGGCGCCCCCTCACCAGCCTGTTGACGAGCTGCCTCTGCAAGCTGTTTGGCGCGCGCCCGCACGCTGTCCAGCTCGACCGTAAGCAGGCCCGCACGCTCGCCCGGTTCGAGCGTCTCCCACAAGGGCCGCACCAACGCCACTCGCTCCTGCGGCGACTGCTGGCCAACCTCCTTTGTGGCATCCTGCATTGGCGGCTGGGCATTAGAGGCACTCCGGGGCTTCGCTGCAAAGTGCACCAGCCGCCGCTCACCTGCTGGGGCTTCCGTGTCGGGAGCTTGGGGCCCTTCGCCTTAGAGGGCCCCTTGCTCTTCTTGTTCACCATTGCTGGGTAGCAGCTATTCCCTCGGCGGTCCAGCTGCGGGCTCTGCCTGCTGTCGCGGTGGAGGACGCGCCATAGCGCACAGGTCTGACCCTTACTCCATTATGCCTGGAAGGACATGGCACCAGTTGCAGCGGCTCAGGTGGGGCGATGGCTCTCTCCGGCGAGGGAGGTGATGGCTGGGGTGCGCAAGTCTCCAGACTGTTCTGCAGCCGAGTCCTCGCCAGTCTGGGCTTTAATGCTGACTTCTACGCCTTTGGCTTCCGATGCACAGTCTTCTAGGCAGAGGTCCTGTGCCTCTGCTTGCGCAGCCTCAAGTTCAGTATGGGACCGTCAGCCATCTATCAAACACTCTATAGGGACGGTACGCCGCGTCCCACCTGCTCTTTGCGACTCAGTGCGGTGACGACAAGTGCATCATCTAGCGGTTCATACGTGACAGCGGATGCTGCCTCTCTACCGCCCTAGAGGCTGTGGTATGTATAGCGACAACACGTCTGCACCCGGCGAAAACATTGCGCCCACACACACACACACACCGCCGTACGTCCCGACACACATTGTGTGGCCTCGAGCGCGGTCCCCGCCCCAAGCCCTCAGCACAGCCCACCGAGGCTTAGCACATCTCCCACGAACTGTACTTGATTACTTGCTGCTCGTGTGCCGCCGACTGGGGACTGGGGAAAGCTGGGTAGCAGCCTGGGCCTGCCTGGGTAGCAGGCATTGCCTGGCATAGATGAGCGAGAGAGAGATTACACAGGGCGAGGGCCTCTCTGGGGACTGGGGACTAGGGACTGGGCGCTGGAGGTAGCCCGCACACCAGCGTAAGCACCCGCCCCGCCCATATGCAGCGACAGTAGGCCACAGCGAGCCTGCGAGGCAAGCTTAGCTCCCTAGCATGGGGCCAACCGCCTGCTAGTACCACAGGTATAATAAGGCTGTCCTGTCCTTCAGCCAAATAGCCGCCACAAGTGGCGGCGAAGGCATCCACCTGTATGGAGCATGCGTACTCATACATTAGCAAGGCCGTCAAGGCATGCAGTGTGCAGCTATCAGGGCCAGGCACCTCGGCCGCAATGGCCGGGGGCCGAGGGGTAAGAGTGCTGTGGACATGCTGCGCGTGCAAGGCCTCGTACGGTGGATAAAGGGGGCATGGGAGGTCGTTGGCGAGGGCGGGGGCTCTCGGGCATGCATGCCATGTCCACGGCGCGCTAGATCGGGAAGGCCCCAAGCGCCCTTCGTCGTGGAGGAGGAGGAGGAGGAGGAGAAGGACAGACGCAAAGCCTACAGAAGCCTTCGCTCAATACGTTGTCTGTATCGCCCGGAAGCGTGTCGTCGCGGAGCAACACTCGCGCGCCATTTCCCAGCAGCTATTCTCGCGTAGCCCGCAGCTATGACTTCGTCGGCAGAGATCGTGAAGCAGTGTAAAGTTAAGACCAGCAGCGTTAAGCGGCTACACAAGGAGTTCTGCTACTATGAGAAGGAGCGCGACAAGGAGCAGGCTCGCGTGGACAAGATGAAGGCCGACGGGGCCGAAGCTAGCGACCTCAAGCAGGCGGTAAGTAGCGGGGTTGTGTGTGCAAGGGCCGCGGCCCAACGACAGATGGGCATGCATCTGAACATCCTTCAACCCGCAGGAGAACGTGCTCCAGGAGTCGGCCATGATGATTCCCCAAACGCGGCAACGCCTTGAGGCTGCGCTGACGGAGCTGCAGTCTTTTGTGGTGCGTGGGGGGGCTGCGCGCCAATCCCGTGTCGGCCCCGGGCCCTGACAGCCAGCCCTGGCCACCTCCGTTGCCGGCCACGCGGGACCCGCCCGCGTGGGACGAAGAACCCCTGACCGTCCCAGTGGATGCCGTGGTCCACCGATATTCTCACCCTGCCACGCCACCTGCTGTTCGGACATGTGCAGACTGAGAATGAGGAGGACCTCAAGGAGACGGAGGAGCTGACGGCGGCCAAGGAGCTGCTGGCGGAGATTGAGCAGCTGTTCAAGTAGCGGCTCTCAGGGAAGAAGGGAGATAGTGTGTGACTGCAAGGGCCCAGCTGGGTGGCAGTGGGGGCTTGGAGGGATCGTGGCGAGCGACCCCCGCGTAGTCCAGGGGGGGGGCGTGAGGGCAAGCGACTGGGTCGACGGGGCTTGGGGCACAGAACTTTAAGTGTGGATGTTCACGGTATGCGGTGTGCGGAGCTGAAGCACGCTGTAGGGCCGGTCGGTGCGGAGGCAAGTGTGGTGGGGGGTCGCGCCACGAGGTTGCGGGTTTCGCGAAGAGGTGGCGGGGGGCCGGCACCGCCGCTGCAGGGCCGCGATGGTGAGGGGGCCGGCGCAAGCGCGCTGTTGCTGCGAGAGTGCCGCAGGACCTGAGCGTGGTGCGCGCGCAAGGGGCTTGTGCGACTCGCTGCTTCGCGCTGGCGTGCAAACGTGCGTCATTGATGCCGCATCACGGCGAGTCCCGTAGGTTCGCCCGTCCCTTCATAGCGGCGCCACCGCGCTGCCGCCAAGCATTTCCCACAGCAACGTTCCAGCGTTTCGCATACACTCGCAGCCGCTCCGTCGTGTAGCACTGTTCATGCTAGCTCGGCTTGCCGCCTCCGCAGCCCGCCGCAGCGCTCAACAGCTCCGCACCCCTCCCGCGCTCCTCCCCGCTGCCCACGCCAGCATGGCCACCGACACCACCCACCCCTCCATCATCACCCTCATCAACAGCGTGCGTGCGGGAGGGGACGGTGCGCAGCAACGCCACGCGGCGAACGCCAGCATTGCGCCGGCGGCGGAGGGCTCAGCGGCCGAAGGGTGCCGCCGCCGCTCGCTGCCCCCCGCCAGCAGCCGGCCACGCCGCAGCCTTCGCCTCCCCCTGCCCCATGTTTGCCGCCTCCCCTTACCCCCGCAGGACCATGGCAAGTTCAAGTCCCTGTGGCAGGAGTACAAGGTGCGGCACTGGGGGCAGCGGGCTCATGCAGGCGAGGGACTGGGGGCCTGGGGGCACACCTTTGGGGAAGGTGTTAAGCTATCGGTGCGAGCCCCGACTTCGCGCCGCGGCTAGCTATGCCTCCCCTTCGCTCCCCTTCGCTGCCGGCTGACCCCTTAACACCTCCATCCCCGCCTGTCCCCCTCCACCCACCCCCCAGGGCCCCAACATGAACGGGGAGATGAAGCAGAAGCTGGTGGGGCGGAGGGGGGCAGGGGGGTGGGTAGGGGCACGGCGGGGCCGCAGCATGGGGCCTGTCGGGATGCAGTGACAGCAAGGGAGCCCCAGGTTTGCTTGCAGGCCGCAGGCATGCAGGCGTGGGCGTGGGCGTGGGCGTGGGCGTGGGCTGTGTCGGTATCTGCACTGAGAGGCTTCACCTTGCCTTGACCGCCACCCTAACGCTCCCGCCACCACCATCGCCACCGCCTCCACAGTCCTGGACGCTCATCCGCGAGATCGCCATGCACTCGTCCGCCGAGGAGGAGGTCATGTACCCCGAGGTGGGGGGGAGGGTGGGGGGAGTGGGAGGGGGCTTTCCGGGGGGTGGGGCACGCGACCTGCAGCCGGGGAATGCGGGAAGCACACCGGGTACCGGCTCCTTCGCAGTCTCCCATGCCCCCCACGTTCCAACCACGCCCCCCCGCCCACACGCCCCCCGCTCGGCCCCCCCCCCAGGTCCGCAAGCGCCTGGGCGACGAGGCCGCCGACACGCTGGTGGGGCCCACGGGCCACCAGCAGCTCAAGGACCTGCTCATGGAGGTGTGTGTGGGGGGGGAGGCGGGGGAAAGGGGGTGGCGAAGGAGGTGAAGGGGGAAGAGGAAGGAGGGTGATACAGGGAAATAGGGTCCGCACCCTCTCCACTCGTAGACGGTGCGCGTCGTCATGCGGAGGTGGTAATGCTTACCGCTCGCATTGACTATACTGCACCTCACACGCCTGCACGGCTGTAGCCTGCCCCTCACCTTTCCCACCCTGCCCTCACCCCCAGGTGAACCACATGACCATTGAGAAGAACGGTGAGACGGCGTTCGACGCCAAGATGCAGGAGGCCATGGACGTGAGAGGGGGGGGCGGGGACGGGGGAGGGGGGGAGATGTTGACTAGCAGTTTAGTAGATCCCGGGTAGGCAGGAGAGGAAGAGAAAGTTCACTTGCATGCTCCCGCTCCCATCCTTCCCCACGCTGTCGGGGGGCGTTCTCCAGCGTACGGTCTTCTTGAACACCTGCTCCCTTCCCCCCTCACAACCAGGTTCTCTACCACCACATTGACGACGAGGAGAAGACGTTCTGGCCAAAGTTCGAGGTAGGAGGGAGTGCGGAGCAGTAGGATTTGGATTCTGGGGAAGGGTGGTCAAGGCCGCCGCTTTGACTTACGACTCGCCAGATCTTCTCACTCCCTTTTGACCCCTCTCCACCCGTTCTTCCCGCCCCCCCAGGCCCTGCCCGGTGTGGACGCCGACCTGCTCTCCAGCCTGGGCCGCAAGTTCGAGGGAGCCAAGGCGCACGCGGTGACCAGGTGGGCCAGTGCGAGGGAAGGGGTGGCAGGGCTGCTTGAACATGACGCTTCTTGTCTCGCCGTATCTCTCGACCTTGAAGCTTGCATGGACATTCCTGCCCCCCCCCACCGCCAGGCCGCACCCGTGGGCCCCCAACAAGCCGCCGCTCAACGTGGTTGCCAACATGATGACCGCCCCCCTGGACGGACTGGCCGACATGTGGCGTTTCGCCGGCAACCCCCCGCGCGTTTAAGTGTCCGGACAAGATACTGCCGGGTCGTGCAGCCGGTGTGCAGACGTGGGGGATGTTGTTGCGGTAAGGCGCACATGGTAGATGGCTAGATCGGCCCGACTGACAGTATTGGACATGGTATGTTGTAAGGTTGGAGGATGGTTGGAGGCTGAGGGGAAAAAGTAGTTACAGATAGGTCTTCGACGGTTGCAGCTCGTAGGCATGATTGAGTTGCTGGAGGAGGGTGCGTGCGCCCGTGTGGGACATGGACATGGAGTGTTGGAACAGTGCACACGTATCGGTCAAGCTGTAACACATTATATTATACTTATTGCACACTGCTGCAGTTCACCTTAGCGAGCACCCGTACGCAGTCTGCACCGTGCACTTTGGCTGCCGTTAAAACCCGCCGCAGCACTCCTGGACTGCACATGTCTCTGCTCCATGCAATCCGCACACTCGTCCCCCGCAACCCGCGCCATAACACTGACACCAGCCGCCAGCCTGAGTGCCCGACACCTCATCCCCACCAATGCAGGCCGCACCTACCCTCAAACCTCACACAACCTCCGCCTAACTTTCAGCCGGAGTACACCTCAACACTCAGCCACCTCGCTTGAACACGCTCACGAAGCAGTCAGCCGCCTGCGTGGACACAACCTCTCTCCCGGTGTCCTCCTCGCCATGCTCCCCGGCCGCCGCCGCTGCCCCAAGGTCCGCCCCCGTCGCCACTGTCCGTGCGCTGAAGCCGTGCGTCTGCGTCATCTGCGCTAGAAAGGCATCCCAGGGCTCATCGCGATCGTCCCTCCGCACTTCGCCCGTCGCCCTGTCCAGCCACACCTGTCGGGGCAGAGGGCAAGCGGTAACAGGCAGTCGAAGGAGCTCAGTGGGCTCCGGTCCTCATCCTCACGGCGTGCGAGTGGACACATAGGTTCGCATTGTGCAGTCAAGCAAGCCGCACCGGTACCGGTACCGCATTCCCTGCCTGACCTCCGCCTGATCTCCAGCCCCTTCCAGGCCGGCCAGGCGGGGCTCCCTTACCCCAGCCGGTCGCTGGCACACGTCCCAGCCCACCGCACCAGCGCCCCGTCCCCCGACCCCAGCCCCCGACCCCGCGCTCACCGACTTGCGGACCGTGTGCCCCACCACCACCCGCCCCCCCGGCCGGCACACGGCCGCGGCCACGTCGGCAAGCAGCGGGGCCAGGGAGCTCACGTACACTACATCTGGGGTTCAGGGCGAGAGTGAGGAGAGGGGGCCAACAAGGCCGTAGTCAAGAGGGAGGGGAGAGGGCATCAGGGAGGGTGCCTAGCTTACGGCAGGGCGCCAGGCAGAAACGTACAGGATCCACTCGTCCCCGCTTTCCCGCTTTCCTGCCCTCAGCAGCCGCCCTCACCCGCCGCCAACACCACGTCGTACGCCCCCACGTGCCGGGCCCCGCCCCGCGGACACGTGGGCCCAGCTGCGTCCCCATGCTGCGAGGCCCTGCCTTCCGCCCCCGGTCCAGCCGCCCCCGCCTCCGCCTCCACCACTTCCGCCACAGGCGCGGGGCTTCCCGAGCCGGGGTGCGCTGCTCCTGCGGCCGCTGCCAGGTCCCGCCAGTCCAGGGGCTCCGCCCGGCAGCGGTCCGCCACCCGATTGGCTTCGGCATTGGCCTGAGCCAGCGTCAGCGCCTGCGCCAGGGGTACCACCAGCAGGCCCGGGGGTGAGGCCGAGCCTCGGGCTTCCTAAGCAACCCGGCTTGCACCTGGCTTGTGATCATGTGTCAGTGCTGCCTCTCGCAGGTGTGCAAGCAGCACCCCAAACGCAGGCAGGTTCCCATGTATTTCCATTGGAAGGCGCGTTCCCGCATCCCCGCTCCCCTCTTCCTCCCTGGGTGCTCAGCTCCACACCTGGGGCAGGTCCGACAGCACCACCTCCGCGGGGGCCGCGGCCAGGGCCGCCACGATGCCCGGCAGGCCCAGCCCCGCGCCCAGCTCCAGCACCCGGGCGCCGGGGGGGATGAGGGCGGCGCCCGCGGGTGAGGCCAGGAAGGAGGCGAGCAGGGTGGCGGCAGGCCACAGCTCCCAGCCCAGCAGGCAGTCCGCGGGGGCGAGCGGTGCCGGGCTCGGGCTGGCGTCCGGGGCTGATGTTACGGCTGGGGTGGAGGTGGTGGGGTCGCACGGGGTGGGGTCATGGCGGTCGGGGCTGGGGGCCACCTGAGGGAGGGGAGGGGGGAGGCGGGGCGAAGAGGAAGGCGGGCAGCCAAGGCAGGAACACGTGGGACGTGGGACCATACTCTAGTCCAATCCCGGCAACCGCCCTGGGTGCAGCTGTGCACCCACCCCTGGGGGCCTCTGGAGCAGGCGGACGGTGAAGGAGCCCACGCGCACCGCCACCTCCTCCCGCTGCATGGAGGAACTCCAGTCTCAAGCTGCCCGCCAATCAGTGGGGGAAGGTCGGGGGCGGTGTGCTGGGGAACTCAGGCCACTAGGCTGGGCGGCGGGGGCAGTCCCGTCAGGCAAGCGGGCGAACCCGCGGGGGCAGCAGTCCTATCCCCGGAACCGTGCTGTTCCCTGGTTAGGAATGGAATCCGTGGAGGGCGCGGGGGCTTTCGGCCGGGATAAGCACAGTGACTCTGATGTATATAGGCGTCCGATGGCGGAGAGTGCAGCTACGTCCGCTCGTCGCGACTGATGGACCGCAATCCGTGGCAACTGCGGACTGCTTGAGCTACGCCGTAGGAATGTTGAGCCTAATACAAAGACAGTGATCATAATGGCAATAGAAATTGGCCTTCGGTACAGACTGACACGGAGCGGGGACACGCAGTATGCACCATCGCGCGGCACGATTCAGCTGAGGGTCCCCGCGCTTCCCGGCCGCCACCTCGCTCACTCCTTGGTCCCAATCGAACATATCCGAGTAGCTCTGCGCCAAGACATCCGAGTACTTGTGATCTTAACACCATCTCTTCTGGCTGTCTCCCCTGCGGGCTTGGGTGACTCTGCCTAAGCCCCTTCAGCTACACCATCCACCGCAGACCCTTCGTCTGTGAGCAGAGCGCCCGCCCGCAGTCCTCCAAGCCCCGCTCTTCCCCCTGACTCCTCCTCCCAAGCTTCGATGCCGCGGCTCTCCCAGCCCTCGGCTCCCCCTCACCGCTGCCTGCCGCCCCCGTATAAGGTGCAGTGCACCCGGTCCAATCCCGGCCCCCGCCGCTGGCCCTCGGCCCCTACTGCTTCTACCCCTCCGCCGCCCGCTGCTGCACGAACGCCACCAGGTCCGTGATCTCCTCATCGCTTAGCCGGGGGCCAAACGTGCAGGCGCCCTGGGGGTGAATGGGGGCAAGGAAGCGCAAGGCATGGGAGGTTCAGCACTGCGTTACCGCTTTACCGGCACAAGCCAGCATGCAAGGCGCCACCAACCCAAGACCCTGAGACCCCGGAGTCCTGCCAGCCAGTATCATGCCTTGATGCCCCAATCCAACCAGCTTCCAGCCGCATTCGCTTGGGGCCAAGCCAGTTCCGGTTCGCCCCCGGGCGCGCCAGGGCGCCTGCCACCTAGCACGCCCTCCCAGCAGCAGCAGGGTGCACGCAGCTCTCTGCCCCTGGGCACCCACCCGCGGTGCGCACTCCGTCCCGAACCCGGGCATGCGGCCCTTGCCCGAATAGATGATCTTGAACAGCGCCTCGGGGGAGTCCACACCGTTGCGGGCCAGGTCTGGGGCGGCGAAGGGGGGACCGAGGAGGGGAGGAGGGCAGGGCGGGGCACGCGATGTGGGTTGGGGAGAGGGGTGCGGACTGCGGAGCGAGGAAGACTGTCATGCTGTTTGTGGTGGGGTGCAGCGGCTGCCCGGCCCTCGATACCAGCTATCCGTGGCCGAGGGAGGGGCCCGAGCCCTGCCGGCGACGCAGCCGTTTCCCCCGGCCCGCTCACCCTCCGGGAAGAGCGTCGCGCCCGCCGCCTGCACGTTGCCGCCTCCCATGTGGCACCCTGCACGAGTGTTTCCGAGAATCATGTTAGTGCCTCGTGACTGATGTCTTAATGGGACCCTGGGTGCGGGCCAGGCATGCAGCTTTCTGTGCGTACGCCCGGGCAGTTATGAGGTCGTGAGGGGCAGGCCCTCCCGCGCACCTGCGCACTTCATAGTGAAGGTGTCCTGAACTGTCGCAGCGAAGGCAGCGGGTGGCGCGGGCGCTGCCAGCATTGCTACGGCGACCGCGCCAGCCGCGAGGGCGGAGGCAAAGGCCCGCGGAGCGGCCTCGGCGGGGGCATCTGCGGGGCCCACACGAGGGGTGTGGGACGTGGCAAGTTGGATACACGAGACTGGGGCCTGGTATGGGCATGCTACCCTCCGCTCACCTTGACGCGACGCACCCGCCCGGCAGATCGCCACTTGGGCCCTGTTCAGGCGCGCTGGCCTGGCAGTCGGCTGCAAATGTGTGCATGGGGAGCATTTTAGCGAGGAGCCTCAATGCGCAGGGGATTTCGAGGGGTTTCAACCCAGCTTTTCTGCTGAACCCGTAGCATACGAGTTTGACCTACCCGGCTGGTCCCGGACAGAGACGAGCGCGAGTGCTGGAGCGTGGCCATGACGGGTGCACTGTCTACACGAGCTACGATTGAGCGTGTGAGCGTAAGCTGTGTGTCCGGACTGCGGGGAGTGTTGGGTGTTGGGCTTCGGTGCACCGGCGACCCGCATGCAGGCTGGTCAACTTGCCCTTGCTCTACAGCCTGTATCAAAACAAGTAGCTGCATTACGTTAGCTGCAGTACTAGACTTTGGACGCTGGCGTTTGCGGGGCATCCCTGGCTCCGATGCTTCTCAACCCATCGCTGGGCTCGCGTAGCTCTTCTGCAGCGGCGCGGTCCTCCCGTGCCACGCGTATGAATCCGACTGCCTGCCGACAGCTCGCCACGATGCAGCGGCTGGGCCTGGGCCGCGCTCTCGGTGAGTGGGCAACCAATCGTCGTCGCGCGGTTGCGACTGGCGCGGAGCTCCATCACCCCGCCCCTGTTCCTCGTCTTCAGGCGACTGGTCGGGCGTTAACATGCTGTGGGGCGCTTCCCGCTCGGGTCGCTCTACCGCTGTGCGGGCCACGTCGACGCAAGGTGCGTGTGGACTGCGCCTGTGGCCACCACGCCCCTTCCCTCCTTCGCCTCGCCCTCACCCCGCACCTCTAGGGTCTTCCCCACACGGCCCCGCACGGCCTGCCTCCCTCACCATACCTTCCCCTCCCGGATCCCTGCAGGCGCCACCTCGTCCGCGTCCTCTTCCGCCACGGCCCACGCGCCCCGTGTGGTGGTGCTGGGTGGGGGCTTCGGCGGCCTCTACGCGGCCGTGCGTCTGGACCAACTGATGTGGCCGAAGGGCAAGAAGCCGCAGGTAGGGACCGACGGATGGGATGGGGGTGGGGGCCAGGGGCAAGGATGCTGCCGAGCACAGGCGGCTGAGTGCAGCCGGGTTAGCCGCGGAGGCCACGGCTGTGCGTGGGATGGCTGGGGTTTTGGCGAATGGCGGTTGTGTTCAGTAGCTTGCCAGTGTTGGTGTTGCAGCTCCGGCCCCCCCAAACCTGACATTCCACACGGATGTGAGGCAGCCTCATCTCCCTACCCGTACGTGGCTGGTGCCTGGTCGCCGCTCACCCAGCTCGCCTCTTCCCCTCCCCCCCCCGCCACCCCTAGGTGACGCTGGTGGACCAGTCGGAGCGGTTCGTGTTCAAGCCGCTGCTGTACGAGCTGATCGGGGGCACGGCCACCGCAGAGGAGGTGGCGCCGCCCTTCGCGCAGCTGCTGGCGCCCTACCCCGTGCGCTTCGTGCAGGCGCGTGCCGGAGGGTTCGGGGTTGGGGCTAGGTCGGGTGTGGGCAGCACGTGGTCGCATGGGCAGCACGCGGGTTGCGCGGGGGCCGCAGGCATCCCTCTTGGCTCTCCCATCCCCCTGCGCCCCGACGGGCTTGGCAGACAGCCACCCCTGGCTCCTTCCCACCCTTGGCACACACCCCTGCAGGCCCAGGTGAGCTCCGTGGAGACCACTGCCCCCGGGGGAGCCTCCACCTCCGCCCCGGATGAGCCCCCCGCCGCGGGCCACGTGATGCTGTCAGATGGCTCGTCCCTGCCGTACGACTACCTGCTGGTGGCGCTGGGCTCGCAGCCGGACAGCCGTGGCGTGCCGGGCGTACGGCAGTGGGCGGTGCCTTTCAACTCCGACGAGGATGCTCTGCGGGTGGGGCCGGGGTCACGGGGGTTGGGTTGGGCACAGGCTGCGGGGAAACCGGAGCAGCAGCACGGGATAACATGGGGTTGAGGCGTGTTGTCAAGTTGAGGCCCTGCCCGGAGCTCTCATTGGTCGCAGAGCGCCCGCGGCCCACGCGCCACATCCCCACCCCACCGTACCCCGAATCTTCCGCACCCGCACCCGCACCCCCGTCCAGGTCAAGGGCTCCCTGGACCTCCTGGCGGACTCTGGCGCCGCCGGCACCGTTGTGGTTGTGGGCGGGGGCTACGCGGGCGTGGAGCTGGCGGCCGTGCTGGGGGAGCGCTGCCGGCAGCGCGGCGGCAACGTGTCGGTGCGCCTGGTGACGCCCGGGGCGGAGATCATGGAGGGCTGCCCCCCCGGGCAGCGGGAGGCGGCCAACAAGGCCCTGGCTGACCTGGGCGTGCGCCTGGAGACGGGTGGGGCGGGGCTGGGGGTGGGAGGGCGGGGTGGGAGGGTAGGGGGGACGAACGGAGTAGATATCGGCCGGGTGTGTATCACGGGGCAGGGAGGAGGGAGAGCGGAGGGCAGCTCAAGTAGTGAACCTGGGATCAACGCGTCTCCCAAGTTGTCCCTCCAGCCCTACCCGAATCTCCTCCCGCAAACTCCCCTCCTGCATCTCTCCACCCGATCCGCCCAGGCACGCGCGTGGTCGAGGTGCGCGGCCCCGAGCCCGCGGACGCCTCTGCGCCCGACGCCACGCAGATGCCCACGGCCTGCACCCTGGTGCTCACCACCGCGCCCCTGGCCGCCGCGCTCTCGGAGGCCGAGGAGTCCCTGCTGCCCGCCGACCTGGTGGTGTGGACCGCAGGCAGCAGCCCCGCGACCAAGGAGGCGCGCCGGGGCTTCCCCTTCCCCACGGACGACCGGGGCGCGGTGCTCACGGTGCGGGGGGGGGGGAGCGGGGAGGAGAGGGGGGGAGTGGAAGGGGTGGCTGGTGGCGGGGTGGGGGCAGCAGCAGTGGTTGAGCGAGCGTGGGACGCGCGGAGCAGGTGGGGCATGCAGGCGGCCGCCCACGAACCTCCTGTGCCCTGGGCCAGCTACTTCTGCGGTCGCTACCGCCTCCTCGTACCCTTGAACTCGCTGGAACTGCAAGCGTGCACCCGCGCAATTCCTGCGCCACGCGACCACTACTCCTGCAGTCGCAGCCGCCAGCATGAATCCCCCCACGTGCCCCCTGGCCCTCTTTTCGACCCTGGCCTGCGCCCCATGCACCCTCTCGTCCCACGCAGGAGCCGTCGCTGCGGGTGCGCGGCAGCGAGCGGGTGTTTGCTCTGGGCGACGTGGCCGTGGCCCGGACCGAGGGGCCTGGCCACCACCCGCAGCTGCCGGCCACGGCGCAGGTGAGCCGTGGCAGCCGCAGCCGCCGACGCTGTGGTGTGCTTCGTGTGCAATTCGGCATGGGCTTGAGGCGAGGGCTTGGTGGCTGTCCTGACTATGGGCCCCGACACCCTGGCCCCCGCTTACCCCGTGGTCCCCTCCTTGCCGCCTGCCTGCCTTTCAATCCCCCCAGGTGGCCTTCCAGCAGGCCGACTACGCTGCGTGGAACATGTGGGCCGCCATCAACGGCCGCCCGCTGCTGCCCTTCAGGTGCGCGGCGCTCGGGCTACGGCCCCACCCGCTTACTGGTGGCCGGTGGCACCGGTTCGCCGCCCTCCGCTTGCCCTTCCCTTTGTCCTCCCCCTCACCCGCCCCCCTCTCCCCTTCCCCACACCCCACACCCCACACCCGACCCCCCAGGTACCAGCACCTGGGCTCCATGATGTCCCTGGGGCAGACCAACGCCGCCGTGGCGCTGCCCGTGCCCGTGCCCGCGCCCCTGGCGGACGCAGTCACGCAGTCGCCCCTGGGCCCCCTGCTGTCCCTAGCGGGGGTGCGCCTCGGCTCCTCGGCCCCGGCCTCCGCCGCGGGCCCCGCTGCCGCTGTTGGGGCGGACAGTGGTGTGACTGTGGAGGGGCCGCTGGCGGCGATCCTGAGGCGCGGGGCCTACCTGTACCGCCAGCCCACCAACGAGCAGCGGCTGAGCGTGGCCGCCAGCTGGCTGAAGCAGGGGCTGGAGGCGGCGGCGAGCTTGGCGGGCGGGCGGCCGCAGTAAGCGGAAGGGGGGGGATGGGGGAGCGTGAACGACAGGGGGTGAGAGAGGCAGGAGTAAGTAGCATTTCGTGAGAGAGCGTGAGTGAGCGAGAAAGAGGTTGGGGCGAGGGGCTGCGAGCATGCTGGGGATCCGGGGTTGCTGGAGAGGGAGAGGGTTGCGGGGGCTGCGCTGTAGTGACTCGCCATGGGGTTGAATGCAAAGAGGGCACGGCCTGGACCACAAGTCGCCATGGGTCATGGGGTTAGCCTGTTGCAGCCAGAACGGCAGAAGGGATACTGCGCTCAAGCAGTCCAGTGTAATTCGGTCGGTATGGCGCTGCGCCAGGCGCCCATCAGCTTGCACGATGCCTACCAGCGCCGGGTCTCCTCCTCCGCGGCCTAGAGCGGGTCGAAGCCGAAGTCACCGGGCAGAGTGCCATCCAGGTAAGCCGGAGGCGGGTTGCCGGGGAACCAGAGCTCGCGGCTGGCCGCCTGGGCGCGGACAGCCTGGGCGCGGACAACGCGCGTGGTGCGCGGGGACTGGCGAATCAGGCCGAAGCCCTTGCGCTGCATCATCATGGCGGCCATGGTGCCTGTTGTGTGCGCGAAGTGACTTCAAGCGGAGCTGCCTGGAGTAGCCGCGCGACGCACAGACGCCAACGCCAAGCACAGGCAGGAAGACGCGAGAGCCCTTCTTTGGGGCACCGTCTTGGACGAAAGCACCGCCCTGGCTGTCTGCATCAGAGGCAGAGAGCCCTGAGCGCTCATCGAACGTTCGGGCCCAGCCGTACCGCATGGTCCTTCACAATCAGCACCGCATAGACCCGCAGATGCCTGGCTCGCCGCGGGCGGCCAGGGTATGGGCAGGAGAAGGGGGCACAAGAGTAAGCACATGTCAAGCTTAAGTCTTGCATGCCGCTTGTTGCTGAGTCTACTCCCACTCAGACAGAAGCCCCAGAGCCTGGCCGCCTGTTCCCCGGGCATCACTTTCATCTCGCGCCAACCGCAGAGGCAGACGGGGCACTTCATGAGGGCAGGGCCGCGGATCAAGCACCGGGGCTCACCGGCTGCCGCCCTGCCGCCCTCCGCCACGTCACCAGAGCGCCGCGCACCAGAAGTCATGCCCCGTGGTGTGCACGCGCGTGCCTTGTCCCCCTTGCAAAGGGCGGCTAGGACGGCATGGCCAACAGTAGGACTTCGGTTGAACGCCTCCCTCTGTCAGCTCCAGGCACCCACCGCGAACTTCCGTACGGCCGTACGGGCCGTGATGCCACCTCCCCAGCGCATGTTGCATCCCAGGGCGCAGACAGTTTGGCGAAGCATGAGCACGGGCGAACTGCTCAGCACGCCAGCCGCTGCAGCTACGGCGATACATAACACACCCGCCGGCCTGTGGCACTCAAACGCTGCACCCTCCAGCGCGATCATGCCGCTAGTACTGATGAGGCTGCTCTTGTATTCCTGCCTTTGGGTATACCGTGGCAGACCGTGTCGCAATGCCGCGCTCCCCGGGGGTGACCCCGACAATGCAACCCTTTCCCTCGTCCCCGCCGCTGTCTGATTCACCAGACGAGAACCCCCGATGTTTTCCCAAACCGGCACTGCATTGCTAGCACTTGTGCGTGGCTCTCGCTCGCTGCAGCAGGTGACGTCTTGGTCATGGGAGAAGGGTCTCGCTCGGCATGTGACCCCGGGGTCGAGCGAACGCACACAGGCGAGCAGCTGAATTGACACGCGCCACAGCACCTAATATGCTGCGCGGTGCGCAGTTACTAGGACCAGCGCCACGGCGCTGGGGCTTTATTGATCGCTCGTTGCGAGCAACCCGCGCCGGCCTCCGTGCTGCCGCTCAGCGCCCGCCTAAGCACTCGCTCGAGTGCTGTAAGTCCTCCGGTCCACAGAGGCGCAACGAGCGGAGCGAGAGCAGTGCAAATGGGAGATCTTCCTGCCGTACGGCAATGCCATCTGCGCTGCGGGGTCGACTTGCTGGGCGACTTGCTCGCTGGCGCGGCTACTCCAGGCAGCTCCGCTTGAAGTCACTTCGCGCACACAACAGGCACCATGGCCGCCATGATGATGCAGCGCAAGGCCTTCGGCCTGACTCGCCAGTCCCCGCGCACCACGCGCGTTGTCCGCGCCCAGGCGGCCAGCCGCGAGCTCTGGTTCCCCGGCAACCCGCCTCCGGCTCACCTGGATGGCACTCTGCCCGGCGACTTCGGCTTCGACCCGCTCTATCTGGCCGCGGAGGAGGAGACCCGCCGCTGGTAGGAATCGTGCAAGCTGATGGGCGTCTGGCGCAGCGCAGCAGGCGCGCAGGCCCGACCAGCTCCCTCTAGAGACTGGTCACGAACACTGGGCAGCAGGGGCGACTGCTGGAGACGATCGCTGATGCTGGAATTCGCTCTCGCGCAAGTCGATAGGTGGGATGAGCGAAGTCGCGGTCGCCAACGCCTGTCCTCCCGCGCGTTCTATCGCGCAGGATGGTCCAGGCTGAGCTCATCCACTGCCGCTGGGCCATGCTCGGCGCTGCCGGCATCATGCTGACCTCCATTGGCAACAAGGTCGGCCTGGGCTTCCCTGAGTGGTACGAGGCCGGCAAGGTCGTTGTTGAGAAGAACAACATCGACTTCGGGACCCTGGTCGTTACCATGCACCTCCTGATGGGCTGGGTCGAGGTGAGCGCGTCGGCTACTTGGTGATTGGTCGCTCTCGCGGGCCCGGCGTCTTCTGCAATCGGCCGAGTCCTTCCAGAGCTTGTATTTGAGCGATCTAAGTGCGCAGATGCCCTGATCAGGCCTTGGCTGGGGCCCTGTCAGGAGCCAGTCAGCCACCCCAGCCCCCTTCCAGCTACTGCTCTACGTCCTCTGACCCTAGCCTCTCCCTCGGCCTCGCAGATGAAGCGCTGGTACGACTACTTCGCCCCGGGCAGCCAGGGCGACGGCTCGTTCCTGGGCTTCACCACTGAGCTCAAGGGCACTGAGAACGGCTACCCCGGCGGTGCGTCGGGGCTCGGCCGCGCCGGGCAGGAGAAGCGTGCCTTCAGGAGCCAAGATTGCACAGACCTGCCTGACCTTCTGTTCAGCTGCCTTACTGCTGACACCTCTGGTTGCCCAATCTGCAGGCCCCTGGTTCGACTTCCTGGGCCTGGCCCGCGGCTCCCCCGCCATGTACGAGCGCTACAAGTGGTCGGAGATCCGCAACGGCCGCCTGGCGATGGTGAGCAGCGGAGCGGGGCGCAGCTTCCTGGGGCATCGTGGTGGATCGCTTGTTGATAATGGCATGGGCCAGGGCCGCAAAGCTGCGTCGTTCAAGCGCTGGGCAGATGCTCATCACGGCCTGCCTCGTTTTCCCCGTGCAGATCGCCAACCTGGGCTTTGCCGCCCAGTACGCCGCCACCGGTGGGTCCATCGCTGGGATGGGGTCGCTGAGGTCACTCGGCTGCCATGATGTCGATTATCGGGGTCCTTCTTCTTGAATCGTCTCGCTAAGTGTCCCTTCGTGATCTCCCCTCGACCGTTCAGGCAAGGGCCCCATGGACAACCTGGCTGCCCACCTTGCTGACCCCAACCACGTCAACTTCGCCACTAACGGGTGAGTCGCCTTCGCGGGGATCAAGTGGCATTGTCCGAAGGACAGACCGATCTACTAGTTGGCGACGGCGTCCTACGCATCTTCCCTTTCTTACCCGCTGCCTCCCCGCTTCCCTCGCAGCATCTCCGTGCCCCTGGCGTAAGCGTTTCGAGCGCTTCCTTGCTGCGCGGTCTGCCGTGAGGTCGGGCTGGGCCTTGAGGCCTAGCCACGATGGAGGCGGCCCATGGCGTGCGGTCACTGCGGAATCATCAAGCTGCACGACCCGTGGCGTTGTGGTGTATGGTGGTGTTGGTCCCTTGCGGGGCCGTAGTGTGAGCGGAGGAGTGCGGATGTGCGCCTTGCCACCGCGGACCACCATGGTCCATGTATAGCGGGGTGAGAGGCCCGGAAGGGTCAGCAGCGCATCCATGGCGTATCCTAGGGTAGGGAGCTTAAGTGGGATGGAGCAGGTGGTCTGAGAAGAGAAAGTGTGTTTCGTGCTGGGAGAGAGGCGGGACTGGACGGGTTCAGGCGCCGCACGGAGCATACGGCCCGCGCCAGTGCGGCCCGTGATGCCACGCGCGCCAGTTTTGCGGTCTGTACAGACATTAACCAGGTGTGTCGTGTACAATCAAATTTGCCGGATTTGTTGCCTGTTCCTCCACGTGCCTTGCACACACATCACTGGAGGCGCTAGTTGGAAAGCACGTCAGCGCATACAGCCATGTCCAGCTGCGTCTTCAGAGGCAGCAACATGCAGCATGGCACTAACAGATTTTGGCAAACTTATCCAGCCCCCAGCGCTAACCTGTCCACACTCTGGATCCATGCTCGTGGCACACAGTATCCATTTCTTGATACCGGTACCGTGCTCACGTTCACATCAACCTTCATAATAAGTATGCGTCTGTAGCCAGAGCTTGCCAGGCGTGCCATTCTGCCCTGCAAATTCTTAGCTCTTCAGCGCCACACGCCCGCCCCGACGTTGACCGCCAGTCCCGCCGCCCTCAGCCTCTGCAGCGCGGCCTCGCTGACCGGGCAGCCGCGGAGGTCGATGTGCACCAGGCAGGGCAGCAGCCAGCCCCCAGCTCCGGCCCCAGCCCCTCCTGCTCCGACCCGGCCTCCGCCCCCTTGCAGCACGACGTCGGCCACGCCGTCTCCCACCGAAGCACAGTTGCTCAGGTCCAGGTGCACCAGCCCCGAGGCGGCCCGCAGCGCGCGCAGCCCTGCGACCGACACCAGCGTCCCCTGCGGGCCAGGAAGGTCCAGGAGCACAGTGAGGGCAGGGCAGCGGGCTGCGTGAAGTCACTTGATGCACCACGGATACCGACTGGGACCGCGAACGCCGAGGGCCCAAGGTACGGCACGCCTTGGTCAACTGCGTTACGTCCCAACGTGCGCAGCCCACATGCGCCCCACCTGCAGCTCCAAGTGGGTCATCCGCGCTGCCGGCCGGGGCGCTGTGTCCGTCTCGGCTCCGCCTGCTTCGCCGCCCGCCGCTCCGCTGTCCACGCCACCGCCCGGAGCCGCCGCCACGCCCGCACCCCCGCCCCCCGCCCCTCCACCCGCTCCGCCCCCACTGCCCTCCTCCAGCGCTGTCTGCAGGGTGAGGTTGTTGACGTCGCACATGCGCAAGCTCAGTCGCTCTGCGGGGAGGGGCAAGAGGGGCCACAGCGAGGCACAAGGAAGGTCAGACCGAGCACCGTCTCTGCAGTGAGTGCAGTCTCATCAGGTCTGCACGTGCTGGACAGGCGCAGGCGGCCAGACGCTTCAAGCACAGTTGGAGTGAAGAGTGTACCCACGCTCCAGCATGGCCTACGCCAACCCTCTGCGATCCCTCCATCCAGCCCCCAACCCACCCAGGCGCGGCATGCTCCACAGCGCCGCCAGGGCAGATCCGGGCGCGCCCGCCAGGCGCTCCAGCGTCAGCGCCCGGATGCCCCTAGCGGCCGCCGCCAGGTGCCGTACGTCGTCACCGCCGACCCCCGGCAGGTGTGCCAGCGTCAGCGCCACGAGGGCCGGCAGCGCAGCGATGTGGACGAGCGCTGCGTCCCCGACGGAAGGCAGGTCGTACAATTGTACGACGGCGAGGGCGCGGCATGTGGCGGGCCACGTGGCAAAGCCCGATCCGGTCACGCACGTGTTGCGGCTGAGGCTGAAGTGTACGAGGTGGCGAAGCGCCGAGCCCATGTCCAACAGGTGGCCGTCGGTCAAGGCGTCCGCGTCGGTCAACGCCAGCCGCACAAGTGCCGTACAGCTCGTCACGGCCTGATACCACACGCTGTGCCCACCGGCACCTGTTCCGCCGCCACCGCCTCCGCCTCCGCCGCTTCCGCTGAGATCATCGTCGTCATCTGCGTCCGCCAGGCCGCCGCCGGCAAACTCCTGGACCAGCGTCAGCGACGTCAAGCCCGCCAGCGCCGCCGCCAGCGCCGCCGCCGTCGCATCGGCGTCAACGGCCGGCATGCCGCAGTGCGACAGGTTGAGCTCCCGCAGCCCCCGCAGCCCCGCCAGCGCCGCCACCAGCTCGGCCGGGAGCTCCGCCGAGGCGTGCAGCCGCAGGCTCCCCAGTACTGGCGGTCCCGCGCCGCTCCCACGCAGCGCCGCCGCTACGCCCCGCGCCAGCTGCCGCGTGGAGTAGGCCGTCGGCAAGGATAACTTCTGCAGGCCTGGGCCTCCCTCGCGCCCGCTAGCCTCCTCACCCGCGCCCGCGCCGCCGCCTCCTGCGGCTGAGGCCGCCGCCTCCCAGGCCTGGCTCGTTGCCAGCAGCGCGCTCAGCGGCCCCAGGGCCTCGCTGCACTGGGGCTCGCAGCGGGCCAGGTCCAGCTCTCGCAGCTGAGTCAGGTGGGCCAGGGCCGCTGCCAGCTGCTGCGGGCTGGGCTCCGTGAGGGCCAGCACCAGGACCCGCAGCCGGGGAAGGCCGGCCAGAGCTGCTAGGCCCGTACCGGCGATGTGGCGCCCCCGCCGCCCTGCCTGCTCGGACAACCTCAGCTCTTCCAGCGCAGGTGCCGCGGCGGCCAGCGCCTGACGTGTGACGAGCACAGAGGATTAGGGGACAGGGAAAGGGCGCGATCTGTTGACCTGGGCCTCAGCCTTTCAGGCCGCGCCGGCGTGCCCGCATCTACGCGCATAAGCCCTATAGGCCCCCAGTGCGGACAACGCACAACCTCGGCCCCGCCGCCACGCTTTCTGCCGTCGTACCTGCACAGCCTCGTCACACAGCATCTTGCTGCCGAACACCCGTAGCACGCGCAGGCGTGTCGCCAGCCCGCTGACGGGCAGGGCCTCCAGCTGCGGTTGGAAGGAGGGCCCCGCGTGGAGCTCCAGGGAGGTGAGGTGGGCGGCCAGGGGCGCCGCGCCGAGGGCGGTCAGCACGCCAAACTCGTCATCCGGCATGGGGCCACAGGAGCAACTGAGGGCGAGGTGCTAAGGCGGGGAGGTACGGGAAGGGGTCATGTAAGGCGCCTCGAGTCTGAGGCTGGCAACGAAAAGGGACGTCGGTATGCTTGGGGGCTTGGGCATGGTCCCGGCAAACCCTGACATTCAACCTCCGTGCAGTTCCCATACCCCATACCCCGCATTCAGACCCGCACCTGGAGCTTTGGGCATGCCGCCGTCAGCTGTCGCGCCACGAAAGCCCCCGACACACTGGAGCAGCCGGCAAGGTTGAGAGAGGTGAGCGAGCTGCCCGCCGACTGCAAGGGGCGTGGAAGGCGGAAGTACGTCTCTCTATACAGCGGTCGGTTAAGGACAGGTGTAGATTGGTTGGGGTTCAAAGGAGGAGGCCCCGTTTGATGGGTCTCATGATGGGGCATGGAGCCCAGCGTTGCGGCCGTGCCCGCACCGCGCTTGCTTCCTGCGCTAGTCAGTCCCTTGCAAGTTGCAACGCGGGTTGTGGCAAGGGGGTACGGCTATCGGGTATCGGCACATCAGGCGCCCCTACCCTGCCCGCCACGCGCCCACCTGCAGCGCCCTGAAAAGGTCGAGTCCGGAGGCGAGGAGCGAGGGGTCGTTCGAGAGATCGAGCGACACAAGCTTGGGGAAGGCGCTGCCCAGGCTTGCTGAGAGCGGGTGGGAGCCGGGGGCGCGACGCAGCGCCTGTACAGCAGCGTTTGCGTCGTTGCGGCAGGCCCGTGACACCACCCGCGCGGCACGGAAGGCTGTGTCGGGGGCGTTTGCTAGAGCCGCCGGAAGGAGGGCATGGGCGAAGAGCTCGGGGGGAAGCTGCTGCGTGCCCCAGGCTGTCCCCAGTCCCCAGGGCTGCACTTCCCGAGGCGGCCCGGCCTCGGACATGTTGACGGGAGGAAGGTGGGGGCCCGACGCCGGAAGGGGACTCGTCGTGCTGAACCCTGGGTCGACTGCGTTCACCATGCTAGTATGTAGACCTTGGTTAATGAGGCGCTGGCGTTCTCAGTGGGTCGGCCCGGGCGTAGTGTCGAAACCCGCACCCATCGCAGCAAAGCAGCTGCTTCTACCGGACCCTGCCTATCCCAGGCATGCAGAGCAACATTGCAAAGCGTATGTGGTGCCAAGTCGCGGCAGTAAATGTGCAGGTCCCGAGCAAATTGTGGGTCCTGGGCGGAGGCGCAAGGTTTGAGTAAGCCGAAAGAGCGAGAGAACACTGAAGACCGCATTTGCATGTGAAGGCTTGCCGACAGGGCGCAAGGAAGCTGAATTGCCGCATTGTGTATCGCGCCTCGGCCACGGCCTTCCAGCCCGCCGCTCTTCTCGTTTTGCCCCTGCCCTCCAGATAGCTACGAGATGGGGCCCGAAGCGTATGTAAGAGAGCTCCCTTCACAAATGACAGCAACCCGCCCTCCCCGCATGAGGAAGGTGCTGGGTAGTTGCTAAGGCCTGCTGGGCTCCAAAGCAAATGGCCAAGCATGGCCGCTACAAGAGCACACTGGTCGTCTGGAGAGGAACACACTGGGAGCACAGCTGTTCGAGTCAAGCCTGCATTACATCGGGCCGTGGCCCCAGCACGCAGCTCACTGTGGGCGCCACCACAGCAGCATGCCCAAAGTCTGAAGCTATAAGACGGCCAGAGCTTCCCGCCCTGTAGATCACCGACGCCCCACCGCAAATTCTGTATGGGCATTACGGTAGTACGAAGTGATTAGCCAAACGCAAAACCTTTGCCAGCGTTCTCAGTGTAGGCCCCACGCGGCTAAGGACAGAGGGTTCACCATGTCCGGCCAAAGCCAAAGTGGCAAGGCCTCCTACTCTCTCACCGCCTTCTTATTCAACCGGGGGGCCAACCCGATCAAAGATAGCTGTTCGTGGCACGAGACACACACGGGTGCGGAACGGGGAGACAGAGACCCAGAACCCAGCAACAAGCACCAGGAAGCAGTACTACCTGGGATAAGCTCTGCGAAGCGAGCTCGGGCCCCCAACAAGCCCTAAAGTACCCCCTGCGCCCACGCCCGCCCCTGACAAATTCCATTAGGCAGGCACTGGCAGTTGTGGGTAACTGCGGGCAGCGCTGTGTGGACATGCAAACAGAAAGATGCACAACGGGCTTCGGGAGCGCCCCGAATGTCCTCCTCTACCCCATCCCAGCCGCCGATCCCTTACTTGCACTGCCGGCGACGCATACAACGCGCACCGCCCGTCGAGACATCCTTGCTTGAGACCCAGAGTGTACCCACAGTGGGCCGACAGTGCGCAGTGTGTTCGCCCGATCTACACAGTCCTCTGTCTGCCAAACAAAGCAAGACAAGGCAATCCTCAACGCTTTAGAGCAAGACCTGCTCGTCCTCCTCTCCCTAGCCTCCGGCCGCTTTCACGACCGCTCCTCATCAAGCCCTACCGCTCCTCCTGCGCACTCGCCTCAACCGTATCTCCGCTGCAGCCTCTGCACCACCTCTGCCACCCCAGTGGCTGTGGGCCGACCGCTGGGCTCCGCCTCGAGGCACGAGAGCACGAGCGCCGAGTACTCCGAGGGGCAGCCGCGCGGGAACGCGTACACGTCGTTGCCCGCCCCGTACGCAACTGCCATGGCCTCGCCTCCATACCCAGAGGTGTGCCCGTCGGAACTGCCGTACGAGTGCACGTCGCCACCGTACCGGTTGCGCCCTGCGCCCGCTCCGCCGGCGCCGTTGCGGCGCCAGGGAGGCGTGCCGCAGTACACCTCCCACAGGCACACGCCCATGGCATAGATGTCCGAGGCGCGGGACAGGTGGCCGCGGGTGCGCTCCGGGGCCATGTAGTGGGGCGTGCCGCCGTACATGTGCGACGTGTGCGTCTGGCCGGCATCAAATTTGACGCTGAGCCCGAAGTCTGCGGCGGCACAGCGCAACAAGGCAGGAGTCAGGGCATGGTGGATACGTGACAAGGCCGGAGCTGAAGCACACCGCCTTGCCATCGGGAATTCGGGCAGGGCAAGGCGGGTTAGGGTACCCTCACAAGCCAGGCAACGGGAGTGTGGAGCGGGCTCGGCGGCATGCCTGGCAGGCGCACCTGCGAGCTTGGCGACGCAGCCCTGCGGCCGCGTCGCTGAGGCCTGCAGCAGGATATTGCTGACGGTGATGTCGCCGTGAACCACGCCCTTGGAGTGCACGTGCGCCAGGCCGGCCGCCAGGTCTCCGGCAATGGCAAGCACGAAGGCCATGTTGGGGAGGCCGGGCCGCGTGCCACGGAAGTAGCCCTGGTCGATGGCCGATTTGAGGGTGCCCTGAGGGTGCGGCGCGAGGGCGGAGGGAAACGCGGTGAGCATGAGTTTTGTGGGAGGCAGGAGGCCCGCACAGCTGGGAGGCGAGGGGTTCGGATGGGCCTCGGCAGTTGATCGTTAAGATAAGAGTAGCTCAGCAATCTAAGGTGGATCAGGAGAGGCAGAGCAGAGCACCGGCAGACAGGCTGGCTCCGTGGGCGGCCCGCCACGCACCAGCTCGCAGTACTCCTGCACGATGTACAGCTTCCAGCAGGCCATGCGGGGACCGGGTACGGTGCCGCTATGGGAGCTGTCCGACGTGGTGCGCGTGGCGTCCTGGCGCACGTGGATCTCCATACCGCCAGATCCTGGATCCACCTCGTCCAAAGGCCGCAGCTCGTACAAGTACGTGGTTACAATGTTAGCGTGCTGCAAGCTGCGAGTCGGGATAGGGCATGAAGATCGCGGTCAGGGAAGGTTTGTGAGGGGTTTATGAGGGTGAGTCGCTTTCTCCGCCGCTAGGGTCCTGTTTTGCAGCAAGGAGCCAGGAGAGCCCCACCTTGCCGAGATGGCTGCCTCCGTGAGGAACTGCTTGCTCTGCCGGCTGTCGCCCTGCACGAGCACCGTCTTAACGGCCACGGGCAGCCCCTTCCACGTGCCTGCACAGATAGGGAACATGCAAGCCATTAAGCATGATGGCACGCGCCAGGAAGCATGTGCTAGGTATCGGCTGAACAGAACAGCTGCTCACGCCCCATGTCACGTCAGACCCCCTCCCCAAGCCGGTGGCCTCGGCGCAGGCGCCCGCCCCGCCCCGCCCGCCCCGCCCCATCGCGGCTCACCCTTGTACACCACTCCACAGCCGCCCCAGCCGAGGCTGTGGTGCACCTCGAGGTGCCGGTCCCCGATCTCCCGCTGCAGCTTGTCTAACCGCTGCAGCTCCATGAGCCGTGGACTCATGGAGCCAGCAGGCGCAGCCGCGGCGCCCTGGGCCGCGGCCGCAGCTGCGTGGGCGCCGGAAATGGAGGTGTCGCGCCCGCTCAGCCGCCGCTCCAGCTGCAGCTGATCCTGGTCCGCGGTTGAGGTCGCGTGCTGGTCACGGCTCTCCCCAGAAGTTGAGGAGCCAACGCCCAAGTAGGGCGGGTTAGGCAGCCGGCCTATTCCGCCGTACTCAGTGCCCGCTGCTAGCGCGGCCGCGGCGCAGGCACCCGCTTCGCCGGCGCTGCTCGGCCCGGGCAGCTCGCTTGGAACAACTGGCCGGTCGCCAAAGACCACGAGCTGCCCCGAGGCGTGGGCTGACCCACTAGGCCCCTCTTCTAGCTCCGCAGGCGCTGCCACGCCTCTCCCGGCACCCCCGCTGGCGAGCGCAGCCGCCATGGGACTGGCCACCACCGACCGATCGCCCGACAACAAGTGGGTCTGGGTGCTGAGTGAGGTGGACGCAAGCTCGTCCCCCTCCAGCTCGCCAGGGCGCTCCAGGACGTTGCTGAGTCGCCCCTCCAGGCTGACCGGCAGCAGCACGCCTGTGAGCACCACCTCCGGGGGCGGTGCACCCGGCTCCGCAAAGAGCGGGTTCACGTACTTGGCCTTCCGCAGCGGCAGCCGCAGGCAGCAAGCCATGTCCTGGCGGGAGAACGGACGGCAGTAGGAATTGAGCCACCAAACTGCTATGTGCATTAGCCGCAAACACCTCGCCGTTCCTCCCTTCCGCACCCGTGCCCGCGTCATCGCGCCTACGCCCCCATGTACCCACCGCGGTGCTGTGGTCCGACTTGGTGGGGGCACCCTCCGCGTCCTCCTCGCTAACGGGGTTGCTGTACATCTGCCCCGCGTACTCCTCGTCCGACATGTGCTTGGCCGCCTCATCCCCGTGGCCGCAGATGCGGCCCAGCCGGCGGCGCTTGAGCACCAGGATAGTGATGCACGCCGCCACCAGCACGCTCGGCAGCGTGATTGCCAGCAGTGCAAACATAAGGATCTCACGCGTTTTGGCTCCCTTGGACTGGCCATCATCAGAGGCCTCTGCATGGGAGTGTGCATGGAGGGTAGGACAGGAGCGTAATCAGCGCTTGCAGCGGCCGTCCTGTTGGAGATCCACTCCTCGCATCGAGGCAGCGCGCGCAAGACCCCAGCCCTCCGCCCGAAGCTTGCATGCATGCACACAGCCGGCGGTGAGAAGGGCTGCTCGTGTAAGCCAGGGAAGCGCAGGCGCGACGAAAAGCCGGCTGGTTCTGAGATACAGCCGGCGGTGTACGACGGTACTTGCCTGAGCCTGGCGTGGCCGGAAGCGTGACGGGGATCATGTCAAAGGCGTCCGGCACAACAGACGTGATGTTTACATTCTGCGCCGTAAAGCGTATCGTGGCCAGGTAGCGGTAATGCACCCACGTGCGGTTGACCGCGTCGTACGAGTCAACCTGCAGCACCAGCAGCGCAACCCGCAACAGGTCTCAGTGCGCCGCCGGCCCGCGAGCGCCCTGTCAAGGTCAGCGCAAACGACCTGCCGAAATCCTACACCCCGCGCAGACCACTGGAGGTGCAACAGCAACGCAGGGCTGCGGTCCCCGGCCGCACCTTGAACGAGTTCACCCAGGCGTTCGGCGTCTTGCCGTCCCAGTTGACCGTGGCGTCCAGGTAGTACTTGACCTCCTGCGGGGACACCACCAGCGCCACGTGCTCCACAGACACCTGCTGCTGGTTGATCACGCGCCTGCACGAGGCGGCCGCGTCAGGAGCAGGGCCCAAACCGAGTAAGAAGAATGGCAGTGAGGAAAGGGCAAAGGCGCGCTGCTGCAAGGCAAGCGCCTGGGCCAAGGTCACGACCGCTGCAAGGAATCGCGCCTCAGCAAGCGGTAAGGCTAATGCGCAAGCCTCGACGCATCCGGCCTGCCCACCAGTTGGTGATGTTGAAGGACCACAGGCCGGACGTGAGGCCACCGTACTCGTTCAGATCGTTGTCTGGCGGCAGGTTGACGAGGACCATGTCCTTAATCTGGACCGTCGCGCCCAGACGGAAAGCGTCCTTCACCGTCAGCAAGTCCCACACCACATAGGTCCCTGGCCACGTGGTGATCGTGGTCGGGTGCCGCACAAGCGCGCCGGTGGCAGGCCACGAAGTGGCGTTCGCGAGCGTGATGTTTTCGGTGAAAATGACGTACTGGCCATGGTTGGCGGCGTCAGAGGTGCTGTTCATCATGACGGTGAGCAGATCATCGGCGTCCCGGACCTGGAAGACCACGGTGGGAGGCACCTGAGCGTCCCCCGTGATCTGCAGGATGTTGTTGCTCTGCTGCGTGACGAAGTTTTCGTTCGACTGCGGGGTGAGTGACAGGGTAGGGCCATCAAGGTGAGAGGCAGGGCAAAGCAGGGAGCCTTCGGCGTCAGTCAAGCAATTGACATCGGCGCAGTCCAAAGCTGCTGCGCCCAGCGTTGACGACGGTGCACCCAAGTGCCCCCACCAGTAAGGACCGGCTCCTTACCATCTCGTAACGAACGTTAACGAGCGTCGTGTAGCGGCCGTAATAGCTGGCGAGAGCAATGAAGTCAGAGCCTGAAGGCTCGAGCTGTGAGAAGCCAACACAGCGGGTACAAAGTGCACGTGAGGAAGAACCGCTTCAAAGTCTGCTGAGATTGTTCCGTCGCAGCCGCATGACTTATGAGCAACTCACCGCCACGCCTTGGGCGTAGCTCCAATTGGCGAGGGCGCGCACACTCGGGATGGGGGAGATGAGGATCGACAGCCACTGCGCCCACGCAACCAGCGTCAGTACGCGCGCATGCAATCAAGGCCCCTGTCGCCCTTGCCCCAGGTACGCTACTCACAAACGACCAAAACCGAAACTCTTCGGGTGTCAGAATCAGCGTACAGTTGAAGAGGCCCATCGCCACTTGCTCCCTACAAGCAGTGAGGGGGAGTGAGGAGGTGCAGGCCACACGCACCCATTGGCGGGATCCCTGAGGCGTGCCCCCAGAGGTGCGCCCCAGGCAAGTCCCCAGTGATATTATCAACCTAGCTGGTGGCGTTCCGCTCACCTGTACACCGGCCACAAGCCAGTGGAAAGCACACCGAACGGGCGACGGGGGTGGTCGAGGGGTAGGTAGCTGAGGGGCAGGTCGACTAAGATACAGCCGCGGAAGGACAGGAACGCAGCCGAGGCCATGGGGTCGACTTGGAAGAGCAAGATTTTCAGCCCGAAGCTGATAACCACTGTGCTGTCCTCGGTTGCGCTGCACGTCACGTTGGCAAATATGCGCAGCCCATCCGCTGGCCAAGAGGCGCTGCCAAAGTCCACTCCACGGGTCAGCGTGAGCACCAAAGGCACCTCGCCGTGCTGCAGAGTGGAGACAGCGTTCATCATATCGTCAATGTCCTGGACGCTTTCCATCGTGCATGCTGGCACGAAGGGCGTGTCCCCGGGGTCGCAGGTGAGGCTAACGCGCTCCAAAAGCGTGTTGCCACGCTGCCAGTGGAGAATTTCAATAAGCGGCCCTGATACCTGCGTTCGGGAACGGGTTCGCAGAGGCGCAGGCCGTGGCGTCACGCAACCGCTCCACGCGTCCCCAAGCGATGCGCAGAATCTCACCCGTGCAGTCCCCGGCAGGCGAGCGCCGCAGAGCAGAACGGTATAGTCGCTGAGCTGTGAGCACTCAACGACGAACTCCACGTCCCGCAGCGTCAACCAGTTATCCGCTGGCATCGAAAACACCGGCGGCCTCAGCAACGTATCTATGGACACGGGCTCGAGGACAGCACCCGCTGCGAGAAAGCACGCCCCGGTCGCATTCGACCCTGCGCAGGCAGCGTACACCGCGCTGTAGGCTTCCTGAGGCGAGCAGAACATAGCTCAGCATGCCGGGCCGCGGCTAACCTGGCGCCACGGTCAGGAGAGGACCACCGCTGAGGTCGATGCTGTCCTGCTCCTGGGAGCCTGTAAGCAGCACCGAGCCCGACAGGACTCCCTGGCAGCTGTCCAGCGAGTTCGCTGAACAGTGCCTCGTTCCAGCGGGAAGCGACGCGTCCACTGAGGCGCCTCCCGCCGCTGCCAGAGTCGCGCACGATACGTCCTGGGCATCTAGCGCCTGCCCAGTCCTCAGGGCCAGCCCTAGCAGAAGTACGCAAAGGGCCAGCCGGGTCATGGCTCAGATTCTTGCCCTCATTGCGGCCTAGGTACGTTTATGCGGTCAAGAGAGCCTGGAACGGCCTTCTATGTGTAGCACGGTTGGTTGGAAGCACAGTTTGGCAGTAAGGTTGGCAGTATGCCCCAGAAAGCGCCAGGCGCCCCGGAAGGCCATCGAACGCCGTGAACCGCATCCCTTTGTCGGCCAGCAGCGAGAGCCCAGCCTGCATCAGCCAGCGGTCAACCAGCTACGTCATCTCACAAACGAGTCCGATGGCCGGGGTCAGACAAGGGGCGGGTCGAGATGGCCAGAGTCGGTCTGGTTGGGCTGGCGTCGCACCCTCCACCAGCAGGTGCGCTCAGCCGGCAGCCAGGGCACGCTCACGCCCCGGCCCCGAACATGTCAAAATGTCGGTTCTGGCTCGGGTCCACGCCCGTGCAGCAGTCGCACGCCCCAAGCCAGGACGAGGGCCAGGGCCCCTGTATTGTCTTACACTGCACTCGTCTCCCTGTGGTACGTGTCTGGGACGCAGGGGTCATCAGACAACGGGGCGTGGTGCTGCGGGGGCCTTGGCTCGCCTGGCTGAAGCCCGCGTCCCCCATCGCCGCATGAGGCTGCCCCCCCCCCCGGTGCGCTCAGCCGGCGGCTAGGGCGGCCTGCTCACGCCCCGCACCCTGCGCTGCCATGTCCAGATGTCTGTCCTTGCTCAAGGCCACGCCTGTGCGGCAACCGCAGCCGGCGAGTAGGGCTGCCGCACGGTTGACCTCTGCACGGGCACGCCCCTCGGCCCCGTGCGGAGAAGGCATGTGCGAGCGTGGCTCTCTGCAGGGGTGAGTAAGGGGGAGTAGGGGGTAGGGTCAAGGCAATGCGCAGCGGTTGGGGGCCGGGAGTGGGGGATAGGGAGGATACTACACAATGTGTCACAAGGGCAGGGGCTCGGGCAGCGGGATAGGGCCGGCGGCCCGGCGCCCTCGAGCCTCGACCCTTGCGTTGCATTTTGCTCAAAGCCGTGCCTTCTGCCTCGCCAGCTGTTGCACTTGTAACACTACAGCTCCTAAAACCCGGCACCTTGACCTTGTAGACCCCAGCCGTCCCCAGCCGCCAGCCCCTGCCCTTCCCTCCGGGTGGGTAGAAGAACATCAACGAAGCAGAGCGCTCGGTTGTTGTGCGGCGTAGGGCGTGTTCCGCAGACTACGCAAGCAGACGACCTGTGGGAGGGCTCGTTGTCCCCTGGAATCGGGAGGCCCGCAAGGGCAAAGGGGCACAGGGGCGGGGGGGGTCAATGCAGAGCTGGTGCCGTGCCGCACACGGCCAGCGGCGGCCGCGGCACTGGCCCTTAGCGACGCATGGGACTTCCACTTAATCCCGGCGCCAGCAGGCAAGTCAGCAACATTGTGTGCCGGCTGGAGGACTCGAGGACATACTCGGCGCATTCGAGCCACCGTGGCCGGCGGCTTTGCCTCGCTCGTTGGCCTGCCCTGCAGGGCGCTGTCCTGGAGTCTGGGTTCTTGGCGCGGCAGCGGTACCGTACCGCAGCCTGTTCTCTGCCTTGGCGTAGCAGGCCCCAATCGAGGCGGCGGCCACGCGGAAGGAGCCAGGAGGCCTCCTGGCATCTCAGGTTGCATTGGCAAGAAGTGTGGGTAACAGCAGCAGTGCAAGGCATGTGAGTGCGCGCGGGCACGGTCGACAAGTAGTGCGGGATGTCTATCCCGAAGAAGGGCTGAGCCGATCCACCCCCTGCGGTCCGGATTTTCCCCATGGGCTGACTTCAATTGCATGTTCACTGAGCACGCGGCGCAATGGGAGAGGGCACCCTGGCCGAACGTGGGACCCGTGGGAAGCAACTCAGATGAACCGAGGGGCATCTGGCCAAAGGCCGCGGGGCCGCCTCGCCGTGGCATTGGACGCTGTCGAACCGCTCTGGGCTGTGGTCAGTGCCGCTTGGCCGCAACACGATCGATCTGCAGGCTCTGGCTGCACTGCTCGCGCACTGGGCAGGAGCTGGAGTTGGTGGCGCGGGGGTGGCGGATCAGGGGCGGGGCCTCTGACTGAGGACAAGGCGAGGGGCAGGTGTAAGCCGTGGATTACCGGTCCTCCGGAAGGGCCTTGAGCAGGCGCAGGCATCTAGCACCTGCCCAGTCCTCAGGGCCAGCCCTAGCAGAAGTACGCAAAGGGCCAGCCGGGTCATGGCTCAGGTCCTTGCCCTCATTGCGGCCTAGGTACGCTAATGTGGTCAAGAGAGCCTGGAGCGGCCTATGTGTAGCACGGTTGATTGAAAGCACAGTTTGGCAGTAAGGCTGCGATGGTCACAGCAGAAACCGCCTTCAGAAGGGGAGGGGTTGAGCGAGAGCGCCACCTACACGGGTGTGCCACCTGCACACCGAGTCACCGACACCCATGCAACGTGACACACTTGCGGTCGTCACGCACGTCGCTAGGGCGCTGGTTATTATAGACAACGGAGCGCGGGGGGCTGGTGAAGGCCTTGTGGAGGGGCCATTGTCCCGTCAGGCAAGTGGGCGAACCCGCGGGGGCAGTCCCATCAGGCAAGTGGGCGAACCCGCGGGGGCAGCAGTCCTATCCCCGGAACCGTGAGTACAAGTAGAGCCCGAGTTGTGCCGAACGACATCACTTCCCCTTTCCCTTCCCTTACCAAAATGTCGCAGCACCAGCTCCATGGTGGAGGTACGGTGAGGGGTATTGGTGGGGAGGAGTATGCCCTTCCGGAAGGCCATCGAACGCCGTGAACCGCATCCCTTTGTCGGCCAGCAGCGAGAGCCCAGCCTGCATCAGCCAGCGGTCAAGTAGCTACGTCATCTCACAAACGAGTCCGATGGGGTCAGACAAGGGGCGGGTCGAGATGGCCAGAGTCAGTCTGGTACTCTGGTTCAGCTGGGGTCCAGCGGTCGCACTTGAAGTAGCCTGCAGCCTGATGTCCCCTCCACCAGCAGGTGTGCTCAGCCGGCAGCCAGGGCCGCCAGGGCCTGCTCGCGCCCCGGCCCCGGCCCCGCAGGGGCAATATGGCAAGTTGGCGGTCCTGGCTCGGGTCGGGACGTCCGTGCAGCACTTGCATTCCAAGCCAGGACGTCGTCTGCATGGGGCACGTGTGTGGTTTGTTGGCAGGTCCGACGCCATGGGCTTCGGGACCCAGGGGCCCCCATAAGACTGGCCCCCAAACTCCGTGGTGCGGCCCTTAGGATCCCCCGTGCGGCTGCTTGCTCCTGCCTGTCGCTCGGCCTCTCCCTCTTTCTGTTGCGTTGCGCACAGCCTAGTTGCGTTCAGCTGCATCCCCCTTCGTCGTCGTCCGGACTACGCTGCACGGCCCCTGCGAGCACAGAACCCCCCAAACTCCGCTTCGGGCGGTTTCGGAAGGCTTCGATGTGCCGCATGGCTTTGAGTGACATCACTCTCTGCTCGCAAGAGCGGGGTTGCGGCAGGTTGCGGGTAGCCGCTCGCCAGAGATGTTGTCGCACTCTGCTGGCCCTGCTTTTCGCGTAGCCTCGTCTCCGTGTCCCCTTCCCCCAAACCCCACATCAGCTCCGGTGGCGCCGTGCTAACCCGCCAGATAACGTAGAAGTGAGTGTGTTCGGGGCGCGGCAGACCGAAGTTCCGTGACAGGGCCGCCTTGCCCATCTGAAGCCCTTGCAGCACACTGCAGGTGCAGGGGGTTAAGCGATGGCAAGTGGCCCGTGGTGAGGTTGGCTACCTCGGTTTAAAGCAAAGCGCTATGCAGCGCAGAGCACGATGGCTACCTCGGTTGCCGAGGTTGTTGGCTCCCAACAGGTCGGCCACGTTACAGCCAATCCTCCACCACACCGTCAAATCTATGCAACATAGCGTGAGCACACACGCCCCCGACAACCCCCCCATGTCGCAGTGGTGACTTGTTGTTGCGAGCCGCCGGAACACATAGCCGGATTGGCCGCAGGCTCAAAGGAGATAGGGGCCACCGTCCGCTGCCTCGGGATGCACCTCGGGCTTACCGACAGGTGAAGGCCCAGTAAAGGCCAACCCCGCACCATTGCAACATACCGGTAGCGTCAAAAAGCACGTGTGGGCTTCGTTGGCACGGCCCGTCTGGACCACATTTAGGGCTAACCTCCGACGGCCCGTCCTAAATGGCGACCCCCTGGCTATCGCCAGGCATTAGGAATGCGAACAACCATACATCAGCGACGCGTGCCGCCCCACAAGAGGCGGCTTGATGACGGAACTTCCAGGCCGTGCACGGAACAGCGGTTATAGGCCTTTTGGACCTGCACCTGGTGGCAACGATGCACTGCAGTACTACCGCACAGCCCCCCAAACCATACCCAGTCAAACGGGCACGGAAGCCACGCGCGATTCACTGCAGTAGTACATTACTTCCACTCGCGGACTGCGCAAGTCACCCAGGTCATATCATACACAGAGGCGGCTTGGCGGTTAGGAATGACGCGTTACAGGGTTGCGGCCAGCGGGCAGACGAGCTGCCGGCCCCACATGAGGGGGAGAGAGGGGGCGGTTAGCCCGGCGTTCGGCCAAGCGCAGCGCAAGGCCCGTCCAGCCACTGAGTGCGTCTGCGTCGGCCATCGCGACGAAGGTAAGCTAAAGAACGGTCGGAGTTCACAAATGTCCAGCTGCCGCAAGGCAATCCAGGCCCGCCGCAAAACGCCCCCACAGACTGCTCGCCTCATATGGGGCGCTTCCCGATGCACCGGCTTGCCGTCAACCAGTAAATCGTGCAGTGTTTCAGATTCGGGCGCTAAACCCACCTTCTCGTTCCCTAAGCGAACTGGTGCGCGAGCGAATTGATAACTCTCCACAAATTAAAATTCACACACACTGCAGAACGACCCCCGTCACCCTGCAACGCACCCCCACAAGGAAGACCCGGCAGCCATACCGCCTGTGCCCTCCATGAATGCCGGCAGTCACCATCCACAGTGTGCGTGCGACACAATTGTGCGCGCCGCCTTCGCGGCGGCCCCGATGCATACCGTGCCCGTCAGGCCCCCGCCCCCAACCTGCCCTCTCAGCCCGCCTGAGTCTCAAGCACACAGCACCGAGCCGGTCTGCACCGCACGCGCGCCCTCACACTCCTGCGGGCCCAGCCGCACAGCCGGCATGGACCCCGTCGCCGACGCGGCGGCGCGGCAGGCGGCAATCGTGCTGCGGAGCGTGTAGCCGATGCGGCGGCAGTCCTTGACCTTGACCTCCTCCATCGCGGGCAGCGCCGCCACCAACGACGCCACGCCGTGCTCCGTCACGCCGTCGCCCAGCGCGTACAGCTTGAGGCGGCGCAGCTGCGTCACGGCCTCGAGCGCCGCCAGGCCCGCGTCCGAGACCATGCCCAGCGCGCGGAGCTTGAGCTCCTGCAGCGCCGGCAGGCCGACCAGCGCCGAGGCCAGGTCCACCAGGTGGCAGTCCATGAGGCCGGGCAGGTCCTTGATGCGGAGCACGTGGAGCGACGACAGGCCGGCCGAGACCTCGGGGTGGAAGCCCAGCAGGCTCACGCCGCAGCCGGGAGCGGGCGGCGCGGTGCCGGCGGGCGGGTAGAGGTGCGGCACGGCGGTGTGCGAGACGATGAGCTTGCGCAGCGCGGGCAGCTTGGCCGCGGTGAGCGCGCGCAGGTTGGCGGCGGAGGCGCAGGCCGAGAGCTTCAGGTGGTGCAGGTGCGGCTGGGGCAGCATGAGTGCCAGCGGCGCGGGCGAGACGCCGAGGCTGCTGGGACCGTACAGGCGCAGCGTCTGCAGGCAGCGCAGCACCTGCAGCGGCGCGCCGGGGCCGCCGGACGCCCGCTGCCCCGCCTGGTGCGGGCCGCGGTCGGCGCCGGGCGTCGGCGGCTGCTGGTTGGAACCGCGTGCGCCGGCCCTCGCGCCGGCCCGAGCGGCGCTGGTGACGGAGGTGCGGTTGAGCGCGTGCGCCGGCCTGGACGTGACCTCCGTGCCGCCGCCCGACACGTCGCTGGTGCTGGTGTCGGTCTCCTCGTCGTCACCTGAGCACAGACGGGGAAATATTGTAAAACTAGAACCCCGGCGCTCAGCACTCGCTGTCACAGCAAGACCAGGCCCTGGCCATCCGAGCCCTGCCCTGCCGTGCTGGCCCCCGCCATAGCCCCCAACCCAGATCGTGCCCCGTGCCGTTCACGCACCTGGGCCACTCGACAGCTCCATCTCCTCCACCTCAGCGTCCAAGTCGTCCATGCCCAGGGCGGCCAGCGGCGAGTCGCAGCCCTCGGCCGCCAGCGAGTCCAGCCCCGCCATGGCCAGGTAGCGCAGCGACGGCAGCCGCGCCAGCAGGCCCAGCAGCTCGCCGTCCAGCTGCAGCTCCTCGCCGAACAGCTCCAGGCGCTCCAGCCGAGCCAGCTGCGTGATGCGCGCCAGGCCTGGGGCAGAGAGCGAGAACAGCAGCAGGGAGTGAGGGTAGGCGGGCGCATTGAAGCGAGGGCTGCTTGACGCAAGCTTCTACTCAGCTCAAAGATCAGATACCGTAACCGTCGGCGGGGCTAGAACCTGCTGTCGTGGGTGAGCTTTCCCATCTACTCAACTCACCCTTGTTCGAGGGGCAGCTCTCCTCCGGGGCGTCCTCGTCCTGCACGACCAGGCGGCGGAGCGTGGAGATGGTGGTGATGAGGCGCAGCATGTCGTCCGACACGCAGCACTCGTGCAGGCACAGCTCCTCCAGCTGCTTCTGGTGCTTGGAGATGGCGGCCATGATGCGCTCGCCCGCGCCCGACTCGCCCCAGTAGGCGTACTGGAAGGTCAGGGACTTCAGGTGGGGCAGACGGGCGAGGGACAGGACCATCTCGGCCGTGGTGTCCCGGATGTAGGACAGCTTCAGGATGCGCAGCTGGGGGAGCGCCGACATGACCATCTGAAGCAGGGGGCGGCGTAGCGGCTGCGCGGAGGAGTTCGTCTCCAGGCGGAGCTCCTCCAGCGACGTGAGCCGAGCCAGAGTTGCGGCCTCCGTGTCGAGCAGCACGGTTTTGTCGACCGTGAGAGCCCGCACCGTGCTGCAGCCGACCACCGACGCCAGCAGCGTCTCGGTGAAGTCGAAGGTCTGAGGCGGGGAGCGCGAGCCGCTGTTGTAGCCGGGCCAACGCGACTCATGGCCATAGCCACTGGACGCCCCGCCATAGGCTTGCTGCTGCTGGTAGAGCTGCTGCGCCGCGTTGCGGTTCTCAGTGAGCGCCAGGCTGGCGAGTTGGGCGCTCTGGTCGGGCGGGCAAGTCAGCAAGAACATTGTGGCCGCCTTGATTTCCTGGGAGCTACTGAAGGTGAAGTCCATGGCTGAAGCCCTTGGGAACCGCTTGAGGAGCTGCGAGGACGCCAGGGTCTGAAAGCCGGGGCTCGCAGATACGCTCAATCGGCCGCTCGCCGAGTTCGCCAGGCCGCGTAGAGGCCCGCACGTCGCCCGCAGCGAGGCCCGGTCCGCTGGAGCGAGCAGAGACAGCACGGGGCCGAAGACCTCCGCAAGAGGTCGGCCGCCTGCAGCTGTGTTTGCGAGCCCTCCTAGGCCGTTGCGGACTGAGTCCGAGCCATATTCGGGCTTCATGGCTGCCAGAGCCCGCTTGGCTGCAGCTAAAGAGGAGACAAGCGGAGTTGTCGGCAGAGCTGCACGCAGGATGTCTGGGCGGTGCCCGGTCTCTGAGGGTGAGTTATGAGGGTCGGCGCGTATGAGGGCTAGGTCGACGCTCTGCTGTTTTGTTGTTTGACAGCTGCGTTTGGGCGCTGGGCCAGTGCGGATGCGCACGCAAAGTCAGACGAAGAGCACAGGTGTCGGTCCGCGTCTGCGCACACTGAGCACTGGAAACTATAATGCTGCAACAATACTGCGCCGTGTTCTTCATTTGTATCCAAAGACGTCCGGAACGTGGACGGGCCGGGAGCCCGGTTCCGGCCGGAGTGAACAAGAAGGCGTGCTGAACATTCTCGTGCGGTCTGCAAGGATAGCCAGCATGCATAGCGAAGGTTCGGGCGTTTTGGGGGCTCCCTTCCGTGGTGCGTGCATGCGTGTAGAGGTGAGTGGCCGCCTAAGGTGCGTGCACGGGCGACGCCTCTGTACCTGCTTACGGGTGCGAGATGAGGATCCATGCGAGAAGACGCTCAGGCTAGCGCAGGGAGTGCACTCAGGGGATGATGCGACATGTGGACCTGCTGCCCATGGCTGACCAGCCCCGAACCCCGCCCTCGCGGTGGGGTCTGTACCTTCACGCCCTCCGGTGAGACGCTGGTTTCAGTCCCTGCCATGGCCCCCTTGGACTTGCGTGCTCCCCCAATGGAGCGGGCTGGGCTGTTGGGGCTGAGGTCCGGCGTTCTGTCGGCGGCCATATCTCGGGTGGACTCAGGCACCCCTGTGCCCCGCCCGCCCCGCCCTGCTGCATGCGCCCCGCGAACGCCTGGTGGCCCCCTACAACGCTGGCGGCCTGTTGAGCCTGCTGGCCTGACCGGCCGTCAGAACCAGCAGCAGCACCATCTCAAGCATCCAGGAGTGTGGCGTGGTCACTTGACTTGCTGGGGGCCTGGCACAGATCGTCCGGTGTACGCCTGACGTCAGCGAGGGGGGCCTTCCTGGCTCGAGAGAGGACATCCGGCGAGCCTGGGCAGTTGCGGAGGAGGAGTATAAGACGCTTATCATGCAGCTCGCTAAGAGGAGGTGGTGAGCGGTCGTCGGTGTAGGTGTGACGGCACTGCCATATGGGCGCAGATGTGGGGCTGCAGGCAGGTCGGTTGTCTTGGTTGTGCGGCGGATGCACGTTGGCTTTTCACCAGGGGTCGACCCTACTTTTGACGGCTATCGAGCTGCCTAACTTATGCCCCTGAGAGTCCGGGTTGCCCTGGCACGCTGCGTATTGCCTGCCTGGGCCCTGGGGCCGTGGGGCGGCGTGCCCCCTGGGCCCTGGGCGAGGTCCGTGTTGTCAGTCTCCTGGGCTGGGGCAGGGTCAGGGCGCGGCCCGTCGAGGACTGTTACCCTCACCTGACCATGCTTTCTGGGGACCAAGTGACGGTAAAGCCAAACAGGTTCGTGTTAGTGCAAGACATAGCGGTGCGTTTGGTAAGGAGCGCAGGATCTTGTGTTGTGGCGACCGCGGGGTTTCGGTGACGTCTCCAAGGACTGTGGACAAGGTGCGCAGCCGCAGAGGCGCGCTCGCTGTGCAGAGTATGACGGGCAAAGCTGCCACGGGGGCGGGACAAAAAAGCGCGATGGGGCCCTGCAGGGCGGTGCAGCGCAGGTGTCAGACGCGCAAACCGGTCCACCCTGAGGGTGCTCGTGCAGAGTGCCGTACCCCTGCCGACGACACTGTCCACATGCACTTTATGTAAGGTGAAGTAAGCAAACGGGTGGGCAAGCGCCGGAGCTTAGATACTGTTACACGAGGGCGCACCCCCTGTGTCCACACGCGGCCACCCCGCCACAACCCGCCAAGGCTATAAAGCTCTGCCGCCGGGCCGTCTTGGTTCAATTGGCAAGAACCCAACAGTGGTAAGGCTCCCACTCGTGGCCCTTTGTAGCCCCTCTTTGAAGGGCCGATACACCCCCACATTCACATAGCACAGTCCTCACTACGTACATTATGCCCTGCCCAGCGCTGCTGTTGTACATGACCACTCGTCGCTCCAAGGGACGACGCCATGCTCCACTTGACCCCACCCTCACAAAACACAGTCTGAACCCGTGGCAGGTCGCGGTCCCAGTCACTCAGTGATTCAGACATGCAGCGCGCGGTCACCTCTCACTTTATAAACCCCTTATGTTGGCGACCAGGTACAATAGACAAGGCCGGAATCTCCGCTGGGTGATGGATTGGGGCCCATGTTACCAACTTTCGCCTTGCTGCATGTGTTCACCGTCAGTTAACCCTTTCCCCCCTCAGCCCCCCGGCGCTAGGAATTAAAGCGTTTCCAGTCATCCGTCCCCGTTTCAGTTATGCTCTGTGAGCAACCACCCAGCCGTATCCCCTCCCCGCCGCCGCGGGTCGCTGCTGTCGCCTCCGGCACCCACCAACGCTCTGTAGCTTTGCCCTATGCGCGGGTTGCGGGTAGGGCCAAGTGGTCGGCCTTGCCGTGGTGCGTCGACTCCTCGGCATTGCTGGAGGGCGTCTTGGGCTCCGCCTTGATGCCTCCCTTCATGACCGTCACGATGAGGTCCCAGGCCTCGATGATGGGGAGCAGGATGCAGATGCAGGAAGCCACAATGCCCCAGACCTACGGGAAGTACCGAATGGGCACGGGTGTTGGATCGGAACAAGCGGCACGCCATGGCTGAGGGCTTCACACCTACCCCGGGGTGCACGACCCACTGCTATAGATTTTGACGGGAGAGGAGGGAGTGTTGGACCCAGCCAGGCTGTCCCCCGACTGCTTCAGAACAGCTCAGCCCTCTAGCGCTCGCCCACAACCGATACCCTTACACCCTTCTCACCATGGCAACGATAACCCAGAAGGTGAAGTAGCCCTGGTTGAAGACCTTGGCAGGAAGGGCCAGGATAGGCCAGAGGATGAGCAGGACAAGGGTCAGGGTACCGCCAGTGGCCCAGGTGAACTTGATCACCTGGGGAGCGAGGGTTGCGGAGGGAGGGGCGGGGTCAAAGTCGCTCATGACAGGGGGCAATGATCGTGACGACCACCAAGCAACGCATCCACGCATAGATGGATTGTGGCCCCCAGCCTCTCTTCGCAGGCCCCCCTCACACACAGTCCCTGCCTCACTCGGTCCAGGGCCTCGGGGGAGTCCTCCTCGTCCTCGTTCTTGTGCTCATCCTCGGTGTGAATGGCGGGGATGCTCTTGAGCTCCTCCCAGTCATAGTTCTGGGAGGGGGGACAGATGCGCAAGTAGGGAGGGAGGTAAGCCCGTAGACGCCCCCGCTCTAGTAGCTAGAAGCGAGCACAAACGCCAGCCCTTGGATCCTGATGCCCAGCCTCGAGCAGCAACGGTTGGATCTCACCTGGGGCCAGATGAACGAAAAGGTGATGCAGAGGATCATGGAGAAGAAGAGGGCGACCAGGTTGCCGGCAAGCATGGGGTAGTCCTGGCCGGTGGTGTCCAGGTTGATCTTGCCGTCGTTCAGCTTGGCGGCGGTGATGAGCCAGGTCATGATGGCGAGGGGGGTGGTGATGAGGGCAGAGGCGACGGCGGCGGTGGCCGAGACCTTGGACCAGGTGAGGGAGCAGGCGATGGGGAACACGGCAGATCCAATGACGATGCCCATGAACAGGTAGACCCATCCCAGGGACACCTCCAGCTTGAGCAGGATAACGGCGACGACACCGGAGATGATGGCATACACAACCACCTGGGGCGGGTGGCGGACAGTCGGGCACAGTCAGGCTCAACATTCCAGCGGGCCAAGTACGGGGCCAACGCACACAGCAGCGCCGCACATCAGAACCGTGGCCCGTGGTCTCCCATCGTCGCCACCAGCACACAGGCCCTGCCTCACCATGATGCGCTGAAGGAGCATCATCGACTTGCCGCTGGCGTTCTTGTTAATGTAGGGCTGTTGATAACGAGCACAGCAAACGGGGTGGCAGGGGGGTGGTGGCGTCAATAAGCGGTACACTGGCTGGCGGATGCAAGTCTGCCCCACTTGGATGGGCGGGTACCCCATCTCCAATCGCCCCCTCACTCTACACCCGGCTCAAGTCAGCCTTGCCTTGTAGATGTCGTACACGACAATCGTGGACACAGCCATCTGCTCAGCGCAAGCGGTGGAGGTCACGGCCTGCGGTTTGGGCGGGGGGATTGCGGTTAGCGGGTTACAAGCCCGCTCGGCCATTCAAAAGGCGAGCGCAGGGCAAACAGCACCTGATGCAACACGCTATGTTGCACTGCAATCACATGCTGCCGTCCTGCCTTGTTGTCGACGATAATCCGCATAATTCCCTTCACCACTCCACGCTCTTCTACTCACAATGAAGAGCATGAAGGTCATCAGGAAGGCACCACCCTGGCCCATAAGAGCAACGGCGACGGCGGGGGGCACCAGACCCTGGCTAGCCTCTGACTTGGAGATGGGCAGGTCCAGAGCGCGGGCGCCCAGTCCCATGGTGGTGGCGAAGGTGAAGGGAATAGCGAACCAGCACAGGCCGCCCTGGACGGATCGGGGGCAGCAGGGCGAAGAGTCAGTATTGGATTCCATGTTACCGTACATAGCTGCACCAACCAGCACCAGTCGGCAAAGCCCTACGCGCTGGCACTGACAGGAGAACACGCAGGGAGGAGCACGCCTCACCAGCAGGTAGCCCTTGTAGGTGGCCGAGGGCTTGGCGGCGATGGCGCCCTGCCAGTAGGACTGGTCCACGAACACGGTGCCGAAGTTGCCAATGATGTTGATGATGCCGAAGATAATGCCCGACTTGGAGAACATGGTCATGTAAGAGCCGCCCATGTTGTCGGGCACGGGATACTTCTCGGCAATGGCAGTCAGGCGGCTGTAGACGGTGGTGATGGAGCCGAGGTCTGGGTTGGTGGCGTAGACCTGGGAGGCGGGGGCAACACAGTTCGGGGTTAGCGAGGGGTCAAGCCGCAGACGCATGCATGAAGATCGAAAGCACGTTTCAGCGGGATACGCTGCTGCAGCGCCTCACCTGGAACATGAAGATCAAGAGCGCCAGATAGATTACGGTGACGTTGAGCCACTCAGCGATCACAGTGCCCTTGAGGCCACCGACGGCCTGGGTATGGAGGGCAGCCGAGCCGTCAGTACGATACGTGGGGTTGGTACCGTCTGAGGCTTGCCTGGGGCTTCAGAGGCCTTACCGTGTAGATGACCACACCGGCCGGGATCAGGAAGGATGCGGCGTAGACCGACACACCGGACAGAGCCTCCATCACGGCAGCGCCACCCAGGATAAGCTGGGGGGACGAGCGGGGAGGCGGAGGAGAGGGGGCAGGGGGAAGTCAGCAAACATCAGAGGTTGGCAGCAATCTCGAACCCTCTGACCGCAAGGGGATAAGGAGAGCTGGGGCCGCATATGTACAACCCACGCACAGCTATGCAAGCACCAAAGCTGCTTAGCAGGGTAGCGCAATGCGAGTGCCGACTGACCATGGCGGTGACGATGATGTTAGTCATGAAGCCGTAGCAAGTGAAGACCACGTGGGCGGTGGTGCCCCAGCGGCAGCGAATGATCTCGAGGAAGGTGTGGATGGTGGGGGCCTTGCGCTTGATCTCCACGGCAAGAATGGCGAAGAGCAGCACCTGGACGGTGGCACCTGGGGCAGGGGGAAGGGGGGCCAGGAGGGGGCGGGGGAGGGAGCTTAAGAAGACATACTTCGTGACGACACGTAATGAAGAGCTGTGCACGATGACACGCCCTGATGCCGTCACCTTCCCGTGGCCCCCCTCCCTTGCCCTCAGGCCCACTCACCGGCGGCATACCAGAAGGGGCCTGCTACTCCGAAGGACCATGCTACGTTTGCAGACTGGAGGAGGGTGGCGGCCCAGGTCCACTTGGCGACGATATCGCAGGCAGTCAGACCGGACTTGATGGTGCGGCCGGCAGTGGCGAAGGACTCGGAGTCCTTGCCGCCACCAAGGAATCGCCTGTTGGTGGGGACCAAGCAAGGTTCGGGAACTAAGCACGTCTGGGCTCCACGCCATGTCAGAAGTACCAGCCTGAAGCCCTGAACTCAGTGGGGCCCAGACCCCTTGCGCACCGGTCAATCCAAATCAGGCACGTAGGCACGAGCGCGAAGACAGCGCCGAGGCCGACGAGGATGAACCAGCCGAGGCCCTGCGTGACATGGCAAAAACTCGGTGTTGTTGCATCCGATTGGGGCGCGAAAGGGTTATCCCCACGCGAAAGGGCCTAACGCAATTGGGCCCCCTTTGCCAGACCAGCGACACCGCACCTGTGGGAGTGCGGTGTCCCCTGGAATTGTAAGGTGGCAAGGAGGCAGGGGAGCAACAGATCAGGCAAGAGGGGAAAGGCCGGGCGAGGGGAAAGGCCGGGCGTTGAGGGGGCCAACACGTGGCACGGTTGGTCTGTGCGCGAGCAACTGAGATAAGTGTCCCAGTTGCTCGGCTATAGTGACAATTCCCAAAGTCCAAGACAGCGTCAGAGAGCCGCTGTTCGCCACGAGCAATAACCCTCGCGACAATGCATCGCGACTCACCGCCTCCAAAGAAGGTACATTGACCATCATACTGGCTGAAGCCAAATAGGTTTGTGTTAGTGCAAGACATAGCGGTGCGTTTGGTAAGGAGCGCAGGATGTTGTGTTGTGGCGACCGCGGGGTTTCGGGAAGGTCTCCAGGGATTATGGACAGGGTGCGCAGCCGCAGAGGCGCGCTCGCTGTGCAGAGTATGACGGACAAAGCTGCCGTGGTGCGCTTATTTGGGCCACGGGGGCGGGACAAAAAAGCGCGATGGGGCCCTGCAGGGCGGAGCGCAGGTGTCAGACCGTCAGACGCGCAAACCGGTCCGCCAAAACGCAGCGTCAGGAAATTGACCTGCAATCTACCATCAGGAACTAGCCAGCAGCGCTACACACTGGCGGTGTGGCGCGGCTGCGAGCGCTATCGCGTGGCGCAGCGGCGCGGTTGCAACGAGCCGGTGCGTGCCGACCCGCGTGTACCGAACCTCGCACCCGTCGGACTGGTCGCGCTGGCCCCCAATTGTCCCTGCGCGTGCCTGCTCGTTACTTACTTTCCAGCGTCCGAGTCACAACACACACAGCGACAGCCGTCAGCTCACAGCGCGTTGAGCAAACCGTTTGCGAACGTTGTTGCGATTCGAGCGGCACTTGCGGATGCGTGCGCCCCCTACCAAGCACTGAATCACAGCGACGACTAGGCCTTCTTTATTTGGGAGACGGGGCTGAAAGTTAGCCCACTGAACAACAAAACAGTGACGGGATGGCACGCGACCCTCGCACACCGGTTTCAGCACCGAGTGCGGGCACCTGCTCCATTATTTCTGATTGGCTAGAAAACAGTGGATGCTTTGCCGGAAGAGGCCTGCTGGGGCGAGGCAACGAGTTGGTTGGCCTCCCGGTCGATACCGGTATGCGGCATCGGCCATGTTCCGACCCCGGCCACCCTGCGGCGGTGGTGAAGGTGAGGCTATGCCTGATTGAGCTCCGTAATACGCAAGGATGGCCCCCTGAAACCGCAAGCCTGGCGTGGCCATGGCTTCACTCGCTGCGCATACCTGGCACGGCTTGCGCGTTTGCCCCTGCATCTGCCTGGCAGCATCAATAGGCTGCCTCGCAAGCCTGCTTTGCCCTTGCCCTGGATCAAAACGGCTCGACATGACGCGCCCCAGTCCTCACTCCCAGCATGCCAAACAGATTGCAGTTCTCCCGGGCCTTGCCTCACTGACGTTGACACCCACGCACTTCCCTGCCCCTTGACCCACGCCCCGCCGCAGTCCTTCATATTCATGCCCATTACTTTACACAATTGAAGCTCTGGAATGGCAAGGAAAGGTTGGCAAGGTGCGCTTAGCCGACGTAGCCAGTCTGACCACCTTCTGTAAGCAGCATGACAGCCATGCACCGTGTGTCCACTGGAGTTGCCCGGCCTGTCTTCCGCTTTAATGGCCTCCCGCGAGTCCCATCCCCCAACGACGGCACCACTATGCGTACGCCTCTCCCGCGCAAGATTGACATGGCTCCCTGAATCCTGCCCTCTCCCGCTGCCATCCACATGCAGACAAACACCCCTACTCCTCAGGGGGAGGGGGCACGGCGGACAGCAACCACTCCAGGACTTGGGGCCGGCCCGGCAGGCCTGCTTCTAGAATCCGCCAATCAACAAACTGGTAAGCTGCCCCTTATACCGCCACACTTTGCCGAGATCGGCAGGATCATGTCCTGACCATACTCTGTGCCTTGCGTTTGCCACAGGACAAGCATTGATAAGCGGACCGTTGATCATGGCAAGAGACGGCGCCAACAAGCTTCGGCCCCCATCAACCCGGTGAGCAGGTGGCGTGGGAGGGGAGGAGGTGTGGGAAGGTGGGAGATATTATCATGCACGGAAGGGTTCAGGTCCAAACGCTGCATGGTGTCGTAGCCCGAAGCGTTGTGCGCAAGATACAGACGAGAGTTTCACTTTCGTAGTAGTTACACGAGGTCAGTGAGCAACAGAAGCTCATGTGATTGATGGCATGGTTCTGCCAACCGCCGCTCGGAGGACAATGTTCCCCCTCACGTCTCTTCCTCCTCAGCATGCAACGCAACGAGGGCGCTGCTCAAGATCACTCATGTGCCCCACTTAGCCAAGCATGTCACCCCATGCTTTAATACACGAGCTCACATTCTACAGCGCTGCTCCAACGCTTGCCCCACAAGTCCCGTTCCTGTCTATGTGCTTGTTCGTGAAACCCTACATTCTAAGGTGCCCCCAGTCATACCTAACTAGATTTGCGAAGGCCTCCAGTAGGGAGGACACAATCCTGGTCATTTTGGACATGAGTGCGGCAGTGTTAGCGCACAACAAAGCCGCCCCGCTCGGTAGCACGTTCTTGAGCTCAGCTCTTTATCACTAGGGCATTATCCCCGACTAGCCTGCCTTTCCAGCATTGTTCCCCAGTCAATATCCCCATGCCGTTCGCTGCTGCATACCCCCTGCCACTCCATTGCTCAGCCAGCGGCATCCATTGTCCTCACCCCCCGAGTACTATCCAGCGTGCCGCAAGGCAGTTTATGCCTGAGTAGCGGGCACGGGCGGAAGCTCCAGGTGGTCGGCCTTGCCGTGGTGCGTCGACTCCTCGGCGCTGAGGGTGGCCGGCTTCGAAGGGGCCTTGGCGCCGCCGCAGAACATGGCCTTGATGATGTCCTGGGCCTCCCACTGAGGGAGGGCAGAGCAAACAGCGGATAGACGTGAGAAAACTGACCGAAGACAGGGTTCGCAGACAATGGACTCAGGGCAGTAGGAGTCCCAACGTTAGGAAAGCGTAGATGCAAAGCCCCACTCACGATGGGCAAGACGATGCAGATGCATGAGGCGACAATGCCCCAGATCATGGCGATGATAATCCAGAAGGTGAAGTAGCCCTGGTTGAAGACCTTGGCGGGGAGGGCCAGGATTGGCCAGAGGATGAGCAGGACAAGGGTGAGGACGCCGCCGGTGGCCCAGGTGAACTTGATGACGTGGTCAAGAGCCTCGGGGGAGTCCTCGCCCTCGAAGTTGTTGGGGTTGGAGTTGGGGTCCTGCTCAATGACGGGGATGTTCTTGAGCTCGGCCCAGTCGAAGTCCTGCGTGGTGAAGGGGCGAGGAGGGAAGCGAGGCATTAGGCACTGACCTCTCCAGGGAGTCTTGCAAAATCAAGCGTTGGACCCGGCCACGTAAACCCGCCTCATGACCCAATCTCACCTGGGGCCAGATGTACGAAAAGATGATGCAGAGGATCATGGAGAAGAAGAGGGCGACCAGGTTGCCGGCAAGCATGGGGTAGTCCTGGCCGGTGGTGTCCAGGTTGATGGTGCCGTCGTTCAGCTTAGCAGCTGTGATGAGCCAGGTCATGATGGCGAGGGGGGTGGTGATGAGGGCAGAGGCGACGGCGGCGGTGGCCGAGCACTTGGCCCAGGTGAGCGAGGCCGCGATGGGGAACACGGCCGAGCCGATGACGATGCCCATGAACAGGTAGACCCATCCCAGGGACACCTCCAGCTTGAGCAGGATAACGGAAATGACACCGGAGATGATGGCATACACAACCACCTGGGGAGGGTGGCGGAGGGTGGGCAAATGGGGGTAGGGTCAGATGACGCGGTACCTACTAGGGGAGGAAACGTGCGAGTACAGAAGGATGTCCCAGCCAGACTGCTCATGTTGCTCTTGCCCGGGGCCTCACCATGACGCGCTGCAGGAACATCATCTGCTTGCCGTCAGCGTTCTTGTTGATGTAGGGCTTGTAGATATCGTAGGCAACGATGGTTGCAACAGCCATCTGCTCAGCGCAGGCGGTGGCAGTCACAGCCTGCGGGTCGGGCGGGGGGGTTACGGTTAGCGGGTTGTATGCTGGCCACAGGGATGCGTGGGGGTGCCTACCAGTCTGCAGAGGAGTCACAGCACGTGCTCGAAACCCCAGAAAGTAGAGCCTACCATGAAGAGCTGGAAGGTCATCAGGAAGGCACCGCCCTGGCCCATGAGGGCAACGGCGAGGGCGGGGGGCACCAGACCCTGACTAGCCTCCTTCTTAGAGATGGGCAGGTCCAGAGCGCGAGCGCCCAGGCCCATGGTGGTGGCGAAGGTGAAGGGAATAGCGAACCAGCACAGGCCGCCCTGGACGGATCGGGGGCAGCAGGGCGAAGAGTCAGTCTTGGATCCCATGTTACCGTGCATAGCAACCAGCAACCAGCACCAGTCGGCAAAGCCCTACGCGCTGGCACTGACAGGAGAACACGCAGGGAGGAGCACGCCTCACCAGCAGGTAGCCCTTGTAGGTGGCCGAGGGCTTGGCGGCGATGGCGCCCTGCCAGTAGGACTGGTCCACGAACACGGTGCCGAAGTTGCCAATGATGTTGATGATGCCGAAGATAATGCCCGACTTGGAGAACATGGTCATGTAAGAGCCGCCCATGTTGTCAGCGACAGGGTACTTCTGGGCAATGGCGGTCAGGCGGCTGTAGACGAGGCTGATGGAGCCAAGGTCATCGTGGGTGGCGTAGACCTGGGAGGCGGGGACAACACAGTTCGGGGTTAGCGAGGGGTCAAGCCGCAGACGCATGCATGAAGATCGAAAGCACGTTTCAGCGGGATACACTGCTGCAGCGCCTCACCTGGAACATGAAGATCAGGAGGGCGATGTAGATGACGCACACGTTCAGCCACTCAGCGATCACAGTGCCCTTGAGGCCACCGACGGCGGTGTAGATGATCACACCAGCGGGGATCAGGAAGGAAGACGCATAGACGGACACACCAGACAGAGCCTCCATCACGGCAGCACCACCCAGGATAAGCTGAGGGAAGGGGAAGACGGGGGTGTCAGTAGTCAGCAACACTCCGCACTGCGCTTGGGCACGTGTCCCCTACGAATACTGGGTCAGCACGGCAGAGAGCGCAAGGCGGGCGCCTACTAACCATGGCGGTGACGATGATGTTAGTCAGGAAGCCGTAGCAGGTGAAGACCACGTGGGCGGTGGTGCCCCAGCGGCAGCGAATGATCTCGAGGAAGGTGTGGATGGTGGGGGCCTTGCGCTTGATCTCCACGGCAAGAATGGCGAAGAGCAGCACCTGGACGGTGGCACCTGGGGCAGGGGGAAGGGGGGCCAGGAGGGGGTGGGGGAGGGAGCTTAGGCATGGAGACACTGCTAGGCACTGCGAGACACGGTCGCGAGGTGACTGGGGGCCTGGAGCCAAGCGTGCCATCGTGCGCTGCGCTGCATTGCGATTTGCGTTAAGCACTGCTAGGGACATGTAGCAGTATAGACAGCCGAGTACCGTACGCTTGCCTTGATGCTGACTCCCTCCCCCGGCCCCCGTCCCTTGCGCTCAGGCCCACTCACCGGCGGCATACCAGAACGGGCCTGATACTCCGAAGGACCATGCTACGTTTGCAGACTGGAGGAGGGTGGCGGCCCAGGTCCACTTGGCGACGATATCGCAGGCAGTCAGACCGGCCTTGATGCTGCGGCCAGCAGTGGCGAAGGACTCGGAGTCCTTGCCGCCGCCGCCCCACTTCCTGTGGACACGGGAGGAGGGAGACGGCGCAGCTGAGTTGCAGAGCGCGCGGCGATGTCATATCTGCTGATCGTTTCGGCAGAGCAGCTTTGCGAGACAGACCAGTCGTTCACGTGGACGTCTTCGGCCCGTCGTTAACGGCCCGGCATCGACAGTTGGGTCGGGAGTCCCGGACCCTTGGCGTACCTGTCAGCCCAGATAAGGAACGTGGGCACGAGCGCGAAGATAGCGCCGAGGCCGACGAGGATGAACCAGCCGAGGCCCTGCGTGCGATGGCAAAAACTCGGTGTTGTTGCATCCGATTGGGGCGCGAAAGGGCCTAACGCAATGGGGCCCCCTTCGCCAGACCAGCGACACCGCACCTTCGGGAGTGCGGTGTCCCCGCCTGCGGGCATGCATCGGGGCGTTGAGGGGTCAGGACTGCGCGGGAGTCGGTCGCAACCCATAGCTGCACCATACGCGCAGGCACAGCTCCTTGCTGAGGGGTCAACGGCGTAGTACCGGAGACTGACTAGTGCCATCTGGCGCGCTATGCAGGACCCGGACCCAGAACCGCCCAGACACCGTTTAGCGCTGACTTACCGTTGTTGAAGAACTGGCACTCTCCATCGTATTGTGTCAGCCCGAACAGATTGGTATTGGTGCACGTGGACATGGTTGCTGAGTGCCGCGAGGGCGCTCGGGGGTGTTTAGACTTGAGTGGGGAGACGCAAGCGGCCGCTGTGGGCGCTCAGCGTTGTTTGGAGTGGTGATTGAGAGCGGCAAGCCCGTGGGCTTAAGTAGTGGCACGGGGGCCGATCAGACGCATGCAGGTTGCAGGAGGGCTGCAGGACTTCGGAAATAGGGGCAGCACAGGGGGGGCTCAACGGCCCCGCCGCGAGATGCAGCGTTTATGGATTGCCACGTTGAACGCAAGCGTGGGGACAGGCAGGCACGACGGCCGCGCTTGCCGACGGCCGGGTCGGCCTCTCTCGCGATGGCGCAAACCCTAGTGGCCCTTGCATGGCGCTTCCTGCTCCCGCTGGGGCGCATGCTGATGCCAACATACACTCCTGTACACCCAGCGGATGCCCGATGCACGTGTGGACTTGGGAAGACTGGGAGAAGGAAAAGGCGCCCACTTGTAACGGGAAGTAACCGTACCGCTGCGCGCACACCACTTGGTAGCCCAGCGTGGTAGCTGTGAGAATCGCAGCTCGACTAGCAATTGGACGGAAACGAGAGCCTTAGGCGGCTGGGGCGGAGGCATGATGTATGCCCGACCGTCGCGGCTGCTGACGGGCGGCGTACAGTGCGAAGCATCACCCCATCAAGCCGGTTGGGGGTTTGCTCGCTGTTTCGGACGCTGCAAATGCTTCGGTGGCTGATGAAATTGGAATGTCTCTGGACTGGATGTCTCGCCGGCTGCACCTCTGTAGCGCGCTGCACCGCCCACAGCCGCTATAGAGCTTCACTGCTACCGCCTCGAAGCGACGGCCTAACGGGGTCGCCCTCCCGCTCCCCCCCCCACTAAACTCGGCACATGGCCACTACCTAGCCACCCTCCTGTCATCGCCCTGCTTTACCTCGCTCCTGTTCGTAGCCATGCAGTTGAGGGGAGACTGGGCGTGTGTCACCTCGTCAGAGTTGAGGGCCGCTGCGAGCGGGGCCTGAGCCCCCCGCTTGTCTCGTGGGGTAGAAGAAATCCCCTGTCTCGTGGGGCTTGCGCGTGCTCTGCCGGGCCACACGCGGCCGGCGCTCGGCGGAGGTGCAGGGCAGACGATGCAGCTGGTCGAGGGCTAAAAGCAGGAGTGCAGTTCACACGTGTCGGGCCGCGGGCTGGTGCGGTGGCCACGGTGTGATTGGGTAAGAAGGGCGAGAGCAACCAGGGTGAGGGTCGGCAGCGGGCAGAGGAGCTGCAGCGAGGCTGGGGAGGAGGGAGACGGGAACTGTTGCGGGGGAGCCTTGGTCATGAAAGCAGCTGTGGGCTGGCTGTGCGAAGCGGGCTTGGGATTGGGCTTGGGCTCACGGGGGTCGAGACCTGCATGGGGCAACATGGGCGTGTCACGTCGTCCTGAGGAGGAGGCAACAACCAGCCGGGACTTCCTGAAGCCTTCGTCCTCCACCAACCTGCCACATGAAGGTCTCAGGCCCACCCTTTGGCGGGCTCTTGTTCGGCTCTGCAGTGCGCTGGTGTTGCGAAGCGAGGCGGGAAGAGGTTGAGGGCATGACAAGCGAACATGCAATGAGGGCGCTGAAAGAACCCCATGGACCTGAATTGATCAGGATGCGGTAATCCCCGGGGGCTGTCCCCGAGTCCCTCAGTCTCCAGCCTGGGTATTGATCAACTGCAGAGGCCATTGGACAGCCCACGCACCTCAGCGGTGTGCCCCCCGCATCCGCTGTGGTGCTGGCTGATGGTGGAGAGGGGAGTGGAGCCTTGCCGCATTCCGCTGTGGCGTCGGAGCATGCGCTGGGCGATGCTGGGGGATGCTCCACAACCACCTTTCTGCGCTACCCCCGCTGGCTACTTTGATGTCTTTTAGCCCCGCTGGGGTCAGGCAACATGCATGTGTTGTGTGTTAAGTGTGGAGCGGAATGGCTTCGCGTTGCACGACAGGTAAGATTACGCCTTACTGGATATGCCATTTGGGAGGCTCATCACAACCGACCCTTGCCCCTTGGTAGTAAGCGTGTCAGGAGAGGGTCTCGCGACGCAACTAACGGCAACATGACCTGTATGCACCATAACGGTACGCATATGATACCTCATCTCTTGCCCAGTCCCCACCATCTCCATATGACCCATTCTCGCACAATTGGGGATGTATCCTAAAGCTAGGAAAGCGAGCGGCAGAACCCGAGGTGCGCTGCACCATCCAAGCATGTGTGTCAGCCCCAATCAAGTTGACTGCCTCCTTGCGGTAGGGCTCTGGGCCCAGCGGCCCAGGGCACCAGGCTATCGTCGAAGCCGCCAGGGAGGCGAACGCCCAAATGGCATCAAGCAGACGCTCAGCTGTGGCTGAGCTCGGCCAAATGAGCATGATCTGTAATAGAACCCCCGTAACCTGCAGACAAGTCAGCACCTGCGCTGACCCCCTCTAAAACCTCGTTCCGCCAGCTGCTCACAACCTTACGTCCGAGCTTCCTCTTCACGCCCCCGCCGACACCCCACAGAACCCAGGCTCCATTGCTCTCGTGCACTTGCAGGCGGGAGCCACCTCACGGCGTCACAGCCGCCTTGACCGGTGCCGCCACGCCGTGCCCCCCGGGCCCGCACCGCAGCCCCGCCAGCGCCTCCATGCGTGCCGCCACGCCCCACAGCCACTCGTCCCGCCAGCCCTTGGCCAGCAGCGTCACTCCGAAGGGCAGCGTCACGGCGGTGGGGCCGGTGGCCGCCAGGTGGGCCGCGCGCTTGCGCTCCGCCTCGCTGGCACCCTGCGCGGGAAGGGGCGGGGCGGGAGGGGCCGGGTCAAAGGCCAAGACGGGAGCAGCGAGAGCCGGAGTGTGCCGTGACGCTTGCTCAGCTGGTCAGAGAACCAGACGGGGACAGTAGCATCCTCACAGACAGCATGCCTAGGATACCACCCCCAACGCCCCCCAGGGTATCGTGTCAGCCCGAACAGATTGGTATTGGTGCACGTGGACATGGTTGCTGAGTGCCGCGAGGGCCCTCCCCCCACCACCCCGCTCCCCACCTCGGACAGCGCCGCCGCGTCGTACGACACCAGCCCCGACGGCACCGCGATGCCGCACATGTCGAGCAGGTTGACGAAGTTGGTGAAGCGGCCCATCTTGGCGTTGCGGGACCAGGTGGGCACGGCCGCGGCCTCCTCCTCCAGCACCTCGGCCTGCGTCCAGTGCGTCAGCGCCGTGGGCACCAGCAGCACGTCCGCCCGCTCCAGCTGCGCCAGCGCCTGCGCCCGCAGCACCGCCATGTCGGCCATGTGGTCGAACACGTCGCTGGCCGTGAACTTGGCTGCGGGGTGGAGGTGGGGAGGGGGCGAGGGGCAGTGGGAAGGGGGTTGAGGGAGGGGTGGTATGGTTGAGGGAGGGGTCGGGGAGTACTTAGGCCCCGACCGGCCCGTCCCGCCCCGCACCACGTCTCCAGCACCCCTCGAAGTTGCCCTCCCCCCAGCGCCTCACCTGCGCCCGCGATGATGTGCCGCGTCACCGGCAGCAGCCGCTCGTCCTGTACGACAACCGCCTGCCGCTCGGACGGCGTGGCGGCTTCGGCCGCCGCCGCGCCCTTCTCCAGGAAGGCCCGGATGCCCGAGTACCGCTCCGCCACGAACGAGGTGCCGTACAGCATGGCCGCAATGGCCATGAGCGGACGGAAGTCCAGCGCCACGCGCCGGCCCCCCGCCGCCTCCAGCCGCACGGCGGCCGCCTCGAAGGCCGCGGAGCAGGCCGCGGTCACGGCCTCACCGCCTGCGGGGAAAGGCGGGGTAAGAGGGGGGTGAGCGGGTGAGGTAGGCGGGCAGCCAGCGGTTTGCAGCACGGAGCCTACAAATGGGCGCAGCGCACGGGCACGCGCAAGCTCCGTACCCACCCGGCTCCTGCCCCTTGCCCCTGTACGCCCACCGCCAGGCCGCTCCCGAGTCAGCAGCCCCAGACCTCCGCCTACACCCCCACCCCCACCCCCACCCCGCCTGTAAGTTTTCAGTACCCGCCAGCCCTCGCCCAAGCACCCACCCGGCCCGTCCCAGTCCAGCTGCTCGGGCCCCGGCACAGCGAAGGTGAAGCCCTGCGTGGGCGGCATGGCCTCGGGCGCCAGGAGGGGCCGCGGGCGGCGCCACACGTCCTCGGCGCCCCCCTGGGGGGCCATCATGAGGCCCATGACCTCGGCGCCGTCCGCCACACAGGGGGTGAACACGGTCAGGCAGTCCAGCGAGGCGCAGGCGGGCACCACGCCTGCAGGGGAGGGAGGGGCGTGAGTTGGGGAGACGAGGTGGGGGTGCGGCGGCGGACTAGGAACAGGGCTAGGGGATGCAGGCAGGCCGCCAGAAGCCGCCCGCTTCCAGCCCAGCCCTTGCCCTCAACCTTCCTTTGCCTCAGCGCTCTATCCCTTCTGACCACGGCTGCACATACCCGCCGTTTCCCCCCTCTTAGCCCCATGTGCCCTCCCCTTCAGACCCTTGCCCCCCGCGTCAACCCCACCTCCACCTCACCCATCCCCCCCCGCCTCCGCCCCCCAACTCCCCCCACCCCACCTATGTTGGACACGGAGCCCACGGTGGGCTTGACGCCCACGCAGCCGCACAGCCCCGCAGGCACGCGGCCGCTGCCGGCCGTGTCGGTGCCCAGCGCGAAGGCCACCAGGCCCGAGCCCACGGCCGCGGCGCTGCCCGAGGAGGAGCCGCCCGAGATGAAGCGCGGGTCGAAGGGCGAGGCGGGGAGCGAGGGCGAGGGCGAGCGGGTGCCCACCAGGCCCGCGGCGAACTGGTCCATGTTGGTCTTGCCCACGGGGATGCCGCCTGCGGGGAGCAAGGGAGGGGAGGAGTGGGTATGGGTTGGGAGCTGGGACTGGGCTTGGGGGGGGGCTGGGTTTGGGGGGCGCGCGGCACTGGTAGCACAGTGGCATGGCCGCGGCCGGACCGAAGGGTGCGCCGCCACGGCGCTAGGTGTTGGGGATTGGCCGGGTAGAGCTGGGCGCGGGCTCACCCTGTGCGATGAGGTTGTCCACGGCCAGGGAGGAGCGGGCGGGCATGTAGCGGAAGGCGGGGCAGGCGGCGGTGGTGGGCATGCCCTGCACGTCCACGTTGTCCTTGACCGCGAACGGCACGCCCCAGAGGCTGCCGCGGCTCGACTCGGGCTGGGCCTCCAGCTCGGCGCAGCGCTGCAGGAGCTCCTGTGGGGGGTGGAGGTGCGCGGGGTTGGAGGGAAGAGTGAGGGCGGATAACGGGGGAGGAAGCGGGTGGCGGCGGGGTCTAGGGCCGCGGATGTGCAGGGGTCGATGGGTGTTGCGCCAGTGCAGTGCGAGTAAACCCTGCAAGCTTGGGCTATGTGAGCATGTCGCTATGTGCAGCAAGCAGCCTTCCTCGCGTCGCCCTCACCTCGAGCGGCGCAAGGTAGAGGAAAATGCATCCCGGCGCAGCCTCGAGTTTTGGGTACAGCTCCCTGATCAACGAGCTGGGCGTGGCCTTGCCATTTGCGTAGGTGTCACGAATTGCCGACAGCTCCATGGTTTCAGGAAGCATGCTCTCGCGCTTAATCACCCGCGCAGCAGGCCGACGCTGAGCCCCGTTCCTAGACGCAGTTGACAAGCACGGTGTGCGATGTGAGCCAGCAGCAAGCATCAGAAGCGAAGTGGGGTTGTTGGCGGCCTGACAACACAGGCGAACTGCGATCGCGCGAACCCCCGAACCGCGCACAGTTGGCCCTACACAGGCGTGCAGGAACACCTCGACCTTTCACCCAGCAGCAGCAAGAGCAAGTGCGTGTCCTTTGTTATCATGCCTAAGCACTAGGCGCAACAAGCGGACGCGGAAAGGTGCACATGCAGGTCACCGACTTTTTACTGCACCCAGCCCAACGACCCAACGCGAGCCTGACGAGCTTATGACGAGCTATGCGTCGCTGAAGCGGCGGGGAGCCGGATCGCGGCGGGCGTTTCCCGGGGGAGTCCACGGGGCAGGTACCGTTTTCGCGGGCAGCGCAGGTCGCGCTTCGTCACGCGCAAGCGGACTCTCCGCGGCTCGCTGCAGCACGTCTCGCGCTCAATGGGCGTGTCGCTGTGTGCCTATGCGGGTAGACGCCCGCTCAGCCTTTGGCTGCCTCCCGCTCAGCGTGGCCTGGTCTGTGCTCCAGTCCAGCGTTAGCCTGTATTGCACTCTTGGCAGAGCCCTCAATCTCTTGGGTTCCAGTCGCTGCCTGCAAACCGGATGACGGCTGCTTGCTCGGGGCCAGGGAATGGACATGGAGTGCGGGATGGCGGGCAAGTGCGTAGTGCGCGCCCGCGCCCAGGCATGACGCCCGCAGACTTTATGCCCCCTGCCTTGTGGCCCGAGAGTTGACCACCGCGCGCGGCGCCCCTGGCAGCTGGCACCCCTCGACCCTGGATGCCTGGCATCCGGACCTGGCTTGCCCGCGGTCCGGACTCCCCCCCACCGGCCCTCCCATACAACTTGGGGGAGAGGGCTTCGAGGATGAATGACGGGGCAAGGAGTCGGATGAGGCGGGGGCCGGCAGATGAGCTTCCCCTCATACTACCGCCCTTTGGCGTCCGCTAGGGGGTTCGGGCGTCGAGCAAGACGGCGCCCGGGCAGGGTACCCCTGTGAGGCCCCGGCTGAAACGGCCTGCGCTTGCCATGGTGTGGCTGACGTGGCTTGGACAGGCGAACCCCACCTGACCCCAGGCCCAGGGGCTCAGGGGCAATGACTCCGATCTGCCCTGGTCTGCCGGGTCTGATCTGTGACACGCCGCCGACCGACCAGACGCCGGCGCTAAGCGCTGCATGTGTGTGCTCCGTCTGGCGTCCCTAAGCGGTCTTGTCTCGGCTTGGCCGGAGCGCTGAACACCAAGCACAAATTTCGCCGTTCCGGCACCATGCGCAGGTTGCGAGGGGGCAGGTCCCGGCGAGGGGAGCGGAGCGGGCTCAGGGGCGGCTCGAGGCAGCCAACTAACGCCAGCACGCACGTGCACCTGTACCAGTCGCGCGCGTCGCGACGCACATGACTCGTTATCGCGTTCGTTGAGTGCTGCAAATGCGAGCTGTGAGAGGCCATTGAAGGTATAACCTGCAGCGCGGGTTCCTGCACGCCCATCGCGGCCCCCCTGCGCAAGCAGCCCTCATAACTACACTCTGTCTTCACTGGTTGTTCATACTCACACCATCTCAGAGCCACTGCATAAGTGTGCCCGTGTCCCGGTTGACCTTCTGCGATTAGAGCGCGCACACCTGTGTCGCAGCGCCGCAGCAGCAAGAACAACATGGCTGGTGAGTTGATCCTTACAGCGAATTGTGGTCTCCGGCTACAAAACAGCCCGCTGACCGCGCTGGGGTTCTGACCCCTACAGATGGGTCGAGGCACCGCGTCCTCATTTGCAATCGAGGCGAGATTGCGCGCCGTGTGATACGCACGTGCAAGAAGCTTGATGTCGAGACCGTCGCCGTGTTCACCACGGTGGACGCGCTCGCACCCCATGTCCGCGATGCCACCCATTCCGTGTGCCTTGGCGACAACCCTCGCGAGTACACCAACAAGGAGCGGCTGGTGCAGGTGCGGAGCGCGGCATAAACCGCGAGGGGCGCTGAAAACCTTTCGGGCGGCGAGGGGCCATCTTGGCGGGTGCAGGCTTGGCACACCTGCGCACCTGCACCCTCGCCCTCTTCCTCACCCCGCCCCTTTCCTTCCCGCCCCTCCCCCTCCCCCTCCCCGCCCTCCCCCAGATCGCCGTCGAGCAGGGCTGCACGGCCGTGCACCCCGGCTACGGCTTCCTGTCCGAGAATGAGGCCTTCATGACGGCCATCACGGAGGCCGGTGTGGCCTGGCTGGGCCCCACTGCCCAGACCATGCACGACTTCTCCCTCAAGCACGTGGCCCGAGAGCTGGCCAAGAGCGCGGGGGTGAGCGGGGTTTTAGCGGGGTTTGGGGTCGGGTTTTAGGCCACGCACGCCTTGACTTCGTGTCGTGGGTGCGGGTAAGGCTGCAGGGCGGGGTCCCCCTCACTGCCCCGGGTCACCTCCTGACCGTGCCCCCCTGCCGCCATCCACGCATGTGTACGCCCGCAGGTACCCGTGCTGGAGGGCAGTGGCCTGGTGCAGAACGCCACCGACGCAGTGGCGGCCGCCCAGAAGGTGCGCTTGGGGGCCTTCGGGGGTCACAGCAAACCAAGTGGGCCCCATGCCCCACTGCACCCTCCCGCCCCTCCCGCCTCCCCCGCGATCCCCGCTCGCTGCTCTGCCCCCCCTGGCCCCTCTCGTCAAGCCCCTCCCCTCTTCCCCTCCTCCCCTCTCCCCCCAGGTGGGCTACCCGGTGCTGCTCAAGGCCACGGGTGGCGGCGGCGGCATGGGCATCTTCCACTGCAACAACGACGCCGACGTGCAGCGGCAGTTCGAGATGAGCCAGCACCAGGGCCAGGCCTTCTTCGGGAACGCGGGGGTGAGTGCAGAGCCCTAGCTAGGGCTTCGGGGGGTCGGGTGCGGGGCCCTGTTAGGGTTATCTTAGGGCTTGTCTGGAGTTGCGGGGCTTTACAGCAGCAGCTGGGTTCTGACTGTCACCGCCCCACCCCACACCCCGACAGGTGTTCGTTGAGAAGTACATCACCAAGGCGCACCACGTGGAGGTGCAGATCTTCGGCGACGGCGAGGGCGGCTGCATCCACCTGGACGAGCGCGAGTGCTCCATCCAGCGCCGCCACCAGAAGGTGCGACACCCTCCCTCCGCCTCCAGCCAGCCGCCACTGCCGCTACTGCCGTTATGCTGCCTGCTCTGCCGTCACGCCCCCTGCTCCCTGCTCCCACGCCCCCTCCGCCTTCCCTCACTGGCCCGCCTTGCCCTGCTGACCCTCCTCCCCTCTCCCTCCCACCTCCCAGGTCCTGGAGGAGACCCCCTCGCCCCTGCTGGACGGCGAGATGCGCGCCGCCCTCACCGGCGCCGCCGTGGCCCTGGGCGCCGCCTCGCGCTACCGCTCCGCCGGCACCGTGGAGTTCCTGGTGGACGAGGACGACCGCAAGTTCTACTTCCTGGAGGTCAACACGCGCCTGCAGGTGTGTGTGTGTGGGGGGGGGATTGCGGGGCACGCAGCGGGGCGCCGTGTTGTGGCATGGGGCGCTGTCCGAAGGTGTACCTCAAGCACCGAGTGTCCCGGCCATGAGAGGCGGCTCAGCCCACCTCACCCATCCCGCCCCACTCGCCCCTCCTTCCCCAGGTGGAGCACGGCATCACGGAGCTGGCGCACGGTGGCATCGACATCGTGGAGGCCCAGCTGCGCCTGCAGCTGCCCGGCATGGCGCCCTCGGGGGGGCCGCAGGCGCTGCTGGCGAGCCTGGCGGCGGCCCCCGCCAAGGGCTGCTCCATCGAGGTCCGCATCAACGGGGAGGACCCCGCCCACGACTTCGCGCCCTGCCCCGGCCTGCTGGGCCGCGTGGCCTTCCCCGACCCCGCCGCCTTCGACGGCACCGTGCGCGTTGACAGCTGGGTGGAGACCGGCACCGAGGTGGGTGGGGGCGGGCAGGTGGGGTGAGCAGGTCGACGGGCAGGGACGCATCCTGGTAGGCCCTACTGGACGAGGCCCTTGCCTTGAGCAGTCAGCGATGGGGGCCCTGTTGATCTTGCACTGTGTCGTGAGCTCGTGGCTGATCCCGCCTCCCCCTCTGGCTGCTCAGGTGTCGCCCCACTACGACTCGCTGCTGGCCAAGCTCATGGTGTGGGCGCCCACGCGCGAGGAGGCGGTGGAGAAGATGGCGGCCGCCCTTGCGCAGACGGAGCTGCAGGTGGGTGGGGCCCCTGAAAGAGGACTCTGGAGCTCGATTACATGCACCGTCTTGGACCGTACTGGTTGCTCTTCCTGCTCCGTCCGCCTGAGCCCAAGCGGTCCCCGCCCCCCGTCCCCATCTCTCCCGTCTCACCCCCAGGGTGTGCCCAACAATGTCGAGTTCCTGCGCGCCGTGGTGGCCGACCCCCGGTTCCGCGCCGGCGACACCACCACCCGCTTCCTGGAGGGCTTCCACTTCGTGCCCCACGTCGCCCAGGTCCTCGTGCCAGGTACGTGCGCGCCGCGGTGTGCTGGCATGGGTACCGGGAGGGCCGTGCGCCCACCTGGGGTTGCAGCTCAGCTCCCCCTGAATGCGGGAGCCAGAGGCCTCGGCTTGACTTACCAATGCCGTTTCCTCACCGCCTGGCCCCTCAATCCGCAGGCATGCAGACGTCGGTCCAGGACTGGCCCGGCCGCACCAAGCTGTGGCACGTGGGCGTGCCCCCCTCGGGCCCCATGGACTCGCTCTCGCACCGCCTGGCCAACGCCCTGGTGGGCAACGACGAGCACGCGGCCGCGCTCGAGTTCAGCCTGCAGGGTGAGGCACCCTGCCCCTGACATGAACAACCACACTGCTCCTTCCTCTACCGCACTGGTACTTCTTGCCTTACCAGCCGCCTGCATGCCAGTCCAAAGAGGCCCAGCGAGCGAGCGAGCAAGAGGCAAACGTAGTAATCTCTGACCCACCTCCCGTCGCAACCCCGTCCCCGCAGGCCCCACGCTGCGCTTCCACTGCCCGGCGCTGGTGGCGCTGGCGGGAGCGCCCTTCGCCGCCACGCTGGACGGCAAGCCGGTGGAATGGCTGAGCAGCTTCCGCGTGGAGGCGGGCCAGACGCTGGCGGTGGGGCCCGTGTGCGGCGGCGTGGGCGTGCGCGGCTACCTGGCGGTGCGCGGGGGCATCGACGTGCCCGCCTACCTGGGCTCGCGCTCCACCTTCCCCGGCGGCAAGTTCGGAGGCTACCAGGGCCGGTGAGTTGGGGGGGGCGTGGGGAGAGGCTAGGATGCGATCACAGTGGGGTTGTTTGGGGGGTGGGGTTGAGGCCTGCGTGTCCTGGTGAGGGCAGTGTGCTGGTGGCTGGTGGGGTGCGTGCCTGATGAGCTTCTGCCCTGGGGCCCGCAGGTTCCTGCGCGTGGGTGACAGCCTGCCGCTGTGCAAGACCGCGGACCAGGGCGCCATGCCCTGCCGCCTGCCCGCCCAGCTGGCGCCCACCTTCGGAGGTGAGCGGGCGGGGCCCTATAACCCCTGAGGCGCTCTTCCCAACTGGTCTGCGGGCCTTGGAAAGAGTCCTTGCGGATGTGCTGACAGGAACCTTCGCTCTGCCTCGCCTGCTGCCCGCAGCCGCCGCCACGGTGCCCGGCGATAAGGGCAGCAGCTGGGAGGTGGGCGTGCTGGTGGGCCCCCACGCCGACCCCGACTTCATCACCCCCGGCTTCGTCGACACCTTCACCAGCTCCCCCTACAAGGTGCACTACCAGAGCAACAGGTGAGGCCGCGCCGCAGTCGTGCCCCCCAACCCCTTTCCGCAATGCCCCCTTCGTCCTACGGTCCTCAGCTGCACTACCTAGAGCAGGGCCCCAACCAGCCTTGCCTCGAGTGCCCCCCCAACTCAACCCTCAATGTAGCTTTTCTCATCATCCCCACCCCTCCACTCCCCTCCCCTCCCCTGCTCCCAGGCTGGGCGTGCGCCTGGTGGGCCCCAAGCCCGAGTGGGTGCGCCCCGACGGCGGCGAGGGCGGCACGCACCCCTCCAACGTGCACGACCACATCTACGCCATCGGCGCCATCAACTTCACGGGCGACCACCCCGTGGTGCTCACCGTGGACGGCCCCTCGCTGGGCGGCTTCGTGTGCCCCGCCACCATCACCTCCACCGAGCTCTGGAAGATCGGCCAGGTGAGGGCGGCATGCGGCTTGCTGTGCTGCGTGCGTGCGGCCTCGGCGACACGCGCTGTCCCCAACTCCCGCCATAGTCTGTACTATAGCCTTCCTCGAAGCGCAGCCACGCATGCTCAAGCGCTAACGCTGTGCGGTTTGTGTGCTTGCGCCCTTCCGCGGGACAGGTCCGCCCCGACGACTCGGTCAACTTCAAGCGCCTGACGCTGGAGCAGGCCCTGCGCGAGCGCCTGGAGACGGACGCGGCCGTGGCGGCGGTGCGGGCCATGGCGCAGCAGGGCTCGGGCGAGGCGGAGGCGCTGGCCGCCTACGCCCAGGCGCAGGCCGCCGCCGCGGCCGCCGCCGCCAGCCCCGACGTGCCCATGCCCCCCTCGGTGGCCCTCACCAAGGCCGTGGAGCCAAAGGACGGCTTCCCGGGCGCCCAGTACAGGTGTGTGCCGGGGCGCATGCATTCCGTTGCTGGGGCGTGGAATGAGGGGTGCTTGAGGGGGCCGGGCCGTCAACGTGGAAAAGGGGGCTCGATGGCCTCTTTGGGGCCTGCCTTCACCGTCTCGCTTGGTGCCCCTCGCTCCCCCCCCCCCTCCCCCAGGCTGGCCGGTGACCGCTACGTGCAGGTGGACTACGGCCCCATGGAGCTGGACGTCAAGCTGCGCGTGCGCGTGCACTGCCTGCAGGTGAGGGCGGACAGCGGCCTGCCCCCCTGTTTCCCAGTTGGGCACTCCATGGTGGTGGATGGGAGTTCCCTTTCTGACATCAACCCGCCTGGCCTCCTTGCCTCAGCCCCCTGCTGCACCCAGCTGACCTCCTCGCCTCGGCCCCCTCTACCCCCATCACAGGGCATCCTCAAGGCCATGGCGGAGGCGGGCGAGTTCCCCGGCCTCATCGAGACCTCCCCCGGCGTGCGCTCCATCATGGTCGAGTACGACATTGCCGCCATCTCCCCCGGCAGGCTGCTGCAGGTGCGCTGCCCCCCTCGCCCTCCTCCAGCCTCTTGCCGCTCCCTCACTGGCTCGACCAGCCCTGACGCTTGGCCCCGCGAGCCCCAGCCCTCGATCGCCCAGCTGTTCCCTACCCTTTCAACCACGTGTTCATCACCCTTCGCACCCCCCACCCCCACCACCCCCTCGCCTCAGGTCCTGGAGGCGGCCGAGGCCCGCATCCCCGACGTGTCCCGCATGGTGCTGCCCTCGCGCGTGGTGCAGCTGCCCATGGCCTTCGACGAGCGCTGGACGCACGAGGCCATCGCCAAGTACATGAAGTCGGTGCGCCCCTCGGCGCCCTACCTGCCCGACAACATCGCCTACATCGCCGAGAACAACGGCCTCGAGGGCGGCAAGGAGGAGGTGCGTTCTGCGCATGGGCTTTGGGGTCTATGACCGCCTGGACTAGGCGAGGCTGGAGGTCCGGTATTGCACATGCTTTGGCGTCCATGCCTCACTGAAGTACACCGCTTGACCTCCGCAAAACCCGCCGCTCAGGTCCGCGACAAGATCTTCTCGGCCTCCTACCTGGTGCTGGGCCTGGGTGACGTGTACCTGGGCGCGCCCTGCGCCGTGCCGCTGGACCCGCGGCACCGCCTGGTGACCACCAAGATGAACCCCGCGCGCACGTTCACGGCGGAGGGCACCGTGGGCATCGGCGGCGCCTACATGTGCATCTACCCCATGGACTCGCCCGGTGAGCTGCGGTTCAGAGCTGGAGAGCTGGGGTTGCTGGGGGTGCCCTGCCACTGGCGTGCCACTCAGGACCGTGCATGTCACCTGTCTAAGCCCTTCTATGGCCCCAGACGCTGCACGCTGGCCCCTTTTCTGACGGTTGCCCCCCTCTTCCACCTCCCCCTCCATCCCCACCCCAGGCGGCTACCAGCTGGTGGGCCGCACGCTGCCCATCTGGAACACGTTTGGGCGCTGCGGGCCCTTCAACGCGGCCAAGCCCTGGCTGCTGGAGTTCTTCGACCAGGTCAAGTTCTACCAGGTCTCGGAGTCGGAGCTCGAGTCGATGCGCGCGGGCTTTGAAAGCGGCCAGTTCGACATCACCATCACGCCCACCACCTTCGACGTGGCGGCCTACGACGCCATGGTCGCCGAGGTGGCGGAGGAGACGGCCGCCTTCAAGGTGCGTTCGGCTAAACTTGTTCAGGGCAGCCTTTGAAACTGTGCGGTTCGCTGCCGTTCACCAGGCCTTGCGCTGTGCATATGTGCCTGCGGAGGCGGGTCGGGCGGGTGATGTTCTCGATCTGTCGTGTAGTTTGACCTCTCTGGCCAGTTGGATAAAGACTTAACCCTGCGTTTCGGTACCCCCTCCGCACAGGCCAAGCAGCGCCCCGCCATGGACCGCATGCTGGAGGCCGAGGCCAAGTCCCTGGCGGAGCTGGCGGAGGCGGCGGCGGCCGCCGGCAAGGACGCGGCGGCGGCGGCGCTGGCCGGCGATGACGAGGACGACGAGTCGATCTACGACAAGCCCGGCTTTGTCAAGGTAAGGAGGACCCTGCCTTTGCCCCCACATCAACCCCCACCCCTGCTCCACCCCACTCGCCTCGTTGACCTCGTTGCTGACGCCCGCCCCTCCCTCCTCCGCTTCCCGCCGCCCCCCCCAGCTGACGGCCGCCTTCTCAGCCAACGTGTGGGAGGTGCGCTGCACCGTGGGCCAGGCGGTGTCGGCGGGGGACCCGCTGGTGGTGCTGGAGGCCATGAAGATGGAGACGCCCGTGACGGCGCCCGTGGCGGGCAAGGTGGTGGCGGTGCGCGCCAAGCTGTCGCAGCTGGCGGCCTCGGGCGACACACTCGTGGTCCTCGACACCAACTGAGCGCAGCGGCAGGGCTGCCGTGCCACCGGTGATAAGCAACTGCTGTTGTGGACAGGCACCCCTGGGGGTGTTGTGGCGGGCGAGGAGCCAGAGGATGGTTGCGCTGGAGGGGCGTGGAGGGGGGTGAGTGACCTGAGTGAAGCTGACCTTGACTTGACTTTGACGAAAGCGAGCAGCTGCGAGCTGCCGTGACGCAGGTGCAAACTGACTGGGGCGGCGGGATTGACCAATCGTGATTATGATCACCAAACGCATGCGCGTGCATTGCTCTTGGGACAGCCATGGTTATTGGGCTGCCCGGGCTGGCGCCAACTCAGGCGTGATTGAGGGCTTAAGCATGCGAAGGCATGGGTCCTTGCAGTGTCTGTGGATTACTGAGCTGCATTGGCGTGGGGGTGGCGGCAGCATTGGTGGTGCGGTGGTTCTGTCCATCGCCAGAAGATTGCTCCAGGGATCGCCTACGTAGTACACCTCTCACAGAGTATCGCGCGGAGGCATCTTATTATGGTTGAGGTGTTTGCCGTTGGGGCCGTCGGCTTGGCTGACTGGTCTATCTTGCTGCTTGCTGATGCGTGGGAGCAACACTTCCTGGTGTGCAGGTAGGCGCTTGCTGAACTTCCTCGCTAGGATAGCACTGGCTGTGGCCGGTTTGCCGAGCTGGCATCCTGTTGGTCAGGTTGCGGTAGTAGGAGTGGAGCTTGGGAGAGAAGGTGCGTGGCCGAGATTGGCGCCCACCCTTAGTACGGGTCAGGTGGCAAGGCGTGCGTAGGAGTAGCTGAGAGGCGGAACCTTGAAAGGTGGAGCTGAAGCAGAAATACGGAAATGCCTAGCCTTCAAGCCGCTGGGGTGCGTAGCTACCTATGAGTATTGCAGCAAAGCCAGTATGATCTTCAACGTTGGGAAGGACTGTAAGTAAGACCTCGACGCAAGCGAGTCCCTCTGGTGTATTCCACCCCACCCCACCCTGGGGCGCCTACCTCGGTGTCAGTAGTTATTTCACCCTGTCTGCCGCTTTCACTCCCCGTGTGGCCTGCTGCGCTTAGTGCGTCCATAACCCCTGGGGCGCTATCCGCAGAAACCCGCTGTGCCTGGAGCCGAGCGTGCCATCGTGCTCTATCTGCTCTGCATTGCGCTTTGCTTTAAACCGGGGCGCGCGAGGTGGCCGCGGGGGAGCACTGTCTCGCCCTCCATCCCCGCCTCGCCGCCCTCCTGCCACCCCCCCGCTAGCTTCCACCAGTGGCACACGGCGTCATTCCTCCCCAGCTGATGATAGCGCCACAGCCCCGCCACTGCATTTGTAGAATTGCTTTGGCGAGCACAACTGCGTGGGCCAAGCGGCCAACCGCCGCCGGTGTTGCAGCGCCACAGCACAAAGATCAGGCATGGTTTGTGAGGTGAGACTTACAGCGGATTGTGGTCTCGGCCTTCTTACTGCTCACCAACCTCGCGGGTTCCCGGCCCCCCACAGATGGGTCCTGGCGCCGTGTCCCCATGCGCAGCCGCGCAGACATCACTACCATGGTTACCCCTCCTCTACTCCTCACTGACCGCACACAGCCATCAATACGCTCCTTCACCCTGCGCCCAGCTCTCGCACACTCATGCATGCGCCCCCGTCCCTTGCCTCCCTACCACCCATGCTGCCCCACCTACCCATCCGCCCGCGCACCCCTGCATTGCCCCCGCACCTGGCCGCTAAGCTTTGCCGCTCAGCTGGCCCTGCTCGGTCAGCGAAACCTACGGCCCCACCTGCTCCCCTCCTCTCTTTCACGCCGCTTCACGGCTGCCAGCCGCATACCCACCCGACGTTGCTCGTAGCGCCACGCCCCGATCATCGGCCTGCCGCCGCTGCCCGCCGCCAATCCCCAAGTGAATCCACACGCTGCTGCTCCATTACGCCGTGGCCGCCTGCTGCTGGGCCTGGGCCTGCTGGGCCTCATGCTGCTGGCGGCGGCCCTCGAGCACGTTCTTGAGGTAGAACTCGCCCGCGCGGTACGAGGAGCGAACCATGGGGCCGCTGGCCACGTACAGGAAGCCCATCTCCTGCGGGGCCGGGAGGGGCGTGGGTCGTGGTCGTCAGGTAGCGCGTCGGGCAGGGCGGGGACAGACTGGCAGAGCAGTCACGGCGTAGGGGGTACAACCAGCAGAGGAGGCCAAGGAAAGCAAGGCCAGTGGGTTTCGCGGCAGGGCTTGCATGCCCGCTCCCACGCTCCGCCGCTCTGCCGGCCGCTCCCAGGCTGCTGGTGCTCCTCGGTGCCCCCCAGTGCCCCGCACCTGCGCGATCTGCTCGTACGCCTTGAAGGCCTCTGGCGTCACGAACTCCGACACGGCCATGTGCTTCTTGGTGGGGCGCATGTACTGCCCCAGCGTCACCACGTCCACGCCGTGCGCCCTGGGGTGTACGGAAGCACGGCAGTACGCGGGGGGAGTTGAGGCGTGGGAGAAGGATGAAAGAGGGACAGCAGGGTTGCTCCGGGCTTCGCGTGGAGCGCCTCGGCGCCCCGCCACGCATCGTGGCCCCGGCCGCACCTGAGCGCCTGCATGGTGGCGACCACCTCCTCCTGCGTCTCCCCGCACCCCAGCATGATGCTGCTCTTGGTGATCTGGGCGCGGAGCGGGGGGGGGGGCAGGGAAGGCAATCGGGGCGGTCAAACCAAGCCAGAGCAAGGCTATGCTGATAGTGCCTTCCCCCGCTGCCGTGCCCTATCGTCCAGCCATGCTCCCCTGGCTCCCATCCGCCCTCCCGGGCCGTCCACACTCAGCCTAACGGCGGCGGCAGCAGCCAACAGCAAGAGCTACAGCCTGCTGCCCTGCCCGCCCGCCGAGCCCTTCCTCGCGCCTCCCCACTTTGGCCCCCAGCTCCTTGGCGCGCCGCAGCACCGTCATGCTCTGATTCCACCCCGCACGCCGGTCGCGGACCACGCCCTGCGCGCGGGACGGGGTTCATGCGTCAGCGCGGGGCCACTGCATTGTCACGAAAAGTACAAGCCCCGGAGCCGCAAGCCCAAGCAGGGCGGCAGAGGGAGGGCGACACAAGCAGGGCGGACCCTGGAATGCGTGTGCTCTTCATCGACCTCTGTCCGTCCTTCCCCACGCTCCGAAGCCCCCCCCCAGGCCCAGGTCAAAAGCATCCCCTCAACCCGCCCCCACCTGCAGCCGCTCCACCGTCTCGATGTTGTGGGCGTACACGTCCAGGCCGCTGTCCACGATGGTCTGCGGGGAGGCGGCGGACAGGTGGGGTTACTGGAGGGCAAGTGATAGAGGAAGCCCATTGCTTGATTGCGCCTTTGGCCCGCCTTCGGGCAGCCATGGCAGCCCGGCCCGGGGGCAGCGCGGAGCCCGTGCTGCGGACGCTCTTGCCGCTGCTCTGTGTGCTGCTGCCCGCATGGGGAAGGCCAAGCTCTGGACCGCACGAACCCGCACCGTCAGCCTCTGCGCCCCGGTGTCCCCACCATCCAGACCGCGCGGGCCCATCCTCACCCCGCCGTCGCGTCCCCAGCACAAGGTTGACGGTCCCGAACCCCCCCTTCTTCCGCCACCCGCCCCCCGGCTCGCCCCACCTTGACGCAGTCAACGTCGCCCTGGAAGTCCGGCACCAGCGCCTCCACCAGCAGCCGCCCCTCCGTGCGCTCCTTGAGGCGCCGGATGGTCTGGGCGATGTGCGCCGCGCCGCCGTCGGGCAGGTCGTCCCGGTCCACACTGGAGGGGGGCGGGCAGGGGGTAATTTTGGAGCATTGGAGAGCGAAGGAAGAGGTAGAGCGGCAGCCAGCGGGGGGGTAGGGGGGAGGGGCAGAGGGAGCCCCGGGGGGGGGGTCTCTTCATTAGGGTAACGGGTGGCGTCCCCCCGACAGCAGCAGACCAAGTCCTAGCCCTGCATGCCGCGCCCCCGCCCGGCGCCCGCTGCGCGCCGCCCCGCGGCCCCACCTGGTGAGCACCACGTAGCCCAGGCCCCAGGCCGCCACCGCCTTGGCCACGTTGTCGGGCTCGTTGGGGTCCAGCGGGGGCGGCGCCTTGCTGGTCTTGACGGCGCAGAACCTGGAGGGTGGTGTGGGCGGACAGGGACCCATGCTAAGGCCCAGCTCCGCAGCTTCACGGGGCCTGTTCCCAGCCCCCGGCCTTCTTCAGCTCATAGGTTTAGGCTCCGGGTGGCCGTATAGCCGCTCAACCAGACTTTCTCGGCTGGGGGCCGAGGCCTTTTCGCAAGCGGATGCGCAGGCAGGGCGCCCCACAGCCCCCCCTGGCGCCTCCGCACCTGCATCCGCGCGTGCATGTGTCCCCCATGAGCATGATGGTGGCGGTGGCCGTGTGGCCGTCGCCGCCGCCCCAGCACTCGCCCAGGTTGGGGCACTTGGCCTCCTCGCACACGGTCGAGAGCTTGAGCTCGCGCAGCTTAGCCTTGATGTCTGCGCAAGAGATTGCGAAGGAGGGCTGTGTTGAGTACAATCAGAGCAACGGCGCAGTTCCGCGGAAGCCGTCACGTCACAGGGCTTCACAGGGCCCGCACGGACGGGGTCCACTGCTGCTCCGCGCTAGGGCCTCGCTAGGGCCTGGCCTGAGCCTCTGGGCCGCCCGGCCCCGGCCGGCGCGCCTGCCGTACGCAGCGCTGTGGGCCTGCCTCGACTCTGGGGCCCTTCACCGGCTGACCTGCATCTGTCCTGCGCCACGGACGCCACGGCCGTGGCTGGGACCCCCGCGCTCTGGCCGCGCTCCACACCAAGTCCAGCTTCGCACGCACGGGCAATGCACCCGGGCGCCCACCCAGAGCGCCGCCTGCGCCACGCACAGAACCCCGCGCAGCCCCGCCCTGCCCACCCGCTGCCTCCCATGTCCCATCCATCCGCCACCCACCCGTGTACTTGTCCCCGCCCGGCAGCTTGCCGCGCTTCATCCAGTCCGGCTTGCGCTTCCGCGCCTAAATGGGGGGACAGAAGAGAGCAGGCGGACGGGGGAGCATGAGACCCACACGGTGGGGTCTCGTCGAGAAGCCCGGCCACCGGTGGCCCAGGGGGCCGCGGCTGGGGCCCACCGCCGCAGCACTCCGCGCCTTCCACACCGACCCGCCGCGCCCTCTCCACCGCCGCATCCCGTCCCACCAGGCCATCCAACTGCAGACCTGCGCTGCCCAAAACCGTAAGCCCCCCTCGCCGCCTTCACGCCAGCACCCGACTGCCCACCGTCCAGCTGGGCGCCTCCACGCTGTACTGCTCCACCACCTCCTTGCCCGTCAGGAAGTCGGTGAAGTTGGGGCCTGCGGGGCCATCGGGCCGGGACCGGCGGGACACAGCGCTGGCACGACTGAGGGTCCTGCCCGATGCTGCATATCTGCAAGCCCACTTGCGCAGTCGCATCCAGCTCGGTTGGACTGCTGTGCTAATGTATGAGAACTGTAGGTGTGCATACGGCACCCCTTAGGCAGTCGCAGCAGACTTGCTCAGACTGATGCCTGAGCCAGGTCCTCCAAAGGCAAGGGGCTCCGCTTGTGGATAGACCTGGCGCCCCCGCGCTGGCCCGGCGGTGGCAAGCTGGCCGGCTAAGCCCCGTGACGTTTGGCTTGCGCCGAACCCGGTTGCAATCCCTTCTTAATGCTTCAGGGGAGAAGAGCAGCACGGCCATTGGGCCGTGGGCCTAGATCACGTGACAGCAATAATTCCCGCCGAGGACGCCGGCAACGGCCTATCCCCTTGTGCCAAGGCGTCTTGCAGCACCCACCCTCTGCCAGCTTGCTACGTAGGGCCGCCACCGCCTGCTGTGGCTGGCCCGAGGTAGACGCCGCGGGCTGCGCAGCTGCGGCAGCCTCGGCGGGGGCGTGAGGAGCTGAGGAAGTCGTGCTCAGCCCGGCCACGCCGTTGGCCCACAGCCGTTGCGACGCGCCCGACGCCGCGGCCAGAGCCCCTCTACCAAGCTGCTGGGCCTGGCCCGTCAGCCATTGCACGCAGCTGGCGCGAAGAATGCCCGACGCCTGGAACGCCATCTCCGAGCACGCCCTCCGCGCGTGGCCAGTCAGGCGCAACGCAACAACCGCAGTCAGGTACCAGCAGGTGTGTCACAAGTGGGGTAACAGGAGCAGCTGCGCGGGGCGATGGGCCACGTTTGGTTCTGTTGGAGGTCCTGGACCGCGCGCTAGTACCCGGGCCGTGCACGAGGGTGTCCTCTGGTGCTCAAGGGTGACGATGCATAGTGTGCGGGCCGCGATGGCAGGGGGCTGGGCAAGGCCATTTCGGGTCGTACGGCAGAGAGTCCGCGAGAAAACACCCTGCGACTCCTGCCGCCCTCCCTCTCTCAGCTTGTTGGATTGGGCCAACAAGTTGCCAAGATGCCGAAGATAGGTTTCTACCGGAACTGTGAGCACACTCAAGGGGCTTGGGGCGGCGGGGTCGCGGCAGCCGGCTAGGTTGCAGCCCGGAGGCACAGCCGTGGAGTAGAGCATAGCAGCCGTCGGCTGATCAGAGGACTTGGCCTGCAGCGGCGCTGGGCTCTTGCTCGGCGCCGCCCATGGCTTGGAGGCGGCCAATTGCTCTGGGCGCTGCAGCCGAAGACCCGGATGCTGTATGTGGCTTCACACGGTGTGAGTTTGCTGTTGAGCTAATGCGTTCCTTTGTTGGCTGGCTGCGGCGCCGCAGATGGCAAGACCTTCAAGAAGCCCCGGCGCCCTTATGAGAAGGAGCGCCTGGACGCTGAGCTGAAGCTCGTCGGAGAGTACGGTCTCCGCAACAAGCGCGAGCTCTGGCGCGTGCAGATGGTGCTGAGCAAGATTCGCAACGCTGCCCGTGTGCTGCTCACGCTGGAGGAGAAGGACCCCAAGCGCATCTTCGAGGGCAATGCGCTCATGCGCCGCATGAACCGCTACGGCCTGCTGAACGAGACCCAGGACAAGCTGGATTACGTTCTGGCGCTCACCCCCCAGGTGAGCCGCCGCTCGGCCGGCAGCCAGAGCCAGAGCGAATTCAGTCGACACGCAAAAGCGCGTCGCCACCGGCGCGGGCGAGCAGCCAGGAGTCGGGCGAGCACGGGCGAGCGGCTCCGGCGACGGAGCGACCGGGCGGCGCGAGCGGCATGCCTCGGAGGAGTCGCGACCGCGGGAGCAGCGGGGTTGGGGTCGCGAGCGCTGTCGGCGCACTGGGACTGAGGAGTCGCACCTTGTGTGCTCGCAGGACTTCCTGGAGCGCCGCCTGCAGACCCTGGTCTTCAAGCAGGGCCTGGCCAAGTCCATCCACCACGCGCGCGTGCTGATCCGCCAGCGCCACATCCGGTGAGGCGTGGAGCAGCGGCAAAGGGGCGGGAGAGGGGTGGAGGGCCAAGGGCCGCCCGGGTCGAGGCGACGCGGGCTCCGGACGTCGACAGGGGCCTGGACACAGCAGCCCTCTGCTTGCGGCGACTGGCAGAGCGGAGCCTCCTATTGGGCCACACCGGAGCTTACACAGCGCAAAGCCCTCCCCGACGTCTGCGGGAGGGGCTTGAGGCGCAGCGCGGTGGGCGGCCGCCGGCCTGCTGTCACCCTGGTGGCCAGCCCCTGAGCTCTCCTGGAGTTACAGCCCTGACTCACAGCCTGGAGTTCTCTGGGAACAGCAGCTCTTTCGGCGTCTGCCTCGACGCACGTTTGCTGTCCCGGGCCTCCGTGCTGACGCCTGTGGGTTCCCCCCGCTCTTCCCCTCCCTCTTGTGCTCCCCTGCAGCGTGGGCAAGCAGGTGGTCAACGTGCCCAGCTTCATGGTGCGCGTGGACAGCCAGAAGCACATTGACTTCGCCCTGTCCAGCCCCTTCGGCGGCGGCCGCCCCGGCCGCGTGAAGCGGAAGAACGCCAAGTGGGTGCTTTTGGAGCGGGGCTCATGGGCCGGGAAAGGCGGGTGGATAGCGCTGAGCTCTGCAGGGGCACGGGGTTGAGAGCGGAGGCTGGTGCTGAGGGCTACTGGAAGGCGCTGCCGGGCACAGCTGTGAGCGGGGAGCCCGAGACGGAGTGGATACCCCGGCGTGCGCCTGGTCTGCTCGCGGCTCCCGGCCGTTGCTCTGTTGTCAAACCCTGTACTGGCCTAGTCTCTGAACTTGGATGCCCCCTTTTCCCTTTTGCCCCGCAGGAAGGGCGGCGACGGCGGCGAGGACGACGAGTGATCGGATCGCACTCTCATGCGGCGGGGGAGGGATTGGAGGAAGAAGCTGTAAGGACGCAGAGCCCAAGCTTTCGTGCCGCCCACTGTCCCCGGCGCGATGCCGCCCAAGCAGCTGGCGCAAACAGCGCGGGTCAGCGGAACTGCAGCTGGTCCGGAGGGCGATTATGGAGGCCAGCAGTCGTGCACCACCGGACCCTGAGGCGAGCGGCCGGGGTCGGAGGGGCTTTCGCCTGGGGTCGGAGCGGCACGCTGCGACTACCACCAAGCCTTTGGGGGCTTCGGAGGCAGCTGCGCCTGGCGGAGCGGCCAGTCAACCAGGTGCCGCCCTAGCGGCAGGACCGCTGCGGTCCGAGGGGCCTCCTCGCAATCAGCCAGCCTTGTAACAGACCGGAGGCGGCATGCTGCGCGTCCAGCCGGGTTTTGTCAGCGGCCCAGCCAAGTAGGACCAGGGGCCCTTACCCAGCGCCAGCCAGTCAGCCCCCCCAGCGTCACCTTGTATCCGCCCTCCAGCGTCGCAATAACAGCGCACACCAGTCAAGTCACGTCACGGTAGTAATATGTTGTATCGCCATCCACCAGGGGCGGCCTTTGAGCACTGACCCAGCACTGACTCACACACGTCCGAGGCAACGGGTTCAGCGGCCTCCGTTATCCCAATGCCGTTCGCTTGATGCTAAGTCGGCGTTGTCGGTCAAGGACCACACGGACCCGCCTCTTGCACCGTCATGCGGCCTTCAGGCTAGGCCCCTGCGCAGCCCTACTATTCCTGTGCCCCTGTCTGCTTTCGTACGCCCCGCCGAACCTTCAGCTCCCCACCCCGTGACCCGACCCTGGCCGTCCGCTCACTGGGCCCCTGCAAACGTTCATGGGTACCCTTGCAATCCCCGCCCCTGTGCGAGAGCCCACATAGCCACTGCACATGGGTCCGCATGTAGCTGTGGGGCGCTTCGCTACGGCCGCAACCGGTACTGCATGCCGCCCGCCGGCCCCGGCACCACCTCTGCCCGGCCCAGCTTGACCAGCGTGTTAATCAGCAGCTTGGCCGCCAGCGTACTGTACGACAGCGCCTCCACGTCGGACACGGTGAAGAAGCCGCCGGGCGCCCCGTCGGGCGAGGGCCTGCGACGCCACACAAGCATCGCATCTGTGATCCCGCTATCCGTACTGGCAAGCGCAGGCTCTGCCTGCCCATTGACTGGCGTGCAAGCGCACCAGGCTCCCACCCCTCACTTGCACTCGGACGGTGCAGTCGCCTAGCACATCCATGTTGCGGTATACCCCCTCACCTGCTGCAGACCACGCCCGCCAGCGTCCGCAGGCTGGCATTGATGGTTGACAGCGGGAAGGCCTGCTGCGTGCGGGCCGGCAGCGCGTGCCACTCCTCCTCGCCGCAGGGCGCCACGTCGAGCACATCGCTGGGAAGCGCTCTGGCGGCGGCGGCCGCCACCGCAGTGGCCGAGCTGGGCAGGCTGGTAGGGGCGGAGGGCGCGGCGGGGATGGCGCGGGTGGAGGTCGGGGCGGCGGCCGGAGCTGCGACAGCAGTGGGTCGCGGAGCCGCAGCTCCCGGAATGCGGGACGTGGTGGTGGTGGATGGCGGGGCCCTGCAGGCAGCAGCATGAGCAGCACATAAGCATCAGTCAAGCAGCAGTCCAGTCCGTGGCCCCTCTCACGGCACCACGTGAGAGGAACAGCCCACAGCATGCCCAGGCCACGGCCACGCGCACCTGGTCTGCCCCACGTAGCTCTCCCCTAGCGCGCGGGACACCAGCTGCGCCGTGTTGGGCGACAGGCCGGCCAGCATGGCCGCTCCGCCCCCAGCGCCCAGGCCCGCAGGCGGCGCCGAGGGCGCTTCCCGGCCGGGCGTCAGGGCGGTGGGTGTGGGCGGCAGGGCCAGGATTACGTCATCCGAGTGCTCTATGGCGAGGGGCGGCGGCGCCGGAGGCGAGGGCAGGCGGCGGCCGCCGGGGACAGCGTCCGCGTCTGCTCCGCGCCGTGAGAGCGGGAAGCCCTGGAAGTCGCCGCACTCGCTGGCGCTCTCGCTGCCCCACGAGTCAGCCTGGCTGGGGCACTCGGTGAGGTTGTTGGGGATGCGCAGCTGTGGAAGGGAGGTCGCTGCGAAGGGTGCCGGCGCCGGCGCCGCGGCCGCAGAGGGCACGCGGATGCGTCCCGGCGTGCGGTTTGGCCCGGCTGCGGAGGCCTGCGCGGCCGCTGCGGAGGCAGCGCTTGCGATCCGGCTGGCCTTGCCGGGCGTGACTGCGGGTGCGGCGGGCTCGTGCGCCCCCGCATTGACCGCTGACATGGCCGCCCGTAGCTCCAGCGCCTCCTCTCCCATCGACTTGCGCGCCGCGGGCGTGCCCCTGAGCCCACGCGCCGCCGGCGCAGCCGCTGGTGCTGCCGCCGCGCCAGCCGCCGCCGCAGATGCGCGGGTGGTGCGGCCTGGCGTGATCGCCCGATTGGCTCGGCTGGGCGTTGTCGTGGACGGGTGCACGGGGCTGCCGGTCTGCTGTCGGGGCACACGGCCCGGCGTGGCCACGCCACCGGTCCTGGGCCGGCCGGGCGTGCCTCGCGTGGGCTTGGCCGCTGCCTCCTTGGCCGCTGCATCCCGCCGGGGCGTCACGGAGGCTCCCACCACGGTTGACGTCGCCGCTGTGGACGCTGCCGCGGCGGCGCTAGGAGCCGGCAGGCGGCTGCCCCGAGCGCTGCGCCCCGCCGGGGTGAGGTGGGGTGAGGCGTTGGCCTCCTGCACGGGCGACAGCACACGCGCTGCCTCCGCCTCCGGCGAGCCGCCCAGCTGCAGCTGGGGGACAAGCCCGCGTCGCTGCGGTTGCTGCACTGCCGCCGCTGCCGCTCCACCGTTGCCAAGAACGCTAGCCGCCGCGGCCGCGGCCTCAGCGGCTGCACGCGACGGTGCGGGGGACTTGGCCCTCGCCAGCGCCGCCAGCCCGCCGCCGCCCGCCGCACCGTCACCGCCCCAGCTCTTGCGCAGGTCGCGGGCGGGCGTCTTGTCCCGCTGGCCGGACTCCACCCAGGTCCGCTCCAGGCCGGAGAATTTCTCCGCGAGGACCTTGTCGTGCTCCGACCAGTTGGCGCGCGCCAAGGAGCTGGGCGTGACCGAGCGGTTGGGCGCGGAGGCACCGCCCACGGTGGCTGGCGGAGTGAGTTCCATGTTTGGAATGCCCTGGCGAGGCATGGGCGACGGTGAGGGGCTGCGCTGCGGGAGTGGAGCCTGCGCTGCGGCGGGCCTGGCCGTCTGCGGCCGCGCCTGGGCCTGGGGCTGGGGCTGCGGCTGCTGCACCAGGCTGGAAGGCACGTCCACGGAGCGGATGAGCTCGTGGTAGAGCGAGCACGTGTCCTCGTCAGAGGGCGGCGTGCGGAGGCGGCTCACGGGGACGGCACCCCGCTGCTGCTGCTGCTGGGCCGCCGCCGCTGCTGCGGCCGCCGCCACTGGCCTGCTCCCTCCGCGCTCCTCGAAGGGCGACAGGCGCTGCATGGCCACCGCCAGGTCCTGGGCTGCGTAGGCCCCAGCCGCCGCCGTGTGCTGCTGTGCTTGCGCCGGTCCGGACGCTTTGCCCGTGGAGCCGGTGGGGGGCATGGACTCGCGGCTGCCGGCTGCGTCGCTGGGCGGGTTGTAGCGGGCCAGCATCTCTGCCACGGAGGGCGACAGCAGCATGGGCTCCGGCGTGGCGGAGGCGCGGCTGTCCACGCTGGGGCGCGGCGCCTTGCGCGCGGACGCCCGCACGGACGCCGCCGCCGTGAACGCTGCACGCGGGGAAAGCCAGGGGGCAGGTTTAGCCTCTGGTGTGGACACAAGCGGTTCGTGTGCTCAAGCTGCAGCTCTAAGCGCGTGATGAGTTTGCTCAGCCGTTGCGCGAGCGCACCTGATGCCCAGCTCGCGGCCTGGGCCGTCGCCAGCGCCTGGCCCTTGCCCGTCATGGCGCCGGTGGGCATGGGCTTGCCCAGGCCGGACGCCTCCCACGCGCGCGCCGGCTGAGCAGGCGGGTGGCGCAGACCCGCCCCACCGCGGCCGCCATGGTCGTCGGTGCAGTCCATGGCGTCATCGCTGTCCGCCTGGCCCCCGCCACACCCGTCCTCGTCATCGCTGTCCGCCAGAGCCTAGCAAGGCGTCAGCGGGATGGGGGTGAAAGAGGGTTAGCGGAAACTGTCGGCTGTGAGCTCGCCAGAGGGCATTGTCCTTGCTCAGTGGCCTCAGGCCTCCGACGCAGCCCTTCCTGGCGTTTCACGCGGGCAAACACCCTTTGCATAATCGTCGCCGCATAGCCCCACCTTGCCCAGGTTGGAGGCGGGTGTCGCCTGGCGGGAGTTGGGCCTCCGGGCCGTGAAGGAGCGGGGCGCCGTGCCGACGCACCCCGGGGTCATCAGGGACACCTGCTTGCGGATGCTGGGCGCTGCGGCCTTGCCAGCGGTGGCCTTCAGCGCACCAGCCCGGCCCCCGACCGTTGGCGCGTCCTGCCACAGGCTGTCGTCATCCTCGTCCTCGCTGTCCGCGTCGCCACCGGAGCCCTTGCCTGTCGTGCCGTTAAGGGAGAGTAGAATCCCAACGGCATGCCCGTTAGAGGAGCGGATGTGGCTTGAAACCAGGGGTGGAGGCCGAAGAGAGAGCCTGGGAGACTGACCTGGGAGTCGGGACGGGGCCACGAGCACGGGGTTCTCGGGCTCCCTCACGATCCCCGGCGGGGCCTGATAGCCATACTGCTCTAGGTGAGCTTCCAGGAGGCCAATGGTGCTGCGGTTGGCCTGGTAGAGCGCCAGGCAGTGGCCAAGCAGCTCCTGTGCGATCGGGTGGAGGAGAGTATGTGAACAGCTGGATGAGGGCAACAGGTCAGCCGGGTGACCTGGGTGGGTAGGGAGGGCATTCCGGCGGTGGGAAGACCGGCAGGCGGCCCCACCTCAAAAGAGATAGCGTCGACAGTGTGCTTCTCCAAGATCTCCACCTCAGACTGCAGCTCTGACACCTCGTCTTGAAGGTCGGACAAGACCTCGCGGAATTCGCTTGCTGCGAGGACCAAGCGGCAGCAGAGCGTAAGCTGGTGGGTCGTGTAGGGGGGCAGCGGGGCCCCGCGCCAGCACAAACACACAGGCATGGACGCTACCACGTCGCCCGTGAGCCTCACGTCGCACACAAGGCTTGTGCTGTGTTGCGCGGCTTAGGGTGCTGACCCCGTCGTTGAGCTGCTGCGTGAGGGTCCGCAAATCCTCGGCGAACCGAGAGACTGCCGTCGCTGTGCGGCGCCTGGGCGCCATCTCCAGGCGCTGGTTGTGGTACAAGTAGCGTGCAGTCGGGCTTCGTTGGGGTTCAGGGCATAGCGACACGCAGCTGTCGCCGGGCTGTCGACCAACGCTAGGTGGAGAGTGTATCCGTGTGCTCGTGCCCCTAATCGAGCTATGTATGTGGGGCTATACGTAGGTTCCTTTGGGTGGAGGGACGGGAGCTGGTCCAGCAGCAAGCGGCGTGCACAAGCTGGTTGATGAGGCTGTCGCACGCATGGGCAGGTGCCCAAGGGCGTCAAGCGACTAGCTGCTGCTTTACGAGTCTCATTCTTGTGCATAGCTAGGTGACCGATAGTCAAGCTCCCTAACCTGACGCCACCAGCCACAGTCAAGGTTCAGCAAGCACCTTCACCCTCGGCGTGCAACGCTTGTGCAGCACACCGATATTGCCTCACAAACGGTTATCATAGTTCCGAAGACCTGAACATCAAGGAGCCTTTGCGCCAAGTTCGCGAGCAACTAGTAAAGGAGGTCTTCGCTCGGCTGCAGGGCCCCAGAGGCTTTCCCAGCCGTAGACTAGTCCAATTCGGAAGGCCAAGAGCACACTCAGGCCTCGATAGAAAGGGGCCGCGGCCCCAATGCCTCCCAGAGCGGTGGCTCGGTCTCGCTCTCTTGGCGCAAACGACAAAGGAGATGGAGAAAGCGTGTACGCTCTCGGAGCGATGGTGGGGTCGGCGCTTGGAGGCCAAGCGGGAGCCCAGCCAAAAGTGAAGGTGGGTGGGGGTGGGACACGGTCGAGGGCCACTCCCAGTGGCCACCAAACCGCTGCTCAGGCGGGCCGCCGCCTTGTGACCATGCCCCGGTCTTGAGCTTACTCTGTGAGGTGCTAGCCGTTTGCACAGTCCCTGGAAAGCCGTTGGGAGCCCATGCCAGCGGCGCATTGCACGGTGCAGCAGGGTTGCGCCCAGGCGTGACACCACGTCCCGGACTCACTCTCGGCTGTGGACTGCCCTCCTCCAGGTTTACAACATCGCCCCGGACCCTCCCTCTGCGGCTGGATCTGGAGGCCCTGCCAACGGGCCACCGGCAATCCCCAAAGCACCTCGGCCCAACGGCGCGGGCGATAGCTCCCAGGTGTGGCTGCCCTGCTCAGAGCATACCTCTTCGATGCGGTGGACCCTCCTCCATCTGCAGTTGCAGTCTGACACCTCTTCGTTGAGCGTGTAGAAACTGACGCCTTGGCACGCTCTCGTCCTGCCGCGCCGGCCTCGTTTGGCCCTCGGTCCTGCGCTCACGCATCAACCTCATCAACCCCATGACCCTCCCCGCCCAGATTGAGAGCTTCCTCAACCCTGTGCGCGGCCGGCGCGACGCACAGATGCGCGCCGGCATCACGCCCACGGACCACGCCCGCCAGAACGCCATGGCAGTGCGGGAGGCCAGCAACGTGAACGCCATGCGCAAGGCGGCGGAGGAGAAGGACAAGGATGCGGGCAGGCTCAAGCTGCCGCCGGGTAGGGCGGCGTGCGACGAGATGCCGGGCGGGGCCTGCGCTGGGCGCGGGACCGGATCGTGACAGACTTGCCCGTGCCCGACGGTCATGAGCGCCGATAGACCGGGCTCGTAGCAGCAGGGGGCACACAGCTTCATGTGTGTCGGAGCGGCTGCCTAGCCCTCGCGTCCTTATTTGCACATCCCTATGCACTCACGCCCGCACCCTGCTCCCTACGCCCGCAGTCCGCAGCACGTCCGCCCCCCACCAGCGGGCTGCTGCCGGGCGGCGCCCCAGCAGCAGCAGCGGCGCCGCGGGCCGCGACTTCATTCAGGAGAACAAGCTCGGCAGCGTGGCGCCCCTGCGGCCGCCACGGCCCGAGAAGACGCCCCCCAACTACATGGCCAAGAGGGACTTCGGCCAGGTGGGGCCTTCCGCCCTTTTTGCTTGGGTGGTGCGGGCAAAGCCTACTGACCGTGCGAGCCGGGCTCCAGCTGGGGAGCCGAGAGACGGCAAGGGACCATAGCGGGGCGATCCACGATAGGTGTTGTGGTGGCCAGCGATTCGCATCAGGACCTTGTCCAAGACCTGCTTCCTTCTCCCTTCCCGCTGTCGCGGCAGGTGCCCCAATACCTTTTGGAGCGCAAGCTGCAGATGGCGGCAGACCAGGAGGCGGCGGTGCGCGCCAAGGAGGCGGCGCTCATTCCGCCAGGTGAGGCTCCGCAATCGCACAGTGGGTTTGCCAAGGCTCTCAAGTCTTACAAGCCTGCCTCACCGTCCCGTCCCCCCATCCCGACTCCCGTCGTCCGAGCCACCCCACCTGCTGCCCCCAAAACCCCTTTCCAGGCATGCGGCTCATGCCCGAGGAGGAGCGCCAGGAGACGCTGGAGCTGCTCAAGAAGAACCGAGACGAGGTCGACCGGGCCATCCAGGTGGGTGCCATATGGGGAAACGTCGCAAGGGCCGATGTGTCTAGTGCCACGTGCAATGTCGGTGGAGCAGTACTGGCATGTCGTGCCGGATGGCTGGCGCATGCGGCCAGTAAGGCTCAACAGAGGGGGTACATGGGTACAGGATCGCGACCAGTGTCTTGCACGCCTGCTGCCCATGCTGCGCTGACACTCGTCCTCTTCACGCCCAATACAGGGGCTGCCGCTGCGGATAGAGACGCCGTCGGCCATCCGCCGGAAGGACGAGCTGGAGCGGCGGCTGCGGGAGATTGAGGACGCGCTCAAAATCTTCTCGAGGCCGAAGGTGCTGGTGCACCTGTAGATGCGTACGAGCGCAGGCCTGAACCCATGAAGCCCTGCTTCGTGGGGAAGAGGAGGAAGGCGCCCAGGGGTTCTTGTACGCGCTGTGGGACCGGTTCGGCCCGGGCTGGGGTGCAACCCAGCATGGAAAGCGGCCAGGAGGCTGAGTGAGGAGGGCTGGCGGCGTTCGGTGGGCCAGGCCACCAGGTGCGCCATGTGCATGAAGGGGCGCCATGTGTATAACGGCCAGGATGCGAGAAGGTGATCCATGATGGGTGTAGGCGAAGGGGGGCCTTCAAGCTGAGCATGAAGAAGCAGACACAACGAGGACGGTCTGGCGGGGCTCTGATGAAGGTCTTCATTAGGCGTATCCCCCGCACTGCTCCCCACCAAGGCAGCTCGGCTCTGCCTGACAGCATCAGCGATGCACTCTGTAGCGCCTAGTAGAGCTGCTCACCGGCAGTCTTGGCCTGGGTGCGCAGCTGGGCCATCGCCTTCACGGCGGAGCGCGCGGGGCGAGCCCTGGCGCGGGAAGCCTTCTGCATAAGCGACGGAGCAGCCATCTGTGATGAAGTTGGGTTAAGCTCGTGGACTTCAACACCTGCTCCCGAGCGAGCAGTGCTTCTGTGCTTGCGCCTGATTGACCTGCCGTACAAAAGGCCCTGCCGTACTCCTCCCCCTTGTCCTCCGGCTCAACCATACCGACCACACCGTGCAGTGCACGGAGCGGCGAGCCGCTGAGCCAGAGGGTGGGCCAAGAAAGCTGCCGGCGGAGTGTCGGATTTGGCACACATGTGGTCCAGCAGATGGAGTTACAGGCCTCTCGCTGATCTCATACCAGCCTAAGAACTTCGAAGAATTATCTAGTGCATCAGCAAACGAGGGGGCGCGCCACAACCACGCCAAAACTTGCAGCGACTGGCAACAGTACGGTACCGATATTCCCCACGCTCGGGGGTCCTCGTCTCCTAGCCGCCTTGCGTTGGGTCACGCCGTCCCTCACCGGAGGGGGTTTGCGACCAACATACTTGATCCCTTTATCTCATCTCTCAGCATCATGCACTCCCAGCTGCACACCCACGCTCACACGTGTCAAAACATTACCCTGGGCAGCCGCCTGCGTCCTATCCTCCACTGCAGCGCGCAAGGCACGCTCTCCTCTCGTCCTCTCCCTCAAATCTTACACCGTCTCATACTCCTACACGTAATCCGCATTCAAAGCTAGACGCTCGCCGCTAGACGTCATGCCCAGCACGGCAGAAGCCTGTACCGCAGGTTTACGAGCGGGGGGCGGGCAGGCGGCGGGTCGAGGTGGTGCCGGTGCGGGCGAAGGAGGGGGCCGTGAACGAGAGGCTGGCGGAGGTGAAGGGCTTGATCTGCAGCTTGGACTGCACCCAGCCGCCGCGGCCGTCGAAGCCGCCGGCAACAGTGAAGACGCGGCCGTAGCCCTTCTTCGCGAGCTCCTTCGCGACGGCCTCGGCCAGGGGGCCGTAGCGGTCGAGCAGGATGATCTTGGTGCCAGTGCCCAGGCGGCGCAGGGCAGCGATCTGGCAGGAAGATGGCGAGTGGAAAGAAGCACAGCGTCATGAGCAGCCGAGGCGCCGGGGCGGTCATTTCCTGTAGACACATTCAGGCCAAGGACAGTTTAGACATCTGACAGAGCCCGGCCGCACCTGCAGGGCGGTGGTCTGGGCCTCAATGAAGTTGGGGTCCTTGAGCTGCGAGCGCAGCTTCTTGTCCTCCAGGGCAGCGAACTCCACCTCCAGAAGCTGGGGGTTAACCGTGCAAGCGAGGCGGGGGCTTACAGTTAACTTCCTGCGATTAAGGGCTTGCACTCCACCCGCGCTGCGACGGCACTCGCACCAATAGGCCGTGTGCAGCTGCACAGGCCTTCCGGTCCGGGCCTTCTCATGTACCGGCGCAGCCACCTCGACACCAGGCTTGGAAACCCAGGTCACCCACTAGGATGCACCCCGCCCGCCTACACAATCCGAAACGAAGGAGCCAACATGCTCTTGCCGCCCGCCCGCCCGCCCGCGTGAGAGCGCGCACCTTGCTGGCGGCGGCGCCGGGCACGTCCGGCACACCGCTGGCCTCCTTCTCGCGGGCGGGGCGGATGTCGATCAGGATGGCCGACTCGTTGGCCACAGTGTCCAGGGCAACGGCGGCGGTCACGTTACCGGCGTAGCCACTGCGTGCGGAATAGGAGATGGCGAGCAGCGGCGAGGCGTGTGAGTAAACAGGATGGTGGCGGTTACTGGATATGGACTGTGGCAGCAACCGCTTGGTCCACACAAGCGCGCCCTGCGGCGCTGCCCGGGATTGGAGCTGGCTGAGAATCAAACCGCCCTTGCCCGATTGCTGCGTCTGCGCTGCGGACGGACTCGGCTCACTGCCCTCGCCTCACTTCACCGCAGCCCGCCGCGAGCCCGGCGCACGCGCCTACTCCCGAGACAAACAAAGCACTAGGCGAATTGGGCGTCCAACCTAACAAGACATACCCAACCATTCTTCCGCAGCCCACCCAACCGACGGCTTACCGGAAAAGGCCGAAGAAGGCGGGGGTGAGGTACCACAGGGCGACGGCGCCCAGGGCGTACTGTGGGTCGGCCGAGGGGATGATAATGGGTACAAATTAGAGGCCGCCAAACCCAACTTCATGCCACTGGAGGTTGCTGTGGGCCCCGGCGGATGTGCCCCATCCCAGGCGCAACGTACCTCGCCAAGGAGCACGGGCTCGGTGGTGGTGAGCACGTCAGCCAGGGAGCGGGCAACCGGGGAGGCGGCGCTGACGGCGGTCTCCGTCACGTCCACCACCTTATCGGCGGCGGCGCCGAACTTGGAGAAGTCCACGCCGGTGCTCGTCAGCACGTCGGTGACGGTGCTCTGGACAGGAGGAAAGGGGCGGTAAGCGAACAAGGGCGTGCTGGGAGGACAGAGCGGAGAGGCAAGGACAAGGCCAGCGGAATGCACGTGGCCAAACGGGCGATTCGGCACATGGGTGCAGGCCATGCGGTCGGGGGTTGAGGAAACATTGCGACTGTCTGGAGAGCGGGTCTCACCGAGATGGCGGGGGCGGCGGCCTCGATGGCGGGCTGCGCCAGCTCGGCCGTCTTCTTGGCGGCCTCCACCACCACGGGGGCCACGGTGTCAACCGCCTGCTTAGCGTACGGGGCAGCGACGTCGTAGCCCTACAGGGTGGGAAGGAGCAAAGGCCCGTCGGCACGACCGCGTGGTTTGGGGGGGAGGGAGGTGGACAGGAGGAGCGAGACGCGGAGCCCAGCATCAATCAGCCCTGCTGGTACTTACGTCCTTCAGCAGCTTCACGCCGGACTGCAGCGTGATGATGCCCGCCTTGACAACCTCGCCGGTCGCCTGCAACAGGCAAAAGCGGGACTCGGCGTAAACGACTGCGGCAACCGGCGCGTTTCATGGCCCTGGCTCCCGGGTAGCAATTGCGATACGCGGGAGCTGCCATAGGACCCGTCAGCCGAAGAGCGACATTTGGGCGGTGCAAGGCATCTGACCAGAAAACAGAGCGTTTGCAGTCGACCCGCTCAGATTAGAAGCGTGTGGGTAGCCTCTATGATGTCGCGCGCCAAGCGGCTGCCAGGGCTGTGCTTTGCACCCAGCCTTCTCGAACACGAAAACGTCCAGGCACGCTAGGAGTATGCGTGTTCGGCCCGCTATGCTACGTTGACTGCATGACAAGTACCAGGCTAGCTGAGCAAGGCAGGACGTAGCGGTCTACTGGCGAAGACCATCACCGGAAGACGCTCGACCGCCCAGCTCCTGGCCTACCTTGACGGCGCCAACCACGCTCTCCACCGTCGAGTCAAGGTCGTCGGCACGAGCGGGGCCCGTCTGGAGTAGGACGCTGCTGGCGAGCAGACCGGCCGCAAGGGTCTTGGGCACTGTGGGCAGGGGGGCCACCGAGTGGTTTAGGGGGGTCCGTCAACGCTTTGAATTCATGCTCAGCGAGCCCGTGAGGCAGATAACTGAAGCCCCAGCAGTTGCACGGGCCCGGCTTGCGAAGCTGATTGAGCGCCAATTTGCGGTAGCGTGCGTGGCTGGGGCCCTGCCTTCCTCAACAAGCCACCCGGATCGTGCCGCAGAGCCACAAGGGGTTCGCAGGGGCGAGCGTTTCGCAGTCCCGCTCGCCGAGAGAATCATCAGACCCCGCGCCTTGCACGCGGAGCCAAAGCAGCTCGACTCTGCCTGATGACAGCAGCGATGCATCATATAGCGCCTAGTAGAGCTGCTCACCAGCGGTCTTGGCCTGGGCGCGCTGCTGGGCCATCGCCTTCACGGCGGAGCGCGCGGGGCGAGCCCCGGCGCGGGAAGCCTTCTGCATAAGCGACGGAGCGGCCATTTGTGATGTGGTGTGGGTGAAGCTCGTGGACTTCAACACCTGCTCCCGAGCGAGCAGTGCTTTGTGCTTGCGCCTGATTGACCTGCCGTACGAAATGTCCGACGGTCCACAATGGTTCCCAGTACCCGCGCGCCGCCCTGACCGACCGAGCACGCACATGCAAAGGCCTGCCACCTGCCATCCTCCTCCCCCTTGTCCTGACGCTCACCACACAAGTGCACGGAGCGGTCCCGCCAGGTCCTGCGGTCCCCACCAGGGGTCCCCACAGGACCGGCCAAGCACTCCTGATGTGAAGGACCTGCTACCCCCCTCCCCCTAGTCCTCCCGCCCTGACCGGCCAAGCACTCCTCATGCGAAGGACCTGCCACCCCCCTCCCCCTTGTCCTCCCGCTCAGCAACACGAGTGCACGGAGCGGTGAGCCGCGGAGCCAACTGGAGCCAACGAAGGCCTGTGGTCGATTAGGCGGTTGCGAGCCGTTGCGAGCCCCTCGGTCTTGGCCCACCCGGGCATCCCCGCGTAGTGAGACCAGGCTGGGAGAACGTGTCTGGTTGCTCAAAGCCACGAGCTCGGGCGATGACGGTTCCCGAGGGCCATCCTGCAAGACCACTGCGGTAAGGCCCCCGGTAAGCAGGGCTTTGCAGGGCTGGGACGCTTTCCTCCTGCTACGGGCTGCTTCATCGCCAGTGCCTTCCGCCTGCGGCAACCCCAGTGCGCCGCCAGGGGGGGGGTAGGTCCTCCTCAGACATATATCATGCCTCGTCTGTACAGAGCTTGCCGAGAGGATCCCAAGTCCGCTTTCAGAAATAAAAATGAAGGTTTTATTGCAAAGCTATGGGGGCCCAAAGTTCTCGGTCGGTCGTCGGTCGGGGGGGGGTGGGGGGACTTTGGGAGGCTGTGTGGCGGGACTTTGTCACCGCGGCGTAGAGCACCGCCCAGCATCATCCCGCACGCTCTGAGCATGCAGCATGGCAAGAACTTCTGCTGGCAAGTCACTGGTACCCTTCCAGCGGTGTTAGGGAGTCGGGACCGGTGGGACATGTCGGCATGCCGGGCCCCGGGGCCCGGGCACACACGCGACCACCCAAAGGCGTCTCCCAGGTGCTCCCAGAAGCCCGCATTCCACTCCCGCGCCTCAGGTCGCACAGTACTATCAAACTGAAGCCCTGATATCGCCCCTCGGTGCCGAGCCGTTGGTCAATTGACGGGTCGGGGTCCGTGACATGGTTGATGGTACCCGACCAACGTGGGCCACCGGGAGTGCTGTGCGCGCCCATGGATAGAGCACACGGTCAGCAGTCCAGCAGAACGCGAAAGGCATGAAATGGAGTACGTACAGGCCTTGTACGACAGTGTCGTACACTGTAGGGGTCGGTCGGTCGTCGGTCCCGGGGGTTCGGGGGACTTTGGGGCATGATATCGGGCAACTTTGTTTGTACCCCCCCCCTGGCGCCGCTGCTTCAGCTGGGAACTGATCACGACACCGGCGTGTGTCAGCGTCTGCTGACGGCATCTGCCAAGAAGGGTCTGAGCAAGGGGGAGGTGAGGCTGGCAAGTAAGGCCCGAACCCCGCTGGACAGCCTTACAGCCTTCCTGCGTGGCCACATGTAGAGGTGACATGAAGTACTCTCCCCAGGCTGCCAATATGTGCAAGAGCTGTGGCTTGCTCTTTGACCTCCAAGGCCCCAGGGCCCAGGGCTGGTGGGCCACAACACAACCATCTTACAACTGCCAAGGCAAGGCGCCCAGCTCCAAGCCTGCAAGCCCCTCAAGCCCTCAGCAGCCCTGCTTCTTCGTGCGCGCCTCCAGCCTCTTGCGCGCATCCTCCGCCAGTTTCGCCTACAATAACAACAACAGCAACAACAGCCACGTTGGCCACCTTCTTGCCGCGCTGCATGCAGAACACCTCCCCCTCCCCCACGGTGGACGGCATGAAACCGAGCGGGGTTGGGGGGCTCGGAGGGGGTACGAGGCCGGTGAAGCGCCTTTCGTGTCGTCGTGACTTCGTAACAAGTAACAGAGCAGGGGACGGTGCGTTGATAGTCTACGTGTAGTTGATGTCCTCTGCCAGAGGTCACACGTATGATGCGCTCCACTCTCCGTCGATGATGTCGTAGTGACAGGACTGACACCCAAGCTCTGCTCCTACCGGCAGATAAACTTCATCACCAGAGATGCATCTACGCAGCGGACGATAGGGTAGGAGGCAGAGGGAGAGGCAGACGGGCAGGCCAGAGCATCGGTATGGCATCTTCACAGAAGGTTCTGGGGTCTAAGGCCCTATAAGACACGGAAGGGGGTCCTGGGATTCGTGGTACATCGTCTAGAATGCGGTTACGCGCATACCGCTGGGGCTGTCAAAGTGTCAAACACATCCACTAGGCTGCCTTCCCGCCGTCCACATACGTCCCGGTACCTGGCTCGCCGGCCGCTCGTGCGGGACCCCACGTCCCTACCCCAGCCCCTGTGGGTACCCAGAGTACTCAGCGAGGGGGGGGATAGAAGGCATTAACGCTTTCTTTTAACCGCTTTCTTGTGGGCGAAGGGGTGCGGGGGGGGGGGTCCCTCCTCGCAGACATGTGCTCGCGTGCCTGGCTGAGTAATAGGCTGAGCGGGGTCAGGGGGTAGGAAGGGGTAGGAGGCGGTGGAAACGGTGGGTAGGAGGAGGGGGTAGGAGGCCCTGGGAAGCAAGGAGCAGGCTCAAGAAGCTCCTTGGGAAGGGCCTACGGGAAGGGAGGCGGTTAACGGGAGTACTCGCCTATCGGGCTGCGTCCACATTTACCTCTCGGGCCACGTCACCGGGGCACCTAGTGTTGCAAGTGCCAACCGGCGGGCAAAGGCGTTTGTCGGGGGCAAGTACATTTGGGGAGGCCCTGGGGGGCACCCGCCTGTCTCAGGACCATGTCGCGACGGCAGTTGCCGCCCGGTTCCGAGCCGCCTTTCACTTGTAGTACGCTGCAGTTCACCTTACTTGGCTGGGTTGCACGCCGGCCTAGTTACACTGGGCGACCTCGGCGGTACTGGAGCCCGAGGTAGGGTAGCAGCAGCACTTCGCGTTATCAACTTCTGACGACTCGCCGAAGCCAAGCCCGCTGCGTAGGTGCATATCTGGTAATGAGTTTCATCTGCCGTTCGCAGCAGAGCTTGGGTGTCTCTGTGACAGCGATGGACAGTGCATCATACGTGTGACCGAGGAGCTCGAGGCCTAATTCCTGCGTGCTTCAGACCGTCATAAGCACAGCTCATCGCGGGCGTGTGGTATGCGGCCGGGGGTGAGGAGCACAGCGCCCAGAAGCGGTCGGGCTTCGCGAGTGCGGTACGGGCACTTGGTGGGAGTTGGGCACACACTGCCTGCAGGCGAGGCAGAGGACATCAATTACGCTTAGCCTATCAACGCACCGTCCCCTGCTCTAATACTTGACACGAAGTCACGACAAGGAGAACAAGGCTACCGTAGCAGCAGGCAGCAGCAGCGGGCTAGCGCTCCTTTTTCGTCGCGTAGTTATCAAGGTTATTAGGTTACTGACTGACAGGCGGTAGAGCCAAGGCCAGGCGCAGGGCCTCATCTGCACGGGCGCTGCTTAGCCTCAAAGCCAGAAGCTCGCTAGGGGTGTTATTCAACCACGCTGCATCAGCCTGGAGTCTCCAGGGCCTGCCGCGGGCCGTGATGGTGCTGCCCAGCAGCGGTGAAGCATCTCGCGGACGAAGCTCGCGGCGAATGTCGTAGGACTGGCAGCACGCACGACGCCGCTCAACGTGGAGGGGAGAATGCAGGGGTGAGCTGAAGAACGCCGCGGAAGACTCGCCAGGCCCGCTTGCACGCTGGCTTCGCATTGAACTTCTGCCAGCATGTTTGAAGTGCGCGACGTTTGCAGTAGATTTGGCTATGCGCGGGGCTGTGCCGCGGTTGCGTGCGCTGCTGGCTCACGTCCGCGCTGCTGGCTCACTCGCGCAGGTACGCTTCCCGCCTGCTGGCGGTATGCGAAAGATGTCCCCAGCAAATGATGAACCGAGAAAACTGGTGAGGACTTCGCCCGGTGGTCCGAAGGCGTGAGACCGAACACAACTCCAAGCGCGCACGCCAGCTCGCGGTCTCAGCGGGAGATACAACAGCTGGCACTACTCACAGAACGTTGGACCGGGCCAAGCGGGCCCGGCTTCTACCGGGGGTTTCGACCGCGAACTTGAGTCGACGGGGCAGCGGCGCCGCACCTGACGCGTAGCCCAGCCCCGCTCGCACCCCCCGCGTCCCCGCGTCGACTCCCACAGCCCCCTCTTCTTGCCAAAGCCGCCAGCGCTCGGCTTGACTTACATGGCAGCCCTTTGTTCAGTGTGTGCGCAGCGGTCTGCTGCGGCTGACCTGCAAGAAGCCAGGGCCAGCGCGTTGGCACTCTGCGTTGTTAGGCGCTTGCTGTGCAGCTCCATGCCATCCGTCTCTCTGCGGGCCACGTTCCACCCCACATATCAACACAGCCATCAGCGCCCTCCCGCGACGCCCTCAATTTTACCCAAGGCTCGGCGTGGTGGAGGCAGCGGCATAGGAGCCTGCCTTACTCACACCCTGACTCACACCTTCCCATACACGCCTTGCCTGTCCCCCAATACTGCAGGTCCGTGAAGGACTTTGTGCTTGTGAAGGAGGTGGGCAGCGGCGCCGCCTCCACTGTCTACTATGCGCTGTGCCGCAAGTCCACGCAGCCCGTGGCCATAAAGATGTACTCCAAGGCCAAATTATCCAAACTAAATCGCCGTCAGGTAGGCGAGCACGGCGAGGATGGGGCGTGCAGACGTGCAATGTGTTCTTCAGCTGACCTCGGTGTATGCGAGCAGCCCCTTACAAACTCTTGCTCCCTGCCCCGCTCCCTGGATCAGGTGGAGCGCGAGATTCAGATCCACTCCTCCCTCAGCCACCCCCACATCATCGACTTCGTGAGTGGATGTTCTAGCGAGGGCCGGACGCAGGGGCTGCTCCACCCAAGGCATGTCCAGCCGCGCCACCCCGAGCTCCCCCACCCTTCAGGCCCCACGTCCCCTGACCGGTGCCCCCCGCTCCCCCTCCCCCGCCGCTTCCCCTCTCAGTACGCCGCCTTTGAGGACGACGAGCGCATCTACCTGGTGCAGGAGTACGCAGCCGGGGTGAGCAGCTGCGAGAGAGGAGGGCCGCCGGTCGGGCAGCTGGCGCCGGCGAGGCTGAGTCAGGCGGCTGGTTTGGACGGGGGCGGCAAGGGCCAAGGGTTTGCGCGGCTGCGTCCTCGCTGGGAACCCTAACACGCACCTTCCTTCGCGCTCCGCTCCGCTTGCAGGGCGACCTGTTTGACGATGTGAAGCGGCGCGGCGGGCGGCTGCCCGAGCGGGAGGTGGTGACGCAGGTGCTGCACCCCTACCTCACCGCGCTAGCGTACCTGCACGCGCGGGGCATCATCCACCGGTGCGCTGCGTTTGGGGGCGGAGACTGACATCGGGGTGGAGGCGGGGACGGGGGGAGGACTACTCTGCACGTTGCCGCCGGGTGCTTGATAGCTCGCGCGCACCCTGCTGTCTGCCCGCGTCCGCAGGGACATCAAGCCCGAGAACACGGTCTTTACCCGGGAGCGTGTTATGAAGGTGGCGGACTTCGTGAGTGGACCATGGGGGAGATGGGAGGCGGTCTGGGAGCCGTCTGTGCCGCGACACCACGCAGGGCTGCGGAGACCAATCCTGACCGTGTGGCTGCCTGGTGCAGGGCCTGGCCATCGCCGCTGCCACGGAGCGCCCCGTGACTCGTTTGGGCACACTGGACTACATGGCCCCAGAGGTGGGGCCGTGGGCACGCTCTGCCGCTTACTGATAGCCTGCTGCTACTGTCCGGGGTCCTCCCATGTCCAAATTCTAGCCGCATACACAAGCAGCCTGGGTTTAGCGCTAGCGCTGCTGCTATGCCTCTCCTGCTCTGCCCTCTCCTGCAAGGTGCTGCGCTGCCCCGACAAGCACGCGCCCGAGGACAACAAGGATCGGGTTGACCTGGAGTACGACGCATCCGTGGACGCGTGGGCCATGGGCGTGCTGGCGTACGAGCTCATCGTGGGCAGGCCGCCGTTCGGCATGGTGAGGGGCAGAGCGCGAGGAAGGAAATCAGCGAGCGCACAGCCCCAGATGCTATCCCCGCGCATGGGTACGGTGCGTGCTAGCGCGTGAGAATGTGCTCAAGGCTACAGCCACGGGTGGTGACTGACGCGAATGTGGCGCTCATTTTCTGAGCGCTAACGGGCGTGCTGACCGTTTACTGAGCCGGTCTGTGCGTGCCCGCTGCAGAGCTGCCGTGAGGCCACCATGCGCGCCATCGTGGCCGCCTCCCCCTCCATGCCCGAGTGGATGTCCCCCGCCGCCGCCGACTTCATCCGCTGCGCGCTGCAGCGCACGCCCGCACGCCGCTGGCCCGTGTCGCAGCTGCTGGAGCACCCCTGGGTCCAGGGGCACCTCAGGTGGGGCGGGGGCGCTTGCTGCCGGACGGTCCGACGTCCTCGGAGAGTTAACGGCTGGCGAGGGCGAGCGGCGAGCAGACGCGCAGCTCAAGCTACGCATGCTAGCTCAGCCTGTGTCGAGCAAAGTGGTGTCGCGTGTGCGGTTATAATGGCTGACTGTGCGGTTTCCAGTACAAAGATGGCTGACTAATGCCCGTCCTTCTCCGTATTGCTTCGCAGGGCCAGCCGCACCCAGCCCGTGCCCCGGCCTATGCCCTGCGGTCTGGAGGCGATGGCCAGCGGGGGCTCGGCCTCGGCCATGGCCACCGCCGCCGCCGCCTTCGCTTCCGTCGGCGGCGCCAGCGCCACCGCCGGCAGCAGCGGCACCACCGGCCGGTCCCTCTTCTACCACCCCGGCGGCCCCTACAGCCACCTCATGGCCCAGCCCACCTCCAACTCGGCCTCCGCCAGCGAGATGGGCAACGGCGGCCCCAACGTGGGGCCTTTCGTATCCATCGCCAACGCCGCTAACACCGCCATGGCGTACGGCAGCGATCAGCGGCCCGCCAAGCGGCAGGTGCAGCGCTGCCAGAGCGCCTACCTGGAGCCGGGCCTGGGCCCCACCGCCGCCACGCCGGCGGCCGCCGCCGCGGCGGCGGCAGCGGCGCATCGCAACGTCGACACCAACAGCTACTGGATGACGGACGGCAACGGGTTCAGCTACGACCCGTTGGTTGGGCTGGACACGTCAGGAAACTCCGCAACCGCCGTCTCATCGGCGGCGGCGGCGATGCGCAGCCAGCTGTCCATGACGTCACGCCCGGCCAGCCCCATGGATGCGGCCCTGGCGGCGGCCATTGCGTCACAGCCCTGGTCTGGCGCCGGCGGCGGCATTGCGGCGGAGGCGGGCAGCCGCGGCGGCAGCGGGCACGGCTACCTGCCCATCCCCGCATCGGCTGCCATGGCCGCCTGCTCCGACAGCCACGGCCGGCTGTCGTCGCAGCACTTTGCGCAGATGCAGTACCAGCAGCGGCTCCAGCAGCTGCAGGCCGTGCAGCAGCAGGAGTCGCAGCAGCAACAACAACATCAACAGCAGCAGCAGCTGATGCAGGCGATGCAGGCCGCGCAGGCGAGCTACGACTACGCGAACGCCGCGGCGTCGTTGGCGCACCACCAACAGCAGCAGCAGCAGGCGGCACAGCAGCAACACGACCTGCAGCAGCAGCTGCAGCAGCAGACGATGGTGGTGCAGCAGACGCTGGCCGCGGCGGCGGCGGCGGCGGCAGCAGCCGGCTCGCCTGGCAGCAGCGGCGTGGTAGAGCCGTCAGAGCCACCCCTCACCGCCGCCGACTACTACCGGCTGCACCTGGAGGACCTTCGGTCCATGTGGGAGAGCGGCAGCGGCCGGAGCGGCCCGCCCGGCATGCAGCGGCGCTCCCTGTCCCGCACCTTCACCTCGCGGCCGTCCGGCCGCGCCGGCAGCAGCTCCGGCGGCGTCACGGCGGCGGTGGCGGCCGCCGACGGCGCCGGCGACGGCAGCCGCCGCGGCTCGCCCGTCACCGCCAGGCTGCTCCGGATGGACAGCTCCAGCGGCAGCGGCGCCAAGCGGCGCACGCCCGACACGCACGACTGGGACCTCCCGGCCCTGCCGGCGGCGCTGTCGGCGCAGCACCTGCAGCTCCTGGGCGTGCCCGGCGCTGGCAGCGGCACCGGCTCGGCGTCGCCGCTGGCTCGGTCCTCCGACACCTTCGCGGCCCTCGGCGGCGCAGCGGCGTTCTATACCACCGCCGCCGACGGCAGCGGCGACGAGACCATGGGCGGCATGGAGGACCTGTCTGGCGGCAGCGGCTCGGGCGGCGACAGCGGCAGCGGCGGCATGGTCCCGAACGCGCTGCGGAGCATGGGCGGCGGCGGCACGGGCAGCGGCGCCGCGGGCTCGGGCTTGCTCGGGTACCCGGGTATCCTCCCGACTCGGCCAGCCACGGAGCCGGGGACGTATCCAGGGCACCAGACGGGCTTCACCAACGCGGCCGGCGGCGGCGCGCCCGGCGCGTTCAACGGCTCGCCGTTCGGGCAGTACGCTGCCAGCACGGGCGGGGGCCTGTCGCAGCAGTCCCAGCCCATCCAGCCGCTGTCTGGCATTGCCGTGTCACCGCTGGCCATGTCTTTAGGCGGCGCGTCGTTTGGTGCTCGCGGCTCGCACGGCACGCGCCCCAGCCGCCTGTCCAAGGCGATCAAGCGGACTGAGTCCCTAGAGCCGGGCGACCCTGGCTCAGCCCGGACGGGCGGTGACGGCTCGGACGGGTCGGGCTGCAGCGCCGGCGGCAGCGGCAGCGCTGGCGGCAGCGGACTGGCCCTCAACATCGCCGTCGGCGGCAGCAGCCTCGGCAACGGCGGTGCGCCGTCGCCGCTCGCTCGCTGCAGCGGCGCCAGCGGCGCCGTCGCTCAGGCCTTCGACCAGCTGACGCTGGCGCCGCGCGCGGCCGCTGCGGCGGCCGCTGCCGCGCTGTACGGCAGCCCCGAGGCCGACGACGCGTCGACACTGCTCCCGACGTACGGCGGCAACGTCGGCGGAAGCCGGAGCGTCGGCGGCGGGTATCCCTCGACGCCGCCGTCGGATGGTTCGGGGAGCTCCCTTGGGGCCCCACCTCCGGGCATGGGGGCGGGTATGAGCGGCAGCAGCAGCTTTGGCTGCTCCTTCGCAAGCGGCACCAGCTCCTTAGTCACCGCCCAGTCAACCGGGTCGGGTCACTCGGGCGGTGCGGGTGCGGCCAACGGGGGCGCCGCGCGTGGGCCCTCGGCCACGAGCGGCGGCACCTGCGGCCCCGGCGCAGGGCTGCGGCTCTCGCTGCCCAACGCGCTGCCCGGACCCGGCGGCCCCACCGCCTGCAGCAGCAGCGGCGGCGGCGGCACCGCTGCGCTGATAATCCCGGGCGTGCGGTCGCACCCCATCAGCAGCCCGCAGGTGACGCCCTGGGGCACGCCGCTGGGCTCGCCGTCGGCGGCGGCGGCGGCGCGCATCGCCCGGCTGCAGTCGGCGGCGGCGGCGGCAGCGGCGCCGTCGTCGTTCAACGCGCTGCTGGACCTGATGGAGTCGCAGGGGGTCAGCGCGGAGGCCGCCGCCGCAGCCGCCGACCCCCTCGGCGACGCGGCGGCGGCGCTGGCGGCGTCCGAACAAGACGGCATCGCCGAAGTTGCGGACTGGGCCGTCGCGGCCCTGGCCCCCAGTCCAATGCCAATGCAGATGGACGACGGCGGCAGCGGCGGCGCCGGCCCCACCGAGCCCCTGCCACCGATGCCCCCCATGCCCTTCGCCACGTCGCAGCTGCAGAGCCGTTTCTCGACGGAGCTCAGCAACGGGCCGCGGCATGGCGGCACGGCAGGGCCGGCGACGCCCTCTCCACAGCCGCCTCCGCTGCCGCCGCAGCCGTCAGCGTCCCAGATGTCGCCGGAGGACCGCTGGGCCGCGGCGTGGGCCTCCGCAGCCGCCGCCAGCGGCGGCCGCTCCACGCCGCCGCCCTCGCTGCCGCCGCCGCGGCCTGCCTCGCCGTCGCTGCCCCGTCAAGGCAGCGTCGGGCCGCCGGTGCCGGGTGCGGTGCACGTGCCGTCGCCGCTGGGTCGGGATCAACCGCTGCAGCAGGCGCGGGCGGCCGCCATGCAGCTCCACATGCGGAGCCGCTCCCTGACGCGATTCCAGGTCGAGGCCGCCAACGGCGGGGGCAGCGGCGGGGGCGCCAACTCGATGCCCGGCGGCACGCCTGCAGCCGTGGGCGCCGCAGCGACGCCGATGGAGGACGCGGCGGGGGCCCCGGGCTGGGTTGCGCCTATGGACGCGACGCCCAACGGCGTCATGCCTAGCGGGGGCAGCGGGAGCATGGGCGCCGGCGGCATGGGTGCCACGGGGGCGTTTGGCAACCGCCTAGCCCACCAGGCGCTTGGAGCCCCCACGCTACGGCCATCGTCTTTGGGCTCGGCGGCTAATGGCGGCCTCGGCAATGGTTATACGGGGAACATGCACTCGGGTCAAGTGGGCCCGTACGGCGCCAGGTCGTTCCTGTACTCGTCGCACTCGTGTACGGCACCCGTGATGCCGAGCCCGCTGGGGCTACGGTGCAGCAGGGCGAGCAGCGCAAGCAGCGACGAGACGAACGGTACGGCGCCGCCCGCGGGCGGTGGGCTGCTGCCTGCAAGCAGCTATGCGTTTGGCATGAGCGGCGGTGCTCGGGACCGTTGAGCAGTCGTGCAGGATGAGGACGTGTGGGCTTGTGCGATGCGCCGAACGGAGCGGTCGCAAGGCGCGAGCGCTCGAGGGCGCAATTGTTGAAGGGACGGCGTTGGACAGAAACGCAGGTGATGACGTGATTTCGTGTGGGGCTGGGCTTGCGGTTGGTCGGCAGTAACTGGAGCCGAAGACACAACAGTTGGCGACAACGCGTCTATCTTAGGATAGCAGTGAGCGGCATGCACGCAGCTAGGCTAGTGATGAATACAAGATGACTTGAAATTCAGTCAGTGATCTCAGCAGTTGACAGGGGTGGCGGCTTGGCAAGGGATGAGCGAAGACGCGGGACCCTGTGCAGTTAAGTAAGGGCCACAACCTTCTGCGCAGTTGTGCCGCCGCCGGTATGCTGCGCCCGTGCGGGTGGGCGAGCGGGTATGCAGAAGGGCGTTTCGGCAGGGTGGCCAAGGGGCGGGGCTTTCGGTCTCGGGACAGATTGACGGCATGGGATGGCACGAAGCACTGATACGGTTGGTCGGGTTGAAACTTAACCGGGCCTGCCGCAACGGCCTCAGATTCGGGGTGCGTTCGCCGGATGGGCGGCAGGCCCCTGCGGTCCTGACCTGTGCCCAACGGGATTGCTAAGGTTATTCAAGCTCACGTCTCAACCCAGCTTCTATACCCACCTCCATCCACAACCGCAACCTTAGCGTTAGGGTTCCACGACGGCGTGCAGGGGAAGCGTTTCGTCATGAGCCATTAATTCAGGATTCCTTGGATGTTGTGCGTGCGGGGTGTGCAGGGCAGGGCGGCAGTTTCTTCAGGCCCGTCCTGCTTCTGATCAGTTCAAGGGGGGGTGTCGGGTTGGCGCGACCTGCGTTGGCGGTAACCATACCATGTTGGGCTGGTGTATGCCTAGTTAGCTGTGTGCCACTCCGACCTGTTTGAGTAAATAGCATGCCCACGCCGTCCTCGTTTCCGCCATGCTTACTGCCGCTCGGGTACGGCCTGCGGCCGCCGGGCAAATTGTCGTGAGCTTCTCTGAATGGGCAAGAGATGACGGACTTCTGAAGTGAGCCGAGCAGCACTCTGATCTCGTGACGGTGCTGCTGGCGGTTGACTGTTGGGCTTGGCCTCGCCGTAAGAAATACAGGGATGTCGGCCCAGGGCTATTGGCAAGGAGGTAGGTGAACTGCAATTTCTGTGGGGGCGGGGTGTGCAGGGCATTTGACTATGCCATCCCGCGTTGCTGTTGCGCTGTGCCGGCTGGTGGGGACAATGCGGTAACCATGGTCAGAGCATACACATGCAAGCTCATCTCGCCGCCCCGTGTAGCGATGTATCAGCCTTGACCCGGGCACACTACAATCAATTCCAGCCACGCTATACTGATTGCTGAAGGCGTGCGGCATGATATCATAGCTGACGGACCCCCCGAATTTGTGGTCGGCGGGGACGCAACGTACGGTGCAATGGCCAGGACGGGATGTTCCCTTCTACCCCTTATACATTGCGCCTGACAGTTCAGCATTTATCACACTGACCCTGTTCCCTCCTGGCCAACATCATACTTTCATCTGCAGCATACAACAGGGCTACGGCACAACACCTTCCATCAGTGCACAAGCACGGCTGCAACTTCCCAAATTCTCCAAGCCACGCATCCCAGGCCACAGCTTTCCGCTCTCACACCAGGTTCAAGCCCTGCGCCTGCACCTCAACGCTTCAAAAGCAAGCACACGTTCGACGTATGATCATTGCCGTACTATACATCTGCCGTACATCATTTCAATTGTAGTGACGCCATTCAGCATACAGGCGCCGCACGCTCGCGCATTGGCACAAGTCCTTCGCACGCCGGTCATCACATGGGCGCGGGCTTGGGCATGGTGTTGGTCTCGTACTGGGGTGCCGAGTGCGCCTTGCCCTGCAGGGGGTCGAACAGCACAGCTCTTGCGTTGAATGCTGCACGCTGCCAATGCCCCCCCATCTGGCCACAGGCTTGCCCAGGCTTGCCCCGTGCATGCTATCAATCCCGTCAGCCTCATTGGGGCACCGCTGCAGCGGCAGCTGCCACGCCCCCCACTTGCTCCGCACTCCCATCACCATGGCAGCAGTCCAGGTGCAACGCACGCACCTGGGTGGGCAGGTTGTGCTCGAAGGGGCGGAAGCGGTTGTCGAAGATACCGATGTTGAAGCCCTTGTCGTCGACCTTCCACTGTGCAGCCGGGCAGGGCCGGGGCAGGCCAAGGGTAAGTCGGAACCATGTCATGCAACGGGAGCACCTATGCCGCCTCAGGTCTCCGAACCGTGCCTTGTCTGCCTACCGCACCTGTGCAATCTTCCACCACATCGAGGGCTGGTTGTAGGTCTCTCCGTAGGCAGCCTGGAGCATGGGGTCACGCCGAACCTGCTTGTTGGGGCTGACAGCGGGGTAAAAGGCACGCGGGAGTGGCGGCGGGGGATGGGACTAGCAGTAGGAGGACAGTAGCGGCCGACAGGATGGGGGGCCGGAACACGCGCTTTTATAGGGGGTAAGCAACTCAGGTGACAGGGCTCCGCACGAAGGCGGGCGGTGGAGGGGGACCGTGTCTGGCTGCGGTCGACGTCAACGTGCTAGGCAGGTGCTGCTGGGTGGGTCCTACGCCCGTGTCCTGTTGTGGATGCGAATTGCACATCCACCACAGGACAAGGGCGTAGGGCCCAGCCGTCAGCCCTATCGTGCAGGAACGCGCCGGCACCGCCAGACAGCTGTAGTCCGAGGACTTTGTCTGCATGCTAGCCCCGGCGCCAGCACCCGGCTCGCCTACCATTTGGTACCCTGCTGCCCGCAACTCACAAGCTCTCGCCGGCCGGTGTGAAGTAGATGCGGCGGCACGTGTACATGGCCCCGGCGTAGGTGCCTCCCACCAGCACCGCCAGAGCGCCGACCTGCAAAGGGGGGAAGGGGAGGGCGAGGGGGGAGGAGGTGGTCGACGGGGGCAGAGGCAATGCCTTGCGGGGGGGAGCGCGGACAGCGGAATGCGACGGCCAGCCGGCCCAAGCGGGAGCGCGACTGCGTAAGGGGGAGCGCAGCTCAGGTGCGCAGAAGGACGGCGCACGGCCCGTCACCAGCCCCCGCTGCTGCGCCTCCTGCCTCCCGCTGACGCCTCTCGCGGCGGCAATGCGCGCGCTTCACTCCCGGCACCACGTGGCTCCCCATGGCGCCCCCCCAGCACGCGCCCCGCTCGCTTGCCTCCGGGAAGTCCCGCAGCGCCGCCCAGACCTTGACTAGCGTCCACACGCGGCGGGCGCTGTAGGGTGAGAGGGGCTGCTTGGGAGACATGGCGGCGGCTGCGAGGGGCTGTGAGCGAACGAGCGAGCGACGAGAGCGCGGGTAGGCGTGGTAGCGGCTGTGCGGTGAGTGGTGAGCAGCAGCGGTGTAATCAGTTTTAATTAGAGAGCTGTGGTGAAGGGAAAGGCGATGCAGCGCGGGTATGAAGAGCTGATTCGCGGGATGAGGGCGCGGCGGGCGCGTCACCGAACCCCCGCCGGCGCGCCACGTCGCCGAAGCGCCGAAGCACCGCAATGCAAGGGCTGGAGCGATAGCTCTGTTCTTCTTGTTCCCTTTGTACACATAACACCTGAGAGCATCTCACGAGCGTCGGTGGGCACGCGGCAAACACGCACCGGGCTCCCGTGCCCCGCCCCGCTGACCCCCGAGCCACAGCGCGTGTGGCAGCACGCGCGGGCCGGCAAACAACGGAACGGGGCACACCAAAAATGTGAGGCCCAGATCCTTCTGGCTGGGCAGGGTTGGACGTGCGGGGCCGAGCTCCCCACTGCCGCTGCACCGTGCCTCTTCATCGCTCTTCTCAGCCCCGCAAAGCCGCGCCCGTACCCCGCGTGGCAGCGCGCGGCAGGACAGACTGTCTGGGACTATCCGGTTCTGGGCCCATTCTCCTCACCACACCATAGCCCAGCTCTCATGAAGTACAGGCACGACATGGCAGATCCCGTCCGATTTAACTCATAGGGGTAGTACTAAAACAGCCTGACTTAGCTATGCCCACAGTTCTCTGTGCCTTGCGGCACACTGGGGCCTCATGTTTGCCCCCAACGTTTGGGCCACAGCCTAACAACAATGCACGGGAGGCCTAGTGCTCAACGCAGGCAGATATCTCCAATCTGCAGTGCCCTGTAACACGGAAGAAGATCCCAGGGTAGAGGCATTCGAGTTGAAAGCACGTAAGCAAGACGAGCTCCAAATCCACTTATGCCTGCCCCCCGCACCAACGGCGGCAGGTCAGTGACACCGGGATGCCTCTTATGAAGCCATCACAGCCCTAGCAACATCTTTCTCCATCCCAACGGCGGCGAATCGCACCAATTGAACCTAGCAAAAGCACATCCTGCCTACAAGCCTTCGCGGCCTCACCAGAGGCACCCGAAAGAAGTTATAATCCCGTCATCTATACCCTACGTCACCTAGATTGTCATCATGTCTTCACGTTTCCATGCTTGTCAACAGTCAGCAAGCTGTCTCTCACAACTCTCGCCGAAGCCACAATGCCTCAGACCTCCTCCGCCCCACTGTACGCAGCCCCCGCAGGCGGGTCCCGCTGTGCAGCCTCTGACCTTACGCCCTCCGGCGCCCGGGCGGGCGCGCCACCCGCGCTAGCGCTCGGGCCCGCGCCGCCCGCCGTGCCCGTCCGCGATCCCGGGTCTCCATGCAGTGGATTGACGTACACCGTACTTGCGCCCGGCGCCCCAGATGTCGTACTGAAGGGGTCGTACATCGGGTTTATCTGGGGCCCGGGCTCGGCGGCTGGGGGCGCGCCTCCCGCGCTGCCGCCCTGGCCTTGGCCCTCGGCCGTAAACGAGTAGCTCTTGTCGAGCAGGGGGGCGGGCAGCCTGCCAGAGGCCGTCGCCAGCCCAAGCACGCCGCCAAAGCCAAGCGGCGGGATGGGCACGCCGCCGCCGACCATGCCCACGTTAGATCCAAGATCCCGCCGCAGGCCGTTGCCCTCGGGGATCTGCCAGCCCATGTCGGCAATGTCAGATCCCAAGCGCTGGCCGCGTCCGGTTGCGCCCCCGGTCGGGGTCTGCTCCGCCGGCCACCCGAATTCCGTCATGAGGCTGGGCTTGGTGGCGATCCCACCGGGGCCCACAGCCGCCTTCTCGGGAGTTGACTCGGCGCTTGCAGTTGGTGGGGCGTCGTACAGGACGTTCGGGTACTCCGTAACGCCCGGGGCGCCGGGTACGGCGCTGGCGGTGGTGCCGGCGGCGGCGGCCGCCGCTGCAGCGGCGGAGGCCCACATGGCTGCTCCTGGGTCCCCGGCGGCGCCGGTTGAGCCGACGGCGAGCACGCTGCCGCTTTCGTAAAGGACGTTGTACTGCGTGATTGTACTGCCGCCGCGGGCTCCCGGCGCGGCGCCGCCGGAGATGCTGCTGCTGCCGCCGGCGCCCTCGACGCCGCGAGCGGCGGCGCCGCCAGCGGCGGCCGCCGACGTCGCCGCGCCCACCTCCAGAGGCATCTGGACGCTGAAGGCCGCGCGCTTGCGGCGCTGGTACGCATAGTAACCGGTGCCGCACGTGACTAACAGCAGTACGGGGATGACAACGACGAGGAAGATGAAGAGCCCCGTGTTCGCCTGCACCCAGCTCTCCGAGTCATCGCTGCTCGGCTGGTTGGTCGAGCCGTCGGGAGCGGGGGGCGCTCCCAACCCAGCCGGCGGCGTGCTGCCGCTCTCGGGGATACCCGACACAGAGTCAGGGATGGTGGGGCCCGTAATGCGAGTGGCAGCAATGTCGGCTGCCAGCGATTCGCGGCTTGTGGCGGCGAGGAAGGCGGTGATGTTGGGGTCGGGCCCCGCCAGGCCCCGGAGCAGCTGAGTCATGTTGTTCTGCCCCACAAAGGCGGCGGCGGCAACCTGCAGCACGGTGAAAACGAGGTAGCAGGTGAGAGGGCGAGGAGGTACGGCATCCTGCACACCCATAGCAATGAAGCGATAGGCACGACACCCGTCGAGAACACACATAAGCGGCGCACTCACCCTCGTGAGGTTGCCCGTGTCCACCGCGTCTGCCATCAGCGTCTGGATGTTGGCCATGCCCCGGAGCGCGGCGGAGCGGCGCGGCTCCGTCAGGCCGTCCAGGTTGGGCGCCGCCGACCCGTTGACCATGACGGCGGCAGCGGAGTCCAACATTTCGCCCAAAGTGGCGGGATCTGTCATGTTGAGGGCTGCGGGGGCAGGAGCGGAACGGCTCAGCGCGAGTGCGACGGTATTGAAGAGCGAAGTGCTGCAAAGGCCGGACCGGAGGCTCCGGACCCCGCCGGACTACGGTAGCCCACGGATCGACCCCGAGGCCCCGACCCACCAGGCGTGGAGCCGCCTCCGCTCTGCAGCAGCAGCCGGCCGCGTCCCTGCGCCCCCTCCTCCCCGGAGCGCAGCACGCGGGCCACGCGGGCGCCGAAGCCCTCGAAGCACGCCCGGCCGTTGCCCGGCAGCGCCGACGCGCTCCGCATGGTGAAGGCTGCGCACTGCATGGCGTGAGTCATGACCTGCTGCTCCGCACGGAACGCAGGACGGGCCTACACACGGGGCGCGTGTACGAGGGAAGCCATGGGGTGAGAGTGCGGGTGAGGAGGATTGCCAAGGCGTGCCCCTGCGGGTGCGGGTGCGGGTGTTTGGGGCTGGTCTAGGGCTTACCCAGCTCTGCTTGTCCACAAAGAGGGCCTTGATGGGGTCGATCTGGCCAATGGTGTAGTTGGCCGTGATGCCAAAGGCGGCCTACGGTACAGCGGGGAGGGTTCGGCGGGAGGCTGTGAGGATACGGCAGTGAGTGCCCACCCAAACCCGTCACCGCAGAGCCCCGCTGCCCAACGCCCGCCGGTCCAGACCAGCTCAAGCGCGCGCAAGCGCACTCAGGCAGGACCCGCACGACACGTGCGGTACGACACAAATGCAGCACGACAAGTACGACAGCGCAAGCTCGAGCCCACCTTGATCTTGGCCTCGGCGTCTGCCACGCCCGCCTCCTGCATTGCCACGAGCAGCGTCGACAGCGGGCTGACGACTGCTGCCCCCGGCGGCGCCGCCAGCGCGAGGAAGAGCTTCAGCATGGAGGTGGCGTCGTGGCAGGCGTCGGCGGGGCCGGACGCCACTCGGTCGTCCTCGTAGGAGGCCCACGGCGCGGGCACGACGCGCAGGGGCGCGGCTGCGGCTGCGGCCGTGGTGATGGTCAGGGCCCAGCCGGCGTTGAAGGTGGAGGTGTTGAAGGTCTCGGGGTCGCTTGCGCCTGCAGGGGGAGCGGGGAGCAGAGGGGGCAGGCGGGGCAGGTTATACGGTCCTTAGCTGGGCTGGGGGAGCAAGCAGTGTGGGGAACGCTGTGTGAGGGAATCCTGGTCAACAGGTCGAAGCGCCTGCGGGTCCCAGGTCGCGGGCCTCAGCACGCTTGGACGTACCGTCAACGCCGAGGGTGAGGTTGTGGTTGTTGTCCGCGTCAGCATAGATGATGCAGTTGTCCGTGTATGCGTCCACCATGCGACCGGACAGCGCGAAGGCGGGGAAGGGCGGCGGCGGCGGCGGCGAGGGCGCCGGCGGCGGCGGCAGCGGCGGGCGCGGCACACCCGGCGACGGCGGGGACGGCGGCGGCTGGGCCGGCACAATTGGCACGGGTGTTGGCGGTGGCTGTGGCGGCGGAGGATAGGCCGGCGCGACCGGCGGCGAGGATGGATAATGGCCAGGCGGGACCGCGCTCGGCGAGGGGGGAATGGCGCGGGGCCGGCGGGGTGGTGGAGGGTTTCGGGGCACGGGCGGTGTGGCCGGGCTGACTTTCGGTGGCGGCGTGGTCGGTGGCGACGGGGCCGCCGGGTACGGCGAAGGGGCCGGCGGCGCCAGGGGTGGCGGCGGCAGGGCTGGTGGCGGCGGAGCCCCAGGCTCTGGCGCGGGAGGCCCCGGCGGCGCTGGCGGCAGCTGGGGCGCTGGGGGGTACGCCGGCGGTGGAGGGAGCGAGGGCGGATACGCTGGCGGGGGTGGGAGCGATGGTGGGGAGGGGGGCTCTCCGGGCGGGGAGGGGGGCCCCGGTGGCGCAGGTGAAGGCGAGGGCGGCTGCAGGGGCCCGGGGCCGGCGGGGGGTGACGACGGAGGAGGGGAGGGCGGGGCCTGCGGAGCCTGACCCGGGGGCCAGGGCACCCGTGGGGGCAGGCCGGGCGGGGCCAAGGGGGGTGCAGGCGACGCCGGCGGCTGGGGCCGCGGCGGGGTGGGTGCCGTTGGAGTGGGCGGCTGGGGCGAGGGTGGCACTGGGGGCGCCTGGCCAGGCGGCCAGGGGGCGAGGGGCGGCTGCGCGGGTGGCTGAGAGGGCGGCTGGGGGCTAGCAGGCGGGGGTGCGAGGGGCGCCTGTCCCGGAGGCCAGGGCGGAGGCGTGGGGGCCGGCGGAAGAGGAGAGGGCGGAGCGGGCGAGGGGGGTTGCGGGAACGGCGGAGCGTTGGGCGCTTGGCCGGGAGGCCACGGGGCGTTGGGCGGAGGCGCCAGGGGCGGGGCAGGCGGCTTGGGACTCGCAGGGGGTGGAGCCAGTGGCGTAAGGCCCGGTGGCCAGGGCGAAGGTGGCGGAAGCTGGGGCGGCGCTGCGGGAGGCGCCGGCGAAGGCGGCTGCGGCGAGGGCGGGGCGTCGGGGGCCTGGCCAGGGGGCCACGGGACGCGCGGTGGCGGGGCCGGCGGCTGTAGCGGGGGCTGTGGGCTTGCCGGCGGCGGTGCGAGGGGCGCCTGACCGGGTGGCCACGGCCGCGACGGCGGGGCCGAGGGTGGGACAGGAGAGGGCGGCTGGGGCGAGCGCGGAGCGCCCGGGGCCTGGCCCGGCGGCCATGGGGCGTGGGGCGGCGGAACCGGAGGCTGAGGCGAAGATGGAGGGGGTGGAGTACCGGGTGGATTGGGGGAGGGCGGGGAATCGGGGGCTAGGCCGGGTGGCCATGGAACCCTGGGTGGCGGGGCGGGAGGGTGCGACGGCGGCTGGGGCGCGCCGGGCGGGGAGGCCGTGGGGACTTGCGGCTGCGGCTGGGGGCTCAGCGGCGGAGGGGCCATCAGAGCGTACCCAGGGGGCCACGGAGCGAGGGGCGGGGGAGCTGGAGGGTACGACGGCGGCTGGGGCGCGCCGGGCGGGGAGGCCGTGGGCACTTGCGGCTGCGGCTGGGGGCTCAGCGGCGGAGGGGCCATCGGAGCGTACCCAGGGGGCCACGGAGCGAGAGGCGGGGGAGCAGGAGGGTACGACGGCGGCTGAGGTGCCGCCGGAGGGGAAGCAGTGGGCACTTGTGGCGGCGGCTGGGGGATCAGCGGCGGAGGGGCCATCGGAGCGTAGCCGGGGGGCCACGGACCGAGGGGCGGGGGAGCAGGAGGGTGCGACGGCGGCTGGGGTGCGCTGGGCGGGGAGGCCGTGGGCACTTGCGGCGGCGGCTGCGGGCTCAGCGGCGGAGGGGCTATCGGAGCGTAGCCGGGGGGCCACGGAGCGAGGGGAGGGGGAGCAGGAAGGTACGACGGCGGCTGGGGTGCGCTGGGCGGGGAGGCCGTGGGCACTTGTGGCGGCGGCTGGGGGCTCAGCGGCGGAGGGGCCATCGGAGCGTACCCAGGGGGCCACGGCGCAAGAGGAGGGGGAGCTGGAGGGTGCGACGGCGGCTGAGGTGCCGCCGGAGGGGAAGCCGTGGGCACTTGTGGCGGCGGCTGGGGGATCAGCGGCGGAGGGGCCATCGGAGCGTACCCAGGGGGCCAAGCCGGCGGCGACGGAAGCGACGGTGGCGTGGGTGCTCCCGGCGGCGAGGGAGGGTCGGGCCACGAGGGGTGACCAGCGGGCACAGGGGAGGGAGGCTGAGAAGGCGGGCTGGGTATGGATGGGCTGGGAGTCGTGGGGGCGTAGCCAGGGGCCCAAGGTGGTGGGGTAGGCCCCGACGGTGGCGGGAGAGGGGGCGCCGGCGAGGGTGGCTCGGGCGAGGGCGGGGCGTTGGGCGCGAGGCCGGGGTACCACGGCTGCCGGGGCGGCGGTGCGGGTGGGTGGGAGGGCGGCTCCGGCGTAGGTGGCGACGGGGCAAGAGGAGCATAGCCCGGAGGCCAGGGCGGCAGCGAGGGTGCCGGAGGGGGCGACGAAGGACGGGTGGGTGAAGGCGGCTCGGGGGAGGGTGGCTGAGGCCAGGTGGGGTGGCCTGCAGGCTCCGGGGATGGTGGGTACGACGAAGGCTGGGGGCTCAAAGGCGGAGGGGCCAGAGGAGCGTATCCCGGAGGCCAGGGCGGTGGGGACGGCGCCAGCGGAGGTGCTAACGGAGATTGCGGCTGGGGCAGGGGGGTTGCGGGCGGGGTGGGGTAGCCCGGGGGCTCTGGGGCAGTAGGTGACGGAGGGTTGGGCCAGGTTGGGTGGCCGGCTGGGGGCATTGGGGGCTCGGGCGCTGCGGGCGGCAGGGGCGATGGAGGCAGGGGCTGAGCAGGGTACGCCGGTAGCTGAGGACTGGGAGGGGGCTCGGAGGGCGGTGGGTCGGGGGGCGCAGCCGGGGGGGATGGTGGCGGCGGCGGCGGAGGAGGTGGTGGAGGCGAGGGGGTGCTGGGTGGCAATGTCGGCAGATCCCGCATGCCTGAAGGCGGATCCGGCGCACGAGGAGCTGGAGGTCTGGGGCTAGCGGGCGGGGTTGGAGGTAGAGGAGGCACGCCCGGCGGCGGGGCCGACGGCGGCACACCGGGTGGCGGCGGCAGCTCGGGATAGGGAGGTGACGGTGACGGAGGCGACCGGCTGGGTGGGTAGGGTGGGCTGGGGCTCGGTGGCGGGGCCGACGGCGGCACACCGGGTGGCGGCGGCAGCTCGGGATAGGGAGGTGACGGCGACGGAGGCGACGGGCTGGGTGGGTAGGGCGGGCTGGGGCTCGGTGGCGGGGCCGACGGCGGCACACCGGGTGGCGGCGCCAGCTCGGGATAGGGAGGTGACGGCGACGGAGGCGACGGGCTGGGTGGGTAGGGTGGGCTGGGGCTCGGTGGCGGGGCCGACGGCGGCACACCGGGTGGCGGCGGCAGCTCGGGATAGGGAGGTGACGGCGACGGAGGCGCCGGGCTGGGTGGGTAGGGCGGGCTGGGGCTCGGTGGCGGGGCCGACGGCGGCACACCGGGTGGCGGCGGCAGCTCGGGATAGGGAGGTGACGGCGACGGAGGCGCCGGGCTGGGTGGGTAGGGTGGGCTGGGGCTCGGTGGCGGGGCCGACGGAGGCACGCCCGGCGGAGGCGGCAGCTCGGGATAGGGAGGTGACGGCGACGGAGGCGCCGGGCTGGGTGGGTAGGGCGGGCTGGGGCTCGGTGGCGGGGCCGACGGAGGTACGCCCGGCGGAGGCGGCACTTCCGGGGGCGGCGGAGGCGGAGGAGGGGGCGGGGGAGGCGACACGCCGGGCGGTGCAAGCGGCACCTCTGGGACCGGCGGCGACGGGGCTGGGGGCGCCGGGCTAGGCGGATACGGAGGGCTTGGGCTGGGCGGCGGGGCCGACGGCGGAGAAGGATGAGGAGGAGCAGGCTCCATGGGCGGCGAGGACGCCGGCTCAGGTGGTGGCCGAGCAGGGAACATGGGGAGATCACGAGTACCGGGAGGCTGAGGCTTGGGCGGGGCCGGCGGCGACGGGGCCGGGGGCGCCGGGCTAGGCGGATACGGAGGGCTGGGGCTCGGTGGCGGGGCCGACGGAGGCACACCCGGCGGCGGCGGTGGCAGCTCGGGATAGGGAGGTGACGGCGACGGAGGCGACGGGCTGAGGGGGTAGGGCGGGCTGGGGCTCGGTGGCGGGGCCGGCACATTCGGCGGTGGGGCAGGCGGGTAAGCGGGGCCAGGGGAGGGCGGGCTGGGGAAGATAGGATGACCGGCTGGCGGAGCTGGCTCGGGGCTTGGAGGATATGAGGGCGCGGGGCTGGGGGGAGCTGGCGACGGAGGGGAGGGAGGGTAGGCGGGCGGCTGGGGTGCCGGCGGTTCGGGGCTGGGAGGATATGAGGGCGCGGGGCTGGGAGGAGCTGGCGACGGAGGGGAGGGAGGGTAGGCGGGCGGCTGAGGGCTGGGCGGCAGCAGCGAGGGCGCAGAGGGGACCGCGGGGTACCCTGGGGGGTAGGGCGAGGGCGGCTGGGGAGGCGGAGAAGGGTGGGGAGGCGGGGGCCCCAAAGGAACGCCTGGGTAGCTTGGCGCCGGCGAGGGGGGCGAGGGAGCCGGGGACGGAGGCATCGGTGGCGGCGGCGACTCGAGGTGTTGGAAGCCCAGCTTGACGTACAGGCCGTAACACGTCACATCCCCGTAGTCGTACGGGATCTCCGAGCTAGGGTTCTCGGGATAACGGTTGGTGCCGTTCATGTAGGTCGAGATGACGCGGCCGGTTGAGTCGTAGGCACCGCACGCCGTGGCCGTGAAGTCCGTGCTGCCCCACGTGCAGGCGTACGACGCTACGGACGGATCTCCCGTATCCTCCAGGGTGGTGCACCAGGCCTCATCAGCCGTACACGTGTACGTCACGTCCGGGTAAAACGCGTAACCGTCAACGCTGCAGTCAACGGGTGACGGGGGCGGTGCGGGGCTGGGCGGCGAGGGGGTCGGCGGTGGGGGCGAGGGCGGTCGGACGAAGACCGTGACTGCCTCAGCACCTGGGTAGGACCGGGCAGGGGCTTGGTGTTAGGCATCAGTGGGACGAACGTACTATCCGGCATTCGCCGCATTTGTGAATACACTGGCTGGCTAGATCTCTCACTCCCCAGCTTGGTGCGCGTAAATAGACTGCACGAGGATTAGCAGCAGACCCACCGGTCTGCTCCTGCAGGGCCGTCAGGTTGACTGGAGGCGCGGGGGGCGGCCGCGGCGGCGGCGAGGGCGGTCGCGGCGGCGGGCTCGGCGGCGGCAGAGGCGACGGAGGCTGCGGCGGCGAGGTTGGCGGCGCGGACTGCCCTGGCGCCAGGGGCTCCGGCGAGGGCGGCCCCGGCGAGGGCGGCTCGGGCGCCGGTGATGGCGGCAGCGTCGTTGCGACTTGGTTCACAATGGTGGTCGTGATTACGATCTGCAGGGAGGGTTGACCCGGGCGGGGGCATGGCTCTACGCATGCGCGACCTCTACACTGCACTGCAAGGCCCCGGAACGGGAGGGAGCCCAGGAGCCATACAAGTTGTGACTCCCCGGGTCCTCGTCAAGCCTGTCCGCACTTGATCGGACCGTCCCCATCCAATCTCCTCTGCCCTTCGCCTACCACTGAGTCCTGCAGCCGCCGGCGAGGCATCACGACGCCCCCACCGCTCCGAGCGGCACCGCCGGCGATGGCCCCAGCGAACAGCTGCGGGAGGGGGGTGGGGTACACAGTATGTAAGCAACCCGCACTGCACGCATTTTTCCGCGGGCCCCATGCTCACTGTCCATGAGTCCACAGGAATAGCCCCCAAACGCACCCGCAAGCCGCGCCCCAACCGAACCGCCCCGACCCGATCCGCCTCACCCCAATCAGCGCGCGCGAGTCCGCCCGCCGCGTGCCCGCCGCCTCCATCCCCAGCAGCGTCAGGCCGGGCAGCACCGCGGCCCCCAGGTGCGGGGCCAGCTGCGCGGCGCTCCAGCGGCGACCGCCGCCGTCCCCCCCGCCCCCGCTGCCTCCGTCCACGTAAGCGCCCGCAGAGGCCCCGGTGGCCAGGTGGCGGCGCGCGCCGCCCTGGTCCAGGGGCCGCGAGGACACAGCCGTGATGACCACCTGTTGTTGGTGGTGGTGGTGGTGGTGGTGGAGAGTGAGCGGGGGAGGGGTGCTGCCATGAGTGACAGGCAGTAGCGCCGCAAGTGGGCAGGAAACGCCCAGAGGTACAGAGCCGACGGGCCGGCTCTGAGGCCCAACGGAGGCTGTGAGGAGGCTCCATTGATGCCTCCCAACCCGAGCCTGCCGGCCCTCCGCACGCCCTGGCCCGAACCCCCCATACACCCCACCCCACGCCGTCACACCCCCTGCTCCCCACCTGGTCCAGGGGCACTCCGAAGAAGTCCGCCAGCGACTGCCGCAGCTCCGCCAGGAACTGCTCGGTGGCGGTGGCGTTCTGCAGCGCGGTGGCGTTAACCAGGAAAAAAAGCTGGTAGTCGGAGAACACCAGTTCGATCCCGGGCGGGGTCGGGGGCGGCGGCGGCGGAGGCGAGGGTTGCGCGGGGGGCGCGGGTGGGGGCTCGGGGGCAGCGGGCGGAGAGGGGTCGGAGGGTGGGGCAGAGGGGGGACGAGGGTTGCGCAGCCCGCGGGGCGGGGGGCGGGGAGGACGCGTGGGAGGACGAGGGGGGGCGTTGGGGGGCCTGGACGGCGGCTGCGGGGGTGACGGCGGCGAGCTGGGAGGCTCGGGCACCGCCGGAGGCTCGGGGCTGGGCGGCATCGGGCTTGGGGGCTCAGGCACTGTTGGGGGCTCAGGTAATGCCGGAGGCAGTGGGCTGGGCGGTGCCGGGCTGGGTGGCGCCGGGCTGGGCGGTGCCGGCTTTGGCGGGGCTGGGCTGGGCGGCACTGGACTGGGGGGCACGGGGCTGGGCGGTACCGGGCTGGGTGGCTTGGGACTCGGCGGTTTAGGGCTGGGCGGCTTGGGGCTGGGCGGCGGCTCGGGGCTAGGCGGTGCCGGGCTGGGGGGCGCGGGGCTGGGGGGCGGCGGCGAGGGTGGCGGCGGCTGCAGCAGCACAGCCGACTGAGCGCCGAGCTTAGCGGCGAGCACCGACAAGTCAAACGGCGGCGGCGGCGACGGCAGGCTGGGCGGCCGCGGCGGCTCCGCCGGCGGCTGGACCTGACCCGGCGACAGCGGCGGAAGCAGCGGCGGCGAGGGCGGCGACAGGGTCGGCGCGATGCGGCTGACCAGATAGATGAGGCTTAGGTCGTAGCCAGCCTGCAGCCGTCGCCGCTGGCTGGCGTCCGCACCGGCGCGGGCGGCGAGGTGGCCCTGCTGAGCGCGCAGCGAGAGCAGCTGTTGGGCGGTCAGCAGTCGTGGGGGCAGCGCCCACATGCCAAGCACGTGCGGCCGATCTGTGGAGGAGGAGGCGCCGAAGTGGGTCCGCAGCTGCGAGGCGCTCCATTCGCGGGACGGCGCGTCGCTGGCGGCGGAGTCGGACAGGCGGCGGCGGTGGCGGCCCGGCGATGAGTCGGACGGCGGCTCCAGGCTGTACGACTCCAACAGCACCTGTGTGAGACACGGGCAATGACAACAGGCTTGGCTCACGCGATGTAGTCGCAAGGAAGAATCTCAGCCCAGGTTGTCAAGGGTAACACTGCTTGACCCCCAAGCGCAGGTCTCCAGCACCATCCCACCCTGACGACTCACCGAATCGTACGGCACGCTGAGGAAGGCGGAGAGCTCGGCGCGCGTGTCATCGATGAGATCTTGCAGCTCTTGCTGACCCGCGGGCCCAGCAAAGGATGACGTGTTGCCGTACACAATCTCGTACGCCTCCCAGCTGACGGTCGTGCCCGGCGGCAGCGGTGGCGGCGGGGCCGGGGGTGGCTGGGGCGGCGGAGGGGAGGGCGCCAGTGGGGTAGTGGGGGGTGGCGGCGGGGGTGGAGGGGGCGGAGGGGGTGGCGTGCCGGGTGGAGTGGGAGGCGATAGGGGCACGACGGGCGGAGGTGGCGGGGGTGGCGGAGGTGGCGGGGGAGGCGTGTCGGGGGGGAGAAGGCGGGGAGAGAGGCACGAGGGGGCGGAGGAGGCGGGGGCGGAGGAGGCGGGGGGGGTGGCGTGCTGGGAGGCGCCGGGGGCGAAAGTGGCATGACGGGCGGAGGGGGTGGGGGTGGAGGAGGTGGCGGGGGCGGCGTGCCGGGCGGCGAGAGGGGTGGTGGGTAGGACGGGATCGAGGGCGTAGGGGCTGGAGGCGGCGGCGGCCTTGGCGATCGCGGAGAGCGGGGCTGGGGGCTGGAGGGCTCAGGGCTCGGGGCCTCGGGGGCCACCGGGTAGGAGGGGCTTGAGGGCGAGGGGATGGGCGGTGGAGGGGGCCGTGGGGAGCGAGGCGCATGGGGCGTGGGTGGCGATGGCGGGCGGAGCGGCGGCACAGGTGGGGGAGGAGACCGTGGGGCCGATGGGGAGGCCGGAGGGTCCGGGGTGTAGGGCGGGTAGGGCGGGTACGGCACCTCAGGCACACGCGGGGATGGCGGAGTTGGCTTGGGCGATGGCGGCGAGTGCGGCAAGCGCGGAGGTGGCGCTGGCATTTGTGGTGGAGAGGGCGTGGGGCTGGGGGGGCGGATGGGGGCAGGGGGCCTGGGAGATGGCGGGTACGAGGGTGGCGGTGTTTGAGGAGGGTTTGGGCTGGGGTGGATGGGGCTGGGCTGGGGATACGTGGGTGAAGGGCTTGGCATGGGGGACTGGGGTCTAGGGGGCTCAGGGCTCGGGGACTCGGGGCTCGCCGGGTAGGAGGGGCTTGAGGGTGAAGGGACGGGCGGCGGAGGCGGCCGAGGGGAGCGAGGAGCACGGGGCGTGGGGGGCGATGGGGGGTGGGGAGGAGCCAAAGGAGGCGGCGGCGCCTCTGGGGTGTACGGAGGGTACGGAGGGTACGGCACTTCGGGCGCACGTGGGGTAGGAGGAGTTGGCTTGGGCGACGGCGGAGAGGGAGGCGGGAGAGGTGGCGGCGGCGGCAGATGTGGAGGACTAGGAGGGCGGGTGGGGGCCGCAGGGACCGGGGACGGAGGGACCAGCGGTGGCGGATACGATGGAGGAGGGATAGACGGAGGATTTGGGCTGGGCTGGATGGGGCTCGGCGGTGGGGGCTCGGCAGGAACGTACGGAGGCCACGGGGGATAGCGCAACGGCGTCCTTGGGCTTGGGGAGGGCTGCGGAGGTGGCTGGGGGGCTGGGCTGGGCGGGTAGGCAGGTGCCGTTGGCCGAGGAGGGGGCTGTTGGGGCGGAGGCCTGGGAGGCGGGGAGGCCGGGGTTGGTACCGGGGGAGAGGGGGGCGAGCGTGGAGGGTAGAGGGGTGGGGAGGGAGCTGGCGGTGATGGGCGTGGCTGCCGCGGAGGTGCCGGCCATCCGGGTGGATCAGGAGTGTACGGCGGATACGGTGGGTACGGTGCATCCAGCTGACGTGGGGCCGGTGATGACAGAGGCGAGGGTGTAGAAGGATGAGGTGGAGCAGGCTCCATGGGCGGCGAGGACGCCGGTTCAGGTGGTGGCCAAGCAGGGAACATGGGGAGATCACGAGTACCGGGAGGCTGAGGCTTGGGCGGGGCCGGCGGCGACGGGGCCGGGGGCGCCGGGCTAGGCGGATACGGAGGGCTGGGGCTGGGCGGCGGGGGCGACGGCGGAGCACCCGGCGGAGGAGGCACCTCCGGAGGTGGAGGAGGCGGCGGCGGGGGCGGCGGAGGCGGCACGCCGGGCGGTGCAAGCGGCACCTCCGGGACCGGCGGCGCCGGGGCCGGAGGCGTCGGGCTAGGCGGATACGGAGGGCTGGGGCTGGGCGGCGGGGCCGACGGGGGAGCACCCGGCGGCGGCGGCACCTCCGGAGGCGGGGGAGGCGGCGGCGGGGGCGGCGGAGGCGGCACGCCGGGCGGTGCAAGCGGCACCTCCGGGACCGGCGGCGACGGGGCCGGGGGCGCCGGGCTAGGCGGATACGGAGGGCTGGGGCTGGGCGGCGGGGCCGACGAGGGAGCGCCCGGCGGAGGAGGCACCTCCGGAGGCGGGGGAGGAGGCGGCGGGGGCGGCGGAGGCGGCACGCCGGGCGGTGCAAGCGGCACCTCCGGGACCGGCGGCGACGGGGCCGGGGGCGCCGGGCTAGGCGGATACGGAGGGCTGGGGCTGGGCGGCGGGGCCGACGGGGGAGCGTCCGGCGGAGGAGGCACCTCCGGAGGTGGAGGAGGCGGCGGCGGGGGCGGCGGAGGCGGCACGCCGGGCGGTGCAAGCGGCACCTCCGGGACCGGCGGCGACGGGGCCGGGGGCGCCGGGCTAGGCGGATACGGAGGGCTGGGGCTGGGCGGCGGGGCCGACGGGGGAGCGCCCGGCGGAGGAGGCACCTCCGGAGGTGGAGGAGGCGGCGGCGGGGGCGGCGGAGGCGGCACGCCGGGCGGTGCAAGCGGCACCTCCGGGACCGGCGGCGACGGGGCCGGGGGCGCCGGGCTAGGCGGATACGGAGGGCTGGGGCTGGGCGGCGGGGCCGACGGGGGAGCGCCCGGCGGAGGAGGCACCTCCGGAGGCGGGGGAGGCGGCGGCGGGGGCGGCGGAGGCGGCACGCCGGGCGGTGCAAGCGGCACCTCCGGGACCGGCGGCGACGGGGCCGGGGGCGCCGGGCTAGGCGGATATGGAGGGCTAGGGCTGGGCGGCGGGGCCGACGGGGGAGCGCCCGGCGGAGGAGGCACCTCCGGAGGTGGAGGAGGCGGCGGCGGGGGCGGCGGAGGCGGCACGCCGGGCGGTGCAAGCGGCACCTCCGGGACCGGCGGCGCCGGGGCCGGAGGCGTCGGGCTAGGCGGATACGGAGGGCTGGGGCTGGGCGGCGGGGCCGACGGGGGAGCGCCCGGCGGCGGCGGCACCTCCGGAGGCGGGGGAGGCGGCGGCGGGGGCGGCGGAGGCGGCACGCCGGGCGGTGCAAGCGGCACCTCCGGGACCGGCGGCGACGGGGCCGGGGGCGCCGGGCTAGGCGGATACGGAGGGCTGGGGCTGGGCGGCGGGGCCGACGAGGGAGCGCCCGGCGGAGGAGGCACCTCCGGAGGCGGGGGAGGAGGCGGCGGGGGCGGCGGAGGCGGCACGCCGGGCGGTGCAAGCGGCACCTCCGGGACCGGCGGCGACGGGGGCCGGGGGCGCCGGGCTAGGCGGATACGGAGGGCTGGGGCTGGGCGGCGGGGCCGACGGGGGAGCACCCGGCGGAGGAGGCACCTCCGGAGGTGGAGGAGGCGGCGGCGGGGGCGGCGGAGGCGGCACGCCGGGCGGTGCAAGCGGCACCTCCGGGACCGGCGGCGACGGGGCCGGGGGCGCCGGGCTAGGCGGATACGGAGGGCTGGGGCTGGGCGGCGGGGCCGACGGGGGAGCGCCCGGCGGAGGAGGCACCTCCGGAGGTGGAGGAGGCGGCGGCGGGGGCGGCGGAGGCGGCACGCCGGGCGGTGCAAGCGGCACCTCCGGGACCGGCGGCGACGGGGCCGGGGGCGCCGGGCAAGGCGGATACGGAGGGCTGGGGCTGGGCGGCGGGGCCGACGGGGGAGCGCCCGGCGGAGGAGGCACCTCCGGAGGCGGGGGAGGCGGCGGCGGGGGCGGCGGAGGCGGCACGCCGGGCGGTGCAAGCGGCACCTCCGGGACCGGCGGCGACGGGGCCGGGGGCGCCGGGCTAGGCGGATACGGAGGGCTGGGGCTGGGCGGCGGGGCCGACGGGGGAGCGCCCGGCGGAGGAGGCACCTCCGGAGGCGGGGGAGGAGGCGGCGGGGGCGGCGGAGGCGGCACGCCGGGCGGTGCAAGCGGCACCTCCGGGACCGGCGGCGACGGGGCCGGGGGCGCCGGGCTAGGCGGATACGGAGGGCTGGGGCTGGGCGGCGGGGCCGACGGGGGAGCGCCCGGCGGAGGAGGCACCTCCGGAGGCGGGGGAGGCGGCGGCGGGGGCGGCGGAGGCGGCACGCCGGGCGGTGCAAGCGGCACCTCCGGGACCGGCGGCGACGGGGCCGGGGGGCGCCGGGCTAGGCGGATACGGAGGGCTGGGGCTGGGCGGCGGGGCCGACGGGGGAGCGCCCGGCGGAGGAGGCACCTCCGGAGGCGGGGGAGGAGGCGGCGGGGGCGGCGGAGGCGGCACGCCGGGCGGTGCAAGCGGCACCTCCGGGACCGGCGGCGACGGGGCCGGGGGCGCCGGGCTAGGCGGATACGGAGGGCTGGGGCTGGGCGGCGGGGCCGACGGGGGAGCGCCCGGCGGAGGAGGCACCTCCGGAGGCGGGGGAGGCGGCGGCGGGGGCGGCGGAGGCGGCACGCCGGGCGGTGCAAGCGGCACCTCCGGGACCGGCGGCGACGGGGCCGGGGGCGCCGGGCTAGGCGGATACGGAGGGCTGGGGCTGGGCGGCGGGGCCGACGGGGGAGCGCCCGGCGGAGGAGGCACCTCCGGAGGCGGGGGAGGCGGCGGCGGGGGCGGCGGAGGCGGCACGCCGGGCGGTGCAAGCGGCACCTCCGGGACCGGCGGCGACGGGGCCGGGGGCGCCGGGCTAGGCGGATACGGAGGGCTGGGGCTGGGCGGCGGGGCCGACGGGGGAGCGCCCGGCGGAGGAGGCACCTCCGGAGGCGGGGGAGGCGGCGGCGGGGGCGGCGGAGGCGGCACGCCGGGCGGTGCAAGCGGCACCTCCGGGACCGGCGGCGACGGGGCCGGGGGCGCCGGGCTAGGCGGATACGGAGGGCTGGGGCTGGGCGGCGGGGCCGACGGGGGAGCGCCCGGCGGAGGAGGCACCTCCGGAGGCGGGGGAGGCGGCGGCGGGGGCGGCGGAGGCGGCACGCCGGGCGGTGCAAGCGGCACCTCCGGGACCGGCGGCGACGGGGCCGGGGGCGCCGGGCTAGGCGGATACGGAGGGCTGGGGCTGGGCGGCGGGGCCGACGGGGGAGCGCCCGGCGGAGGAGGCACCTCCGGAGGCGGAGGAGGCGGCGGCGGGGGCGGCGGAGGCGGCACGCCGGGCGGTGCAAGCGGCACCTCCGGGACCGGCGGCGACGGGGCCGGGGGCGCCGGGCTAGGCGGATACGGAGGGCTGGGGCTGGGCGGCGGGGCCGACGGGGGAGCGTCCGGCGGAGGAGGCACCTCCGGAGGTGGAGGAGGCGGCGGCGGGGGCGGCGGAGGCGGCACGCCGGGCGGTGCAAGCGGCACCTCCGGGACCGGCGGCGACGGGGCCGGGGGCGCCGGGCTAGGCGGATACGGAGGGCTGGGGCTGGGCGGCGGGGCCGACGGGGGAGCGCCCGGCGGAGGAGGCACCTCCGGAGGCGGGGGAGGCGGCGGCGGGGGCGGCGGAGGCGGCACGCCGGGCGGTGCAAGCGGCACCTCCGGGACCGGCGGCGACGGGGCCGGGGGCGCCGGGCTAGGCGGATACGGAGGGCTGGGGCTGGGCGGCGGGGCCGACGGGGGGAGCGCCCGGCGGAGGAGGCACCTCCGGAGGCGGGGGAGGCGGCGGCGGGGGCGGCGGAGGCGGCACGCCGGGCGGTGCAAGCGGCACCTCCGGGACCGGCGGCGACGGGGCCGGGGGCGCCGGGCTAGGCGGATATGGAGGGCTAGGGCTGGGCGGCGGGGCCGACGGGGGAGCGCCCGGCGGAGGAGGCACCTCCGGAGGTGGAGGAGGCGGCGGCGGGGGCGGCGGAGGCGGCACGCCGGGCGGTGCAAGCGGCACCTCCGGGACCGGCGGCGACGGGGCCGGGGGCGCCGGGCTAGGCGGATACGGAGGGCTGGGGCTGGGCGGCGGGGCCGACGGGGGAGCGTCCGGCGGAGGAGGCACCTCCGGAGGCGGGGGAGGCGGCGGCGGGGGCGGCGGAGGCGGCACGCCGGGCGGTGCAAGCGGCACCTCCGGGACCGGCGGCGACGGGGCCGGGGGCGCCGGGCTAGGCGGATACGGAGGGCTGGGGCTGGGCGGCGGGGCCGACGGGGGAGCACCCGGCGGAGGAGGCACCTCCGGAGGCGGGGGAGGAGGCGGCGGGGGCGGCGGAGGCGGCACGCCGGGCGGTGCAAGCGGCACCTCCGGGACCGGCGGCGACGGGGCCGGGGGCGCCGGGCTAGGCGGATACGGAGGGCTGGGGCTGGGCGGCGGGGCCGACGGGGGAGCACCCGGCGGCGGCGGCACCTCCGGAGGCGGGGGAGGAGGCGGCGGAGGCGGCGGAGGCGGCACGCCGGGCGGCTCGGGTGGGTCTGGGACAGTGGGGTGTCCAACTGGAGAAGGGTTCGGGTTCGTGGGGGCTGGGTTGGGCGGATACGGGGGAGCTGGATGGATGGGAGGCGGGGCGGCAGGCACCGTTGGAGGCGGGGGAGGCGGCGGACGCGGTGGGGGCGGAGGGACATCCAGCGGTGGGGGCGGCGGGGGAGGTGGCGGCGGGGGTGGCCGGTTCGGATAGGAGGGCGGAGGGAGGAGAGGGGCGGGGCTTGGGGCACTTGGACTTGGTGGTTGGGGACTGGGTGGATACTGTGGGGGCGTAGATGGGTACCCCGGCGGTGGTGCTGCAGACGGGGTCGGGCTCGGAGGCGCTGGGAGGGGTGGCTTGGGGCTAGGCGGCGATGGCAGGGGCGGCTTCGGAGAGGGTGGCTCGGGGCTAGGAGGAGGAGGAGCCGGAGGCTCAGGACTCGGGGGCGTAGGGCTGGGCGGCGGTGGTAGCGGAGGCGCAGGGCTGGGGGGCAGAGGGCTCGGGGGCAGCGGCGACGGCTCCGGAGAGGGCGGCGTGGGCGGCAGCGGTGATGGCGGGGCTGGCGGAGAGGGCGGAGCGTGGTGCACAAATGCCTCTCGCACGTACACACCGCTGCAACCGCCGCCAACCGCCACGTCGAAGTCGTACGACGGCAGTGCGGGGTACGGCATACTGCTGTTCCGGTACGTCGAGATCACGCGGCCGAGGCTGTCGTAAGCGCCGCATTGCGCTGACGTGTACCCCAGGGCCGCGTTGCCGAACGCGCAGCCGTACGCCGCGTCAGCCTCGAAGCCCGTGTCCTCCAGAATGCTGCACCACGTGTCGTTGCCCGTGCATGTGTACGTGGCCGAAGGGTAAAAGACGTACCCCACGGCGGCGCAGACTGTTGGCGGCGGCAGCGGCGGCGGCGGCAGGGCGGGCGGTGACGGGGGCGGCGGCGCCGGGGACGGCGGCGCGGGCGACGGCGGCATGGGAGGAGAGGGGGATGGGGACCGCGGCGGCGGCCGAGGAGGCCGCGGGGGAGGTGCCGGCGGGATCTGAGCAGGGGTCGGCTGAGGGCTGGGCGGCGACGGGGACGGAGGCGCCGGGTAGGCAGGGTAAGCAGGCGGATAGGCGGGAGGGTAGGCGGGTGGGTAGGCGGGTGGGTAGGCGGGGGCGCTGGGCGGGTAGGCCGGCGCTTGGGGCGCCGGCGCCGGCGGTAGCAAGCCGCCAGACTGCAGCAGCGACCGCCTGACGCCCATCGCACCACGCCTCCCCGCTTCCTCGCCTCTCGCCTCTTCCGCCGCCTCCTGCGCCTGCTCCTCCTCCTGCCCTGCCCAAACTCCTGCGCTCTCCGCCTCCACGACGCCACGGAGCAGCGACCTCAGACTGGCGCCCTCGCCCGCCGCTGCCTCCGTCGGCGCCGGCAGCGCCAGGTCCACGGTGCTCCCGGCCAGCACCACCCGACACCCCGACCAGCCCCCGGTCGACGGCGCTGACACAGCCTCCTCCGTCGCTGGGAACGTCAGCAGCAGCAGCCGCAGCGGCGCCAGCTGCGGTTCCCCTCTCCCTGGCCTGCTGCTGCCGCCGGCCGCCCGGATGCTACCGCTAGCTCCACTGCTGCTGCTATGTCCATCACCGTCTCCACTGCCGAGCTTGGCGCTTCTGCCATCGCCAAACTCGCGCAGCGGTATCCCCGCTCCCGCCGCATCCACCTCCTCCACGCGCCCCGCGACGGCTGCCACCGCCGGGGAAGCTCTCTGCGCCCCAGGGCCAGCGCCCGCCGTCGCAGTCTGCCAACTGCACAGCAGGCGCCAGGCGGAGGCTTCCCCCAGCCGCAGGCCGCTCCCTTGCCCTAGGGAGCCTTGCCCGGGCGCGGGGACGTCGGGCGCGTCGGTCAGAACCGCCACCGTCACACGCCCCGAGGCGCTGCGCACTGCAGCGGGAGCCCTGGCGGCGGTGTACAGGTGCAGCCACCCACGCTGCCGAACTGCCCAGGCACCGCCCATGTCATGGACGTGGTGACGGGAGGGCTGGGGCGCGGGCTGGGGCGCGCGAGCCTCCTGGGCTTCGAGGGAGAGCTGCAGGCGCCGTTGTGAGCGTCCGCACGCCCTCCACACCGCGCGGGGCACTGTGCACGCAGCTGCCCCACTGCCGTCGGCGCTGGGCGTGACGGGCACGTGGAAGCGCTCTTGGGACCCGTCGCAGCTGTAAGCACAGCGCCACACAGACGGGGGCAAGTGTGCGGGCGCAATGCCTGGACCCATCAGCGTCAGTGTCCCCGAGAAGCCCCTTACGACAAGCGAGGGGCTAGATTCGATAACGGGTAATGCTCCGTCGGATTGGCCGGTAACCACATAAGAGCTCGCCCAATCGCTGGCCGAGCCCACATCTCCGAGGTCCGCAGCTGAAGCGAGTGCCGCGCATGTCGCTACCGCTGTCAGCACCAAGATCAAGACCTCTCTATGGCGGGCCCTTCGTCGCATGGCTCGGCCACCGTGCGTGAAGCACTCTCTACAGTTGCGGGTGGGGGGATGTCGGGCACGTCATTTGCTCCGAGCTCTGGCCCCTGTCTAAGTTAAACGACGGTTTGAGGTAATCCAGGGGCTTCGGCAACAGCTTGCGAGGCCGTGTTACAACCCCGCTAGAGTGAGCTATGAGAGCGACACGGCGTTTGTCGCTACCTAGTACGCTTCTGTAATCTAAACTCTGTAAACTCTTAAGCCACCTATCGAGTAAGCTGGGGAGCTTGGCAGACGCAAGCTTGGCATGGCGGGCGGCCTTCTGACCCTCAAGCTCCTCGCTCAGCGTAACTAAAGCAGGTGCCACTACAAACACATACACAATCTGATCTCATACAGCAACCTTGCACCATATCGCGTGTGCCTTGCTAGGTGGGTCAAGGGTCCCGGCATGCACCATGTTCACCGGTGGTCGCGCCGCGCTCTGAACCACAACGGCTGCTGTTCTGAGACCGTATGGCCCCGCGCTGGCCTCGGTCGGTCAGGATGGCGCACAGAAGAAGTCGAGGGGCCGCCCCGCGTCTACACCTTCAGCTCCACTCAGAGAGGGTCAGGGCCACAACTTCGTCGTACTTGCAAATGGACCCCACTGAGCACAGCGTCACGACTCACGACAACAGACGGCGTCGGACGCCAGTCCAGAGTCCATTCCACTCTGCGACCAGGGCCAGTGCCCTCTAGCCACTGCCTCCTGCTCACACTGTCCGGGTACACTCCAGCTCGACTGCTCTAGGCACACAGTCCTCGCCTGCTCGCCATCGTCTCTCGACTGGCTTCACCTCTTCCACTAGATCACACCACGCGGCCCGTCTGACCGCTAACAGACACGGCAGATAAGTCGGGATGGCGCTGCCCCGACCATGCGCGACTGCTGCCTCGAGCGGACAGCCAACCCTAGGAGGGCCATCCCAGCGCACACAGTCCCCACAGCCCCCCAGCTTGGCTCCCACAAACTATGGGGCCGCGGCCTCAGCGTCAGCCCCTGCCACCGCCGCCTCCCTCCTCTCCTGCTGCGCTCCCGCCATGCCGCACGCCGCCTGTGCCCCGCTCCCACCCGCCCCCTCGCCCCTCCCTTGTCCCTTTTCCCCTGCCGCCTGCGAGCCCTCCCGGCCCTGCCCCTCCCCCTCTCCCTGCCCCTCCCCCATCCCTTCCCCCGGCCCCAGGTCCAGGGCGCTGGTCACCGCCCGCACGCCCCCGCACGACGCCGGCGCGTCCCGCTCCGCCCGCAGCAGCGCCGCCAGCGGCCCCGGCTCCGGCGCCAGCGCCAGCACCCGCTGCAGCACCGCCACCGCGCGGTCCAGCAGCTTCTGGTCCTGGGGGTGCTCCTTGACCTGGGGTGGGGGTGGAGGGGGACGGGGAGGGGGAGGGGGAGGAGGGGGAGGGGGAGGAGGGTGGCATGGAGGTGAGCAGGCACCGGGGCTGCCAGCGAGGTGGTGCGCGTAAGCCAGGCAGGGCGGCCCCGCAGCACTGCTGTTGATCGCGGATGCCCTCGAGCCCGGCTTCCTCCGTCCACCCCCGCTCTCTCCCCAGACACACACCTGCAGGAGCGTCAGCTCCGCCACGTGGCCCCACACCGCCGCCAGGGGCACCCCCTGCACCGCCGCCAGCCGGGCGCAGGCGCGCGCCTCGCCCCGCCGCAGGCCGTCCCACAGCGCCGCCCAGGCCCCGTACATGAGCAGAGGGGCCTGAGGGGGCAGGGGGGCCAGGGACGGCAGGGAGGGCAGGGAGGGCAGGGAGGGGGAGGAGCAAGGCTCGTTCGTCACTAGGTGCGTGGCGTGCACAGTGCTTCGGTGCGGAGGCGCTGCGGCTGCCAGTAACCACAGCCCGGTCACTGGGTAGCTGCACAGGAGACTGGTCCGGCGCTCCCGTGGGTGCCCTCGGCCCCAAGCACGACTGCGGATTGGCGGATGGCCCAGGGCTCCCCTACAGCCCCTCGGGCCCGAGGCCCAGCTGCCCAGCCCCCACCTTGCCGATGTGGTCGAGCAGGGAGTTGAGCAGGCGCCAGCCGCAGCCGTGCTCCACCATCATGCGGGCCAGCACCGCCACCTCGTGCGGGTGGTGCCGCCAGTGGGGGTACCTGGGGGAGGGCGGGAGGGACGGGAAGCAGGGGAAGCGGCGTCGGTGGGGTGATGGTGCAGGCGTCGTAATGGGGGCGTGAGGGCAGTCCGGGGAGCTTGTCCCTCAGCTGCGCAGCGCTGCGGAGGCAGGCAGGAGCTGGTCACGGCAGGGCAGGCCATGTGGATGATGGAGCACCCTGCCGAGCCTGGTCGGCACCCCTGCACCGCAAGCTACAACCAGCGCCGTTTCCCCAGCTCCCAACCCTACTCACTCCTCGATGACCTCCTGCGGGCGTGGCGACAGAGGAGCGTCGGGGCCAGACATGCACGGGCGGGGATCGAAGCGTCAGCGGTGCCACGGCCGATCAACGTTTCCCCTGGCTGCCCCCACAAGCCGCCCAACTTCCGGACAGCCATCACTCCCGGCCATCTACTGGCTGGTACGACCTCCACCACACACACGCTTCACCCCCACCCACCCCGCCCCCCACACATATCGTCCATACGCCTTCCCTCGCAACGATAGCGGCGACACAGACGTAATGGGTTCGGAATGGGCGGCATGGGTCGGGCCTCGGGCAACTTAGAACCGGCCGGCTATTCCCCGCGCCTACGAATCCCCCGGCTCACACGAGCAGCCCTGCACACACACATCGTCCGTCCGTCGCGCCAACGCCTCCCTCCAACGCCCCTGCCCACCTGCAGCTCGTGCCACAGCCACAGCGGCTCCGCCCGGCTGCGCACGATGCTGGCCACCAGCAGGCGCAGGTACTCCACGTACAGGTAGGCTGGGGGGTGACAGTGCAGAGGCCTCGTAACTGTTTCGGCATTGAGAGCTACAGTTCAGCTGGGGTCTAAAGTATCTCACCGGTCACGGGGTCGTCGCGCCGCGAGTGGGACTGGGCGCCCCAGATGATCTACGCAAAGGGTGGGGGCAGGGGAGGGAGGCGGGATGGGTGGGCCAAGGCAACGTGCAGGATAGGTGGGTGGGTGGGTGGGTGAGTGGTGGGAGAGGGCGCAGATAGGGCTGGACGGGTATCGAGCCCTGGCCCACCCTGCGGTGCTCAACCGCTCCACACATTTCACGTCCTCCGTTCCCTACCCCGCCCGGCGCCCCCTCACGTTGCGTGCGGGGTCTCGGTCGTCGTGCCGCTCCCAGCACACCCGCAGCACGCCCACCTGCAGGGAGGAAGGGCCAGGAACGGGGCCCGGGTGGAGAAAGTGTTGGCAGGCTAAGCAACGATTGGGTACCAGTGCGGAGCAGGACCGAGCGGTGGGGCCCACGAAGAGGGCCCGGCAGACCCCAGGATCCGAGGGGCGCGACCGGCGCCCCCTGCGGTACACGTCGCGACCAATGGGACCTCAGTCTAGGGCTGAAGCCGCCACTCGCACAGCAATGATCTGCAATGACCATGCCATCGCCCCCGGCCCCTCCTCTACCCCGCACCTCCACCCTCCCGCCCGCCAACACTGTGCACCGCACCCCCACGCCCCAGCCCCAACCCCACCCCTGCCCCGTCACAAGCCCCACCCAGCCCCCACACCCGACCCCTCCCCCCACCAGCACGTCGTGCAGGGGCGGCAGCGCGTCCGGAGCTACGGGGCGCCAGGTGCAGAAGGGCTGCGAGAAGGGCGCGTGCTGCGTGTGCAGCACGTCCGTGGGGGGCATCGGCGAGGACGACAGCGCGGGGGACGCGGAGGCGGCCGCGGCGGGGCCGGGCAGCTCAGCTCCGTCGAGCAGAGCTCCCTGCGCGATGGGGCTCCCGTCCTCCGGCCCTGACGCGTTTGGCTTGCCGTGGGCCTGCGCCTGCTGCTGTTGGGAGGCAAGCCGGGGCCAGGCCGCCAGGATGGCTGCCGGCAGCTTCTGACAGGAGATCTCTTCCGGCTCGTCCCCGGATCCTGGGTGTACGACGGTGTCGTACAGCCACTCGCACAGGTGCTCCAGGCGCGGGTTGCGGGGTAAGTGCATCGTCGAGCGGTACAGGTAGCTGCGAGCCATTGGGAGCAGGGACAGGGGCGTGGGATGCAAGGATAGGCTTGCACGCCACCCCATTGAGCCCCTGTCAGTTGCCCTGTGGCCCCGTGGCCCCATGCGAGGCCAAGGTTTCACTGCACGGGCCCCTGGCTCACGAGGACGGTGCCGAGGACCCTCCCTCGCTGTCGCTCGACGACTCGCTGTCCCCTTCGCTGCCGTCCTCGCTCTCGTCGTCCAGCGCGTCCGCCTCGGGCACAATCAGGGCCTCGACGACCTCGTCCTTCCACTCGTCATTTCCCCATTGCAGCTGCGGAGGGCGAGGGGACGGAGAGGGCGGGGGCGTGGGTGGCGGCAGGTGGGGTGCCGGAGGAGGCAGCACACCAGGGCAGCCGCAATAGCAGTGTAGTACTCTGACAGTGCAGGTAGTACAGGTAGCAAGCACGAGAAGGTAGCAAGCGCGGTGACCCACCAGGGCCTTGACAGCGTCCGCTATCGCGATGGCCGAGTCGTTCACGTCGCCGCCCAGGAGAGCGGTGCTTATCTGAGCACGCAGAAGCTTTAAGCGCTCCTCATCCGCCATCTCGGCAGGGCGTGGCGCGGCTCAACTGGTTGCGGCACCAGCTGATGAATCGCGAGTACAAGACACGGAGCAAGCGTAGGGCTGCCGTCTGGAATTGTGTGCGTCTCAGTTCGTATTGAGTGCAAAGGTGTGGTCTGCAAGGAGGCGGAGTACCGGGTACGTGGACGGCAGAAGCTCGCAATCTGAAGCTGAAGAAGGTTCGGCTCTAGGAGTACAGCGCGTTCATGGTGTACACAGGCTCAGCAAGGGGTCAGCGGTTTGCAGGGCAGGCAGGCGGTGCCAGACTTGCTGGGAAAAGTAAGGCAGGCGGGGGCCGGGGGGAAAAGCCCCGGGGGCAGCTGGGCGGCACGCATACAGCATGCTGTGTGGCGTCCTCCTCTCCGGGCTTTGCACTTCTACGTTACATTGCGTCTGCCGACTACACGGCTGCTACCCGAAGAGCAGGCCTTGACTGCGTCACTCGACATGCTGAGTTGCTGAGGTTTTTACAAACTTCCTAGTCCCGATCCCTTGCTGCCGACACTCCAGCTACAATGACAAGATTCGTCGGGGACTCCGTTAGTGTGATGAAGGGCGGCAAGTCCGGCAGTGAAGGAGGCCGCAAAGCTCGCAAAAATCTCGAAAAGTTTGTCGAGGTGCGTGGTCGGGACCGGTCGTAAGGGATATGGGGTCTGGCATGAGTCCTCGCGGGTAAGGATATGGGGTCAGACGCGAGCTGGGACACCCCCACCTGCCCTATCGATGACACTCCTCCGCATGACCCCCCCCCCCCCTCCCGCCCCTCGGTCCCAATCGTGCGCGCCCTGCAGACTGGCATCCACCCCGAGCTCGAGCGGAGGCGCCAGGTGCGCCCGTTGGCGGGTCTGGGCCCTAGGCACTTCCCTGTGGGCGCCAGGTGGCTGCCCTCGGGCCCCTAAGCCGTCACCCCTAATCGCTGAACCACCACCCCGTGCGCTGCATCGCCGCAGGAGCACAGCAACCAGATCCCTGCTCTGCCCGAGCTGGACGTGAACCGCCCATTCGTCTTCCTGGACATTACCGTCGGCAGCAAGCCCCTCGGTGGGCCCGGGCACTGGGGGCACGGGCGTTGAAGGCGTATGCCACGCCGGTGACGCAGGCGCGTGTCCCGCCCGCAGCAGTGTAGGCAGTAAACGCATGCTGACGCGTTCAGCTCCTCCTCGCACCGACCCCAGGCCGGCTCGTGGTCGAGGTGTTTGACGATGTGGTCCCGGTGGCGGCCGGGCACTTCCGCAGCAGGCACGTGCAGGGCTGTGGCGGCAGCAGTGCTGGACAGGGCGGGGCGGGCGGAGTCCGCTGGGGGCGCCTAGAAAGGAAGGACCAGACCAAGAACGTTGCGAGAGGTTGTAGCGCTTGGGAACGCCGAGGTGTCCCGAGTGCGTCAGGACCCACCTCGATCGCGCTGACATGGGCGTCCGGTACGCATATCCATCACGCCCCGCTCCGCGCGTGCTCCCACCCCCGCAGGTGCATGCCCGGCTCCTCTGCCGGCCTGGCCGGCAGCACCTTCCACAAGCTACTGCCGCGATACGCCCTGCACGGGGGGCACAGGTGCGGCCGAGAGGGCGGGGTCGTGCGGCTCCGCGTCCGGCGTTCCCGGGGCCAGCGACAGAGATGCCAAGCCTTGGCCCCCGCCGTACGGCCCCAGCCGAGCTCCTGACCGCCCCTGCCCTCCCACTAATACGCATCCGCCCGCAGTGACCGCGCGGGCGAGGGTCAGCGGCTGCAGTCCTGCTCCAAGCTGCGCTGCGTGGAGGGCGGCGTGGTGTGCGTGTCGCTGGACGGCAAGGAGGTGGCCCTGGCGCTGGACCGGGCCCTGGACCTGGACCGCACGCACCAGGTGGGGGGGGGAGGGCGGGGGCAGGCGGGTGGGGGCGGGAGGGCGGGGCCGGGAGCTGGGGCATTTGGGGTTGAGAAAGGGGCATAGTGAGCCGGGAGGGGCGCGAAGAGGGGTGTCAGAGGCTCGCAGGGTATGGCCTCTGGTCCGCTCTGGCCTCGCCAGCCGCAGGTCGGAGGGGGCATCGGGCTCCGCTTCCCACCGACCCTCTGTTGCCCTCCTCACGAACTCTCCCGCCGACCATCGGACTCGAGCCCCAACCCCACTCGTTCCCCTTCCTCCTGCCCCCGCCCAGGTGGTGGGCCGAATCCACAAGGGCCGCGAGCTGCTGGCCACCCTGGGGGACCTGCGCACGCGCCCCGACGACACGCCCACGGTGCGCGTGGGCGTGGCGCGGTGCGGCCCCACCACGCACGAGGGCACGCACGAGGGCCTGGACGACGGAGCCGGGGGCGGGCCGCCCAAGGACCCGGCGGCCAGGCTGGCGGAGGCGACGGAGGAGGCGCGCGCGTCCGTGCTGTGAGTACCGAGCGAGGGGCTGGGTGCTGTGGGAGGGGAGCCGGGACCGCGGGTGGGGGTGGCGGCGGGGTTCGGGGCGGTGCACTTGTTCTTGCAGGCAGTGATGCAAGGCTTGGTGTGTACGCTTGAGCGCGGTGTTGGGTCATCCTCGCACTCCCTGGCTCGGCCTCCGCAGGGACGCCCTGAGCGAGGGCCTCAAACGCAAGCGCAAGGCCGAGGGTGGCCCTGACTCGGAGTCGGAGGACGACGAGGAGGACGAGGACGAGGAGGGCGGCGACGCGGGGCCGTCCGGGGCGGGGCCATCGTCCGCTGCCGCGGCGGCCGCAGCGGCGGCGGCGGCGGCGGCCGCCGCCGCCAAGCCCGCGGGGGCCGCCGCGGCGGCCGCGGCCGCCGCCGCCAAGTCGCGGCACGTCAAGGCCAAAGTTCTTGACTCCATGCTGGGGGACCTGGGGGACAGCGATGATGATTCCGACTCAGAATCTGGGGACGGCAGCGGAGAGGGCGAGTGAGGCTGAGCCCTGGCGAGGGATCGCTCTTGCCATGCATTGTCTGGTGGGCCTCTCGAGCGCGACGGCACCATGGGCTAGGGGCTGGCCGCAAGAGCTGGGGCTTTGTACGGGCGTAGGATGCGGCCTGGTGCCGAGCTGCAGCGCCGGAGGTGTGGGGTGGACTTACGGCCGCGAGGGCACCGACGAGGTGTTGGGGACCGCATAGGACCGCATCGGGCGAAGTGGACGGACTGTGACTGGTGGGCAGGCGTGGTGTGGGGGTCCTTGACGCTGCGCACGTATATGCTTGCACGGGCACCCTACTGTGCAGAGTGGTGCCGAGCATTACGATACAAGACATGTGGTGAATGTTCACCTCGGAAGCCATTGCAATGACCACCTCTGACCAGCTAGGGGGCCCCAGCCCTTGCGGTGCACACGGGATCTTGCCGCTAGACATGCATGCAAGGATGACTGCTTGCCTTGTGTCCTACGGTCAGACCCCTTCGTCTGCCGCAACCCTGTCGTCTTGATGCGTTGGTTCTTCCCGTCCTCGTCTCTCTGCATTCCGCCTCTCCAGCAGCTTGCCTACACCTTAGCCGACTCCAAGGTCCCGACGGGCCACCCAATCACAGGCTCTGCTTCCCCCACCGGCACGTCCAGCTCTCTCCCCAGCCCCAGGCCCTGCCCCGGCCCACCTTCCACAGGCTCTGGCCCCACGGTCAGCGCCACCGCCCCGCCACCCCCGACCAGCCGATGTGCCTCCCCCTCCCACTCCTCCAACCCCTCCCTTGACCCTTGGGGCGCCCCGACCGGAAGCGCCAGCTGTCTTGCCCGCATGTCCGCCCACTGAAAAGCCAAGTGGCAGGCGGCCGCGTAGCCCAACGCCAGGAGGAGCGCCTCATACAGGAGCGCCTTGACGGGGGGGCGGGAGGGCGGGAGGGCGGGAAGATGTTGGGGTGAACCGGGCATCAGGACGGGGGAGAAGATAGGGGAGAAGAAGGGGGAATGTGGCTGACACAAGGCACTGATGCAGGACACCCCAGACGCTCCGTGCTCACCCCAAGGAGGATGACAAGGATTATGCCCAAAGCTGAGACACCTGGTGCAGGGTGTGAGCGGGCGGGTGCGCGAGGGCGTTTGGCATCCTTCTTCAACTCTGGAATACACCAGGGCACTGGGCAGGCCTTGCTTTGCTTGATGTGCTCGACCAAGTCGATTTGCCCGGGTTCAGCCAGGCGTAGATAGGGGCCGCCCTCAACCCCACACGCATGCATTTCGCTAGGCACGGGTCTGCCCCCCCGTGCTGTCCCCACGCCGGCACCCAGCTGCTCACCCACGCCCTGGTCGAACCCGAGCATGGCCAGAGGCCCAGCCATGAGGGCATAGAGCATCAGCAGGATGGCCAGTAGCCACCAGTATGCCATCTAGGGAGTGTGGGGGAGAGGGGAGGGCGGGAAGATGTGGGGTACAGGGGTAGGGGCGGAATGCTGCTCCCGAGGTGGCGACCCCGGGATGCGGTGCGGAAGGGAGTTGACATTGCCCGGCCAGGACGGCCCACCCAAGTACCCATGCCCACCTGAAGCCCGGAGGCCACCATGGCCAGCACGTCACAGGGGCTGTTGCGGAAGGCCGCGGGAACCTGCGGTGAGAGCGGGGGCATGGAGTTAACACCGCCTCCCTCCCTGCGCCGCCTCCCTCCCTGCGGCAAGGCACCAGGCATGCCCAGGAGCCAGGACGCACCCAAGGTGTCACGCCGACGGCCAGACTTGTTATGAGAGAGGTTATCCAGAAGACCTTGGGAATAGGTGCCACAGGTCGGACATTGCGGCAAGGATTAGCGTCTGCAAGACGGGCTTTGGGACCCAGGCCCCCAGCCCTTTGCGGAAACTCTCCCTGTGTGGTGCTGTCACACACTGGTCCCCTCCACACACCCCTCACACCTTGGCAAACTGCGGCAGACCATAGGCCGCGACTATGACCACAAAGCCGACGAAGCTGTCATAGCCGTAGGTGTGGAAGTTGGTGAGCAGCAAGACGTAGACTGTCACCTGATTGCAGTGGGGGCGGGGGATGCGGGAGGGGGTCCGTGGGTTCATTGTCAGTCCGTGAGGCCACGGATCCAGATAACACTCATGAAGGGTTGAAGACTGACTACAAGGGTGCCGAGACCTGACTACAGGAGGTAGGCTAGGCAGCTAGAGGGGGCCGGGCCGGGCCGCCGTGGCGGGGTGTGTGTTCCCCCGCGGTGCGTGCCGAAGGTCACGCACCAACAACGCCGCAGCAGCGACGTGAGCGACCGGGCGCTTCTCCACGGGTATCTGGTAGGAGGGCCACAAGGGACGCATTGTGCTGCCGAGGCAGGCCTCTCTCGCGGAGTCGTCGTTGGGTGTGTGCGTCGATGCTGAGTTGGTGTGCTGCTCGGGCGCCAAGTTTCTTTTGCGACTTGATTACAGCAAACGACTACGCACGCAAGAATACGCACCATATATGCACGCGACGCTTGGCAGCTGCTGTGAGCTCTTTACTTCACAGCGGGCCCCGCCGTACGGAACGCAGCTTCCCCAGGCCAGTTGGTGAGTACTTGCTGCCAGGCCTTGATTTGTGTCCTGGAACTATGCACCACAACACGAGCTCGCGTGACTTGGCGGCGCCAGGTAACACGAAATCGCTCGACAGTTCGTCAGGATCGTACATGCCAGAGCCGCACGCACCCGCAACGCACCACGTCGCCTGATGTCTCTGCACTTGCTGCTCGTGACGTGCCGGCGCGCGTGCACAGGCACCATATGTCATATGAGCCTGGCCCTGGGTGAGGCGGTCTGTAGTGATAAGCGAGGGCGCCTTCCTTCTCCAGAGGTCCTACCGTCTGCTCCCGTCCTCCTTCTCCCCCTGCCGCGCAGGGCCTGCGCAGGGCGGCCGCAATACGTATGCCGCTCAGCTCCAGACGCTACCTTTGCATGCATAAACATAACAGGCAGTTGCACGCTTGCGTCAAAGAACGAAAGGAAATGCCCCGCCCAGCTACAGGCGTGACCGGTCTACCGGCCGCCCAATCGCTAGCGCATGAGGTGAGCTTGACCAGGAGAGCTCGGTGCTCAGTAGCAAGGGCATGCGCTCTCGTGCCAGCCAGCAGTGAACCTCAATTAAAGTTACAAGTTACAAGCTGCGACCCTTAGAACTACCACCACAATCCCCCCTACATCCCACGCCGCGTCCACCTGCCAGGGGGTGGAGGGGAAGGCCCTGGAGGTGGATGCGCTTTAGGAATGCACCACATGCGCCCGGTGCAGAACCGGATCCACCGTCCCCTGCGCAGGACTTGCACCTACCTGGCCACGCCAGGCAACTCCACGAGTCAAGGTCTCAAGGGCCCCCCAACGCCGCACCCGCCAGTGATGCTAGTAGCCCCGCCCTGCCGATAAGCACATGCCACGGGGGCAGCGGGCCTTCTGCTGCTCACTGCCATGCCCTACCCGCACAACCCAACACCCAGCAGCGTTCCTGTACCGGTGTACGCCCCGTTGCCCCTTCTTCAAGGGCACCCGTCCGCACACGAGCATCCCCGGAGGATTCGGGTGCCAGCGGGACGCTAGAACCACCTCCCGTACAGCAATCCTATCTAGGGCAACCCCACCCTTCACCCCTCAAACGCACCCGCAACCCCATATCTCTATTGCTCCCGCTCCACCAGTGCAGCCATCAGGGCAGCCATCGTCCGCTCCTTCTCCGGCCTTCCCCTCTTCAAGCACGACCACAAGCACAAACGACATCCGTAATACTGCAAGAGATATAGCTGGAACCACCGCAAAAGCCGATCTATGAGGACCCTGCACACCTGGTATGCTGCATCGTCCCCCAAACAAGGGGCGCCTACTTCCAATCTCACCGCTCGACGTTCATCCGTGATCTTGGGTTTGGACAAATAGCACGGTACTTGGCTTCCGTCATCGTCTTGATCTTCAAAGAGGGACCAGCCTTGGGTGGCGATGGTGCCTCCGTTCATTGCCCGTCTTGCGAGGGGTGGTGGTTGAGGGTGGTTATGTTCCCCTGACACGGGCCTCGCTGCCGCTGGGAGGGCGGCGCCACAGACCGCCACTCGCCAGCTCCTTCAGCTTAAAAACACATACACAAAGGGGACCCTGCAAGGGCCCCAGACACCCACAAATGGAGCATTGAGCCTCGGAGAAGCAGCCAGGAGCGAGGCCATAACACGTGGGGAATTGCGGCGCGACCCGTCCCAACTCTCTGATTAGGTTTGGAGCCACACGAATGATAACAGAGTGATCACGGCCCCCAAAGTATCTGTCATCTGGACTTCAAAGGTTTGAAATGCAACAGGCCCAAGAAACTCGCTTCCTCTGCCGTTGGAAGCCATGTATCACAGTCCAGCCTGCGTATCACCATCAGAACCCGCCCTCTGGGGCCAAAACAGACATGCAGCCCAAACAGCAAAACCTTGAGCAGGTCACACGGGTGCACGCAGCACGTGGACCCGCCCGCCCTCTCAGCCCTTCGCTGCTTGCCGCTATCCACTCCTTGACAGTTCCATGTTCAAGCAACCCGCGGAAAGTTTTGTTGGCCTTCTTGGCTTGTTGGCTCCTTGCCAGTGCCGACAGCACGCCTAGGCATGTCGTAAGGAAGCTAAGTGCTCTCTGCAACCCAGGTATCGGTCGAGCCGCCGTACCAGCGGCAAGAACGGGGAAGATCCCCTCTCACTGCCGCTGCTCAAGCGCCACGCGGCATCCCATGAGGCGGCAGGCACTGCAAAAGCTGCTCAAACTCATCACCGTATTGGCAAAGGGCCAGACATTATGAGCCTCAACCGAGCGCAGTCACTATGACAGTCTTGATACGACATAATACGCCCCCTAGCTAGCGCTGTATTGACGATACCTGGCGAGACCCCCACCAAACTAGACTGATTCAGGGACCCCCCAAGGCTCTGAGCCCGCCGGGCTGACGCAGAGTTATAAGGAAGAATAACCCCTGCACGCACACTCCGGAGTCAAGCACCATTTGAACACAATGTATCCAAGCCCTCGAAGAATCCCAGCTTCGGCGATCAATTCAAGCATATCGCCTGCAACACCAAACCCGTTGAGCTCCGTGGGGGCTTGGGTCAGCGCCAGAACCGCAGGACGTGTCCGCATGGAGTATAACGCCCCTCTCCTAAACAGTGCGTATTGTGTCTCTCACTGCTACTTAACAACTCCTGCAAGCCCGCTCTCCAAAGTGTTCATTGCGCGGGCAGAGTCCCACGGGGCGCCACGGCTGAAGCAGCCGGCCCTGGGTGCTCACTGCTGCAGCGGAGGCGACGGCGGGGCGGCCGCCGCCCCTGCGCCGGAGGCCTTCCGAGCAAGCGCGTCCTTCAGCCACGAAGTCACCTGCGGCAGCGGAAGGCGGCGTTAGGGCCATAACAATACGGGCGCCCAATGCGCCAAGCCTCCCGGGGAGCGCCGCCTGCAGCCGTGCTTCACAACGGCACCTCTGCGCTCCCCACATCTGGATAGCTTTGACCCCCTGCACCACGCTAAAAGCGCAGACAGCCCTCAAGTGCGCAACACGCGCGGCCAGAAACCCGCACCCAGATTATGCCACTTACGTTGCTAACGAGTTGGTCTTGCTTGGCCTGGCTCATCCGCCGCACGAGCCACGCCTCGCCTCGCCGCTCCGACCCGCCACCGGCGCCCCCACCGCTCCCGGTGTTGACCCAGTCCGGAGACGCGCCGTACTCCGAGCCGCCAGCCCAGTCCCCGGCCGCAGCACCCGGCGCGTGCTCTGAAGGGAGGCCATGAAAGTTGCTGGGTGGTGCTTGCCAGGGAGAGGTCATGGAAGGCGACGGGAGCGATGCCACGTTGGGGTGGGGAGACGAGGGGGCGTCGGGTAGGGGCTTGGGGGGCGCGGCGGGCGTGGGCAGGGCCCAGGACGCTTGGGCGGGAGAGGAAGTGCGGGGCGAGGGCACGGCGGATGACGACTGTGGCCCTAGCCCGGGCTGCGACCGTGGCGATCTGGGGACCGCCAGCACGGACCCGGTGTGCATCGGGCCACTGCGGGCGGGGTGGGTTGCGGCGCAGGGGAGCAAGCGTTAGAAGCGGGATGTGTGGGAGCACGCAATTCAATCGCTCAGGGCCTGGGTCTTGCACGCAAGCAAAGACAGGTAGACCCGAGACGAGACGAGTAGCGTCGTACCCGTTTCCCTGATCCTCACCTTGGCACCATGACGTTGGTTGGCGGCAAAGCGCTCTGCATCAGCCGGGTGCTGTTGTTGCTGCGAGCGCTGTGGGGCCCAGTCAGGGGCGAGCCAGGCGCAGGGCCCAGGCCCCCGCTGTCTGGACCCCCGAGGCGAGCGGCAGCAGCCACGGCAGCGGCGCCGACAGCGCCCATGCTGCCGTCGCCCACACGTTGGCGGTACGGCAGGGCCGCCGCCGCTGCCGCGTCCGCCAGGATACCACCGCCGCCGCCGCTGCTGTTGGCTTCAGAGTTGCCGCTACCGACCAGGCCGGCAAACACGGCACGCAGCGACGCGCCGCGCACGACGCCCTTCTTCTTAGACCCGCTGGTACGGCCGCCACTGCTGTGCTGTGGGATTAGGGCGGCGGCGGCGAGGCCGCCGCTGCCGGGGCCGCCGGGGCTCATGACGCCTCCGCTGGAGCTGCCCGGCCTAGATCTCAGGCCGCCGAAGAGGGGCAGCATCGTCGGCCGACTGCCTGGCGACGGTGGCACGGCGCTGCCGGGGCCGCCGTCGGCTGCGGCCATAGCGCCGTTGCTGCTGAGGCTTTGCTGGGTGTAGCTGCGGCGCGGCGCGGTCCGCTTGGGCGCGGTGGCGGCGGCGGCTCCCCCGCGTACGTCCATGGAGTGGCGCTGCGAGAAGGGTTTGGGGCCCTGCGGCAGCGTCTCACTGGACCCCGGGCCGCGCTGCAGCAGAGCCGACAGCGCTCCAGAGCTGAGCTTGGAGAACACGGGGGGCTTGCGGGAGACCGGGGCCGGGGCCGGGGCCGGCTCGGGCTCGGCCGGGTTCCCGGCGCCGCCTTCCAGCGGCACGGAGCCGGGGCTGGGCTGCGAGGGCGGACGCTCCGCAATGGTGCAGAGGTTGAGGGTGGGGCTGCTGGGGCGGCGGCGCAGCATGGAGGCGCCTGCGGGGACCATCGGTGCGGGAGCCACCGGCAGGCCGCTGTGGGCGCGAAGGACCGGGCTGGGCGCCTGCTGCGCCGCCGCGTGCGGGGGCGACGGCGGCGGCATGGGCGCAGCGTCCGCGACGGACGGGAAGGGGAAGCGGGCAGGGTCAGCCAGGTGGATGCGGAGGGCGGAGAGCTGGGAGCTCAGGGTTGCGACGGCGCCGCCAGCGCCGCCGCCGCCGGCATCCTCCCCGGTCATGGTGCCGGCGGGGCTGCCGCCCCCGGGCAGGCCCGGCGCGACGCCGCTATAGCTGGTGCGCGCGCTGGTGTTGCCCCCGGCAAAGGCGCTGCGCAGCTGCTGGCCAGCGACTGCTGCGGAGCTCTCGCCTCTGCTGCTGGGACCCGCTGCGTCCGCGCCGCCACCGGAAACGGGATAGCCGCCGGTGCTGCCCTGGGAGGGCAGGGGACCGGCGGAAACCATGCGCTGGGTGCCGCTTAGCGGTGGCTGAGGTGACCGGGATGGGCCCGCCTGGCCCTGGGCCTGGGCCTGGGCTGCCAGCACCTGGCGGAGGGTCATGAGGGGCGCTGAGCGCGGGGCCCCCGAGTCACTGCCGCCGACACTGCCTGGCGCGGGGCCGTGGCCGTCCAGCCAGGATCGCTGCTGCGCAAACATGGCCGCGATCGTGCTGCCCTTGCTGCCGTACTGGCTGCTGCTCATGACCACGCCCAGGTCGCGTGCGGTCACGTCTTCGTCGTTGTTGTGCGGGGCGGCCGGGGGCTCCGTGCGCGCATACGCGCGGTAGAAGGACGGTGTCCTGGCGGCGGCGGCATGGGCGGTGGCGGCGGAGGGCGAGGGTCCGTCGACGGCGGAGCCGGGGTGCATGCCGCCGACGGTGGGGAAGGAGATCTGCTCCTGGTCTACCGGGCGGAAGAAGCGGTGCAGGGCCCGGGTGGTGGATTTGCCGCTGCTGCCGACGCCGCCCTCGGCGACCCTGGCGCCGGCCGGAGTCGCCAGAGAGAAGTCACTCGAGGGCGCGTCCTCCCGTCCTGCCGCCGGCACGGTAACCGCTGGCAGCGGCGGCGCGGACGCGGCGACGTCAGGGTTGGTGGTGAAGCGGTGAGCTTCGGCGGTCGAGCCCTTGCTTGGAAGGGGGTTGTGAAAGGAACCCACCACCTCTTCGCCATCGCCCTCGGCCGCCAGGGCAGCCGCCAGCCGCGCCCGCACGTTCATGCTGAGGCTGCCCTGCCCCGCGCTGCGCCGCTCCGAGTCGTGCGTCTCCACCAGGGCGGCGGCGGTGAAGGCGGCGCAGCTCGCCAACGCCGCCGCGGCGGCGGCAAAGGTTAGGTCAGCGTTTGGGTCGGTCAGCAGCGTCTCGCCCTGTCGGCCAGAACAGAGCAGAGAGCAACTCAGTCCATGATATAATGATTAATCAATTATTACCCGCAAAGCGTCAGGCGTAATGAGTCAACCGCCAAATCGCTCACCTCGAGGAAGCCCGGGGCGGCGGCCGGGTCGTCTGGGTCGTCGGCGGTGGGGTCCAGCGGCTCCCCATCCGGCACCGTCAGGGGCACCACCCCCGGCCCCGGCACGGGCACGGGTACGCCCAACGCCAGTGCCCGGGGGCTCGCGTGTGGCTTGCCACCCGTCGCTCCGGTGCCGCGCAGGCCCTCGCCGCCGGCAGGCGAGCCCACGGCGATGAGTCCGGGCGGCGGCGCCCGGCGCGGCGAGCCCATGGCCAAGCCGTCAGAGTTTACAGCGGCGATGAGGAGCGAGGAAGACCGGCGTGGCGCGCTGCCGAGGCCCGAATCGATCGAGCCGCGGCCGCTGGTCATGCGGCCCATCACAAAGAGCGGGGCGGAGGGGCCCGGGGGCGAGCCCACGGCCATGCCGGTGGATGAGCTGCTGTTCTGGTGGACGAGGCGGCGGTGCGGTAAGGGAGCGCCAGTGGCGGATCGCAGGGCGCTGCCCAGGGCCGGGGGGCGGCCGCCGAGCGGCGAGGCCAGCAGGGGCGGGGTCTGTGCCAGTCCGTCGTCTGAGACCAGGTCGCATAGGGCCGACAGGTCCACGCCCTGTGTGAGAGGACCGAGCGATGGGACGGGCGGCGGTGCTCAGTGCGGGTCACCTTACAGTCCGCACGTCGGGAGAGCGCTGCAAGGGAAGCGGCAGCGGCGCTCACAGGCCCCTCCCAGGTACACGCTGGCGCAGCTCCGTGCCCGAATTGAAACACGCTGTACTGCACCCAGAGGGGCAGCCGCGCCTGACTGCGCCCCAGGCCAACCATGCCCTCGGCCATAATCAAGAGGCCGGAAAAGTCGCCCCATGCAAGCCCTCACCGTTCTGCTGGACATGTGCCGGAGCTGCTCCGAAAGCGCGTTGGCGCGGCTGTCCGCCGGCGAGGCCACAGCCGGGGAGGCGATCCCGAGCGCAGACTTGCGCGGGTTCTTGGGGCTGGGCAGGAACGGCACGAGCGGGGTGGCGGCACGGAGCAGGCTGCCCGAGTGGTGGGGTTCCAGGGCGGAGGCCGCGGCCACCGGGGGCGACGCGGGGCCCTGCGCGTTGCTGGCGCTGGCGTGGCTGGTGTGGCTGCGGGGGCCGTCGTCGTCGGAGAGGTGGGAGGTGGTGGCGCGGCGCAGCTTGTCCTGTGGGAGGGGGGGAGGGGGTTCGAGGTTGTGGCTTTTAAGGGCGGCTGAGAGGGAGCGCCGCGCTAAAGCGGTGCCCGCAGGGTCAGCGTAGAGACGCGCAGCATGGGGTCAGCTAGCGTGTATCAGGAAAAGACTCGGGACCACGGCCCTCGCAAGCTGTAACGCAAGCCGCGCCCACGTGCCTTGCAAGGGCCTGCCGTACGCTCACCTGCAGGTATGGCGCCACCACGGGCTGTACGGCAAGCACCATGCGCTCGCCGCCGCCGCCCTCGCGGCCCAATCTCGTCATGGACGCGCGCCGCTGGCTGCGCTCCGGCGCCGTCACCAGAGGCATCGAGGCGTGGCGGCCCGGTGGACGCCGCACGCTCGCTGCCCCTGCAGCAACGGCGGCTTCGTGCGTCTCCAGTGTCTCCGCTTGTGAGGATGCTAGGCCCGCCAGCCCCGGTGCGCTGTTGGCTGGGGAGGGCTGCGGCGGCGCTGGCGCCAGCGTGGCGGGCGTGGCGGGGCCCAGTGTGGCGGAGGCCGCGCTGGGCTTGGTAAAGCCGCTGCTGCTGGCGGCGCGGGGGCCGCCGAAGAGGCGCGAGCTGATGCGCTGGAAAAGGCCTGTGCCGCTGTTGCCGCCAGAGTGGAACGAGCCCGTGCCCGTGATGGCTGCGGAGCGGGCGGGGCGGGGCTGCGGGCTGGCTGGCTGCGTTGACTGCGGAAGAGCCGTCACGGACACCACCTCCGCCGCCACCAGGCAGTCCGCCGACAGTGGCGCGGGCCGCGCGGCCGGCACGGCAGCTGAGCTTGCTAGTCGGGGCGACGGCGGCGGCAGCACAGCTGGCGGCGAGATCATGGGCAGCACAGTGAGCACCGCGGGGTCGGCGGCAGGGGCGGCGGCGGCAGCAGCTGCGCCGCCGTCCCCGCCGTCGTCTGTTCCGCGCTGCAACGAAGCCAGGCCCTGCATGTCGTCCAGCAGCTGCTGTATGGCGTGCTGCTCTGCCGTACGAGCGAGGGCGTCGCTGCACGACATGAGCGGCGCCGCCAGCGCCGCGGACCGCCAGCTGCGCTGGCGGGCGATGTCGGCGGCGATCTCTGCGGGCGACGGCTGCGGCAGTGCCTTCGCGAGGTGGTACACCAGCCACTGCGCCTGCAGCTGCAGCAGGAGCAGGCTGGAGCTGGCGTGGGCCTCATACCCCACGAAGGCCAGGCCCCGCACGTCCGGGCGCAGGATGCCCCGGTACAGACAGAGCTCGCCGTCCGCACCCGCCGCCGCAGCAGCCCCGCCCGGCCCGGCGCCGGCGGCCGACCCTCCCTGCGGCGGCCGCAGCAGCGCCGCCCGTACCACGGGATCCAGGAACGGCATGACCCTGGGGTCAGCGAAAGACGGCGCCCACAGCACCAGCTGCTCCTGCCCGTTTCGGGCAGACGTCAGGGCCTCCGCCACCGAGCCCGGGGCCTCAGAGGTGTCTCGGGCCTGGCCGCATGCGCCGCCGCCCAGGACCGCGGCTGCGCGGGCCTTGGCAGCCGACCAGAAGCGGCGCTTGCCAGGGGCCCGGAGCGCGCGGGTCAGGCCGGAGGGCGGGGGCAGGGCGTAGTGGGGCTGGAGCGACGCGGCCAGGGCCCGGCGCCGCGCGGCTTCGAGCAGGTTGGCGCCGTGCACGATCCTCGCTGGGGCCAGGGCCGTGGTGGTTGTCGTGGAGGCCAGGAAGGGGTTGAGGTAGCCCGTGGCCGAGGTGGTGGGGGGCCGCTGGGTGGACGGCGCGTTTTGCGTGGTCGCAGGCGTGCTGCCCCCTGCGAACGTGGGCGTGGCGGCGGTGGCCAGGACGGAGGAGGAATCGTGGGGCGACGTGACGCCAGTAGCGAAGGCCTCCGAGAAACCCTCAAACGGACCCGGCGCGGGCGAAGGCGCGAGCGGCTGCGGGCGGGCATGGTGTAGGGAAGGGGAGCGTGTGTGGGGAAGGGTTGAGGCGGGGCGAGGACACAGCACTGGTCACCATGTCAGTGTCCCCGAGGATTCAGGTGGGGAGGCTCACCAGCGCTGCCCCTCCTCGAGACCTCACCGAGGTCACCGCCGCAGGTGGGTCCGCTCGCACGAGGCGTACGCCCCGGCCCTTGCGCAGCAGTGACACCGCCGCCGCGCAGTCCTCGGCCGTAACGCCTGGGGCAGGCCAGGGGTAACGGGCGCACGGCTCTTGGTTATGACACGGCACGCAAGCCCAGCGTGTGTGGTGGTTAAGGCACCCGGATTTGTAGCCGTTCCCTGTTGCCCGTACCCAGCACTACGCCGACAGTGTCCGCATCGCCAAATGAGCTCAGGACCCTGCTGCGCTTGGTGGGTGCTGCCATTTTCGCGTTCCAGCTCCCGTTCACGAAGCGCCCACCTGAGCCCAGTACGGCTACTGCAGGACTCGACGCCACGGCGGCTGCCGTGGTGCTGGCGGCGTGGAGCACGCGGCACCCCTGCGCATGCGGGCCAAGCCCGTTACTTCCCCGAGCATGGGTTGTGTGGTGCAAACCTGCTCCCAAATCTGCCCCAGTGCGCCGTCTAGCGGTCCAGTCCCACCAGCCCACCTGGCCCAGCCCCAGCTCCGCCGCCGTGGGGCAGGGGTGGCCCGTGGCCAGAACCACGCAGTCCGCAGCCGCCGTGTAGCGCTTGCCGCGTGATGCGTCCATGTAGGTGGCCCGCCAGCGACCCCTGCCGGCAGCTGCTGCGGGGTCGTACGTGAGCCGCGTCACGCGGCACGAGGTGCGCACGTGATCCATGACGCTGCTGGTCGTGGCGAACGAGGCGAGGTGCGCCTGGACGTCCCGCGCCTGTGGGGTGGAGAGTTGCGCGGGCAAGCATGGGGTGAGGAGGGTGGGGCTGCCGTCTTCACTCAGCCGGGGCTGCCCGTACACCCGCCCTCTGCAAACTGATTCGCACGCGTTTTGTGGATATTGAACTTGCGATATTTGCGAACTATGCGACCATGGTCGCAGAGGTCGCCTGGACCCAAGCGAGTTGCTCTCGGGCAAAACTCCGGACTTTCTATGACTCACGCCCTGACAGCACCTGGCTGGGTTGGGCTGGGTTGCGCAGACGGCGACGGAGTAGTCGCGCGGAAAGGCGCGCGGCAATTCATGACACGAGCAGTGCGTCCTAGGACTCCTGTGCCCTGTGCCCTGTGCGCCGTGCGCGGGGCCTTCGACGGCTCACCGTCGGTTTCAACGGAAGGCGTAACCCCGGGGCTCGGAGCTCCAGACTCTCGGGCGCCATGCCTACAAGACATGGGATGGAATGAGCAATCGTTGGGGCTTGCACTTCCGTTCGTTGCAGGAACGCCATGTTGTCATTTGTGACCTCGCCGTGCGCCTACGCACCATTTGTGTCCTCTGCTGCTGTGTTATACGACCATCCTCCGATGGATTCGCTTTGCTCGAGTATCTGGCAATTGAACCCCGCCGAAATGAGGGCAGAGGCAGTGCACAAGCCCGAAGGCCCACCCCCCACAATGAGCACATCAGCTACATCTGTGGTTCTAGCGCCTTCCACGCCGCTGAGAGCCATGAGCGCGACTGCAGTCGCCGGTGCCGGCCCCTGCACCCGCGCGGCAGGTCCGTCGCGGTCGCGGCTCGCGTGGAAAGCAGCACTACTGGGAGCAACTAGATGGTACACCCTTGAATTGAATTGTATCTGCAAACCGGCCACGTTTGGCGGCAATACGGTGGGAAAGCTCTCTGATGCATGTAAGTTCACATGCAACGGAACCTCCGCCGGCGAGGACTCTCTGTTGCCATGCTTTCCAGAATCTAGCCCTGCAGTTAAAGGGAAGGCTACTTGATACAGCTGCAGCTGAGACTCTGACGGCCGCAAGTGTGAAGTTAACCCAGTACGTCCGCTTGATGGAACGCGGGAACGCCGTTTGACACGGCATGTTCACAATGCGCAATCTCTCAGCTGTATGAACTCCGCGCCTACGGGCAGTTGACAGTTGGAGGGCCCACGGAGTGCAGGACCGTGAGCCGAGACACGCTGGGCTTCGGGCCGAGAGAGCGGGTATGCAAGGAGAGACTGTGGATAACGCTTGCTGAGATTGACACACTCATGAGCTAGTCGCACAGTCGCACACCCCCACCTCCTCTGACCCCCTGCCTGGGGGGGCCCTAACGAGCCCTCCCACAGGTCGTCTCCTCGCCTGCGTAGTCTGCGGAAAACGCCCTACGCCACACCACAACCAAGCGCTTTGCTTCGTTGATGTTCGTCTAACCCCCTGCCTGAGGGGCCCCGGAGCCAAGCGTGCCATCGCGCTGCATGCTTTGCGCTTTGCTCTAACCCCCCTGCCTGACCGCAGCACCTCCCCTCGGCACCCCAGTCCCGCCTGCGAAGTGGCGGGATCTGGTTTGGTCGCCGCGGGGAGCTCAACTGCAATTCCGGAGCCTCACCTCGCATCACACTGCACCCACGCCACGAGCTACGGGTTCTGACCAGGGCGGGTTCGGTGCTCTGCACCGTGTTACTACCACCTGTACCGCTGTACGGTACCGCTGTACGGGCCCCCTGGGGGGGGACCACGGGGCTCAGCCCTTTTCCTGCCTTCGGGCAGCCACCCTTGTCATACGGGGCTTTCAGCTGTCGCTTTTACTACGGGCGGACCTTGAGCTCTGGTGCCCTGACCTCTCGCTCTGGGCGGAGCTAAGTCATACCTTCGGGTGCGGAGCTACATCACACCCTCGGGGTCTCGTAAGGCTTTCTGCTTGCTTACGGTGTCCGCGTTGCCCAACTCATAAGCTAGGGCGCGTATGCGTACAGTAAGGCCAGGGCGGCAAGGGGCCCACAGGGCCCACAGGGAGCCGCGCACAGTTGGCTCGCAGCGTCTCCTTCGACTCCCCGCCAATTGCGCACAGCCGCTGTTCCTCCTCAAGTTGATAGTAGGCCACTCAATGTCGTCATCCCGCCGTCAACAAGCGAGTTGCATCTAGACAGTGCAAACATGAAGGCATGGATTTGTAGCCCCAGCCCCCGTCCTGCGCCTTGGCCTCGGTAAACAGCTTCTTTCTACCCAGGCCCCGCTGCCAGTTGCCCGCCCTGATCGGGCCCATCTGCAAATTTTGCACATTCACACGGTCACCGCCGTCACGACGCCGCCGGCAAGACCCAGGCAGCAACTTGCCACAAGGGGACTTACACCAGCTCCAAGTCGGGGGCCGGAAGATAAGGAGGCAGTGGGACAGTCTCAAACTGCCGAGCTAAGAGGTTCAAGCTAGAGTCCCGAGGCCCCTGCACCCACAGCTTACTCTCCGCGTCTCCTTCCCCTTGCGCACAGCCGACGCCCTTCCCAACGTTCAGAGTGGTGCCAAAATGTAATATGGGTATCAAAACAGTGCCCACAGCAACACAGGGCATTGTCCACGTGACCCCACCGTCAGGCAGTGCAAGCCAGAGCTAACAAGATGGGCGTCGCTGGTACGTCTGTGCGGCCTGCGCTTCTGCCAGATCCTCAAAGAGCTGCAACCCTACGGTGCTGTTAATGGCTATCACGTCCGGAACTCAGCTCCTGGGCCAGTCATGAATGTCCCGGTCCTACGCCGAAGCTGCGGTATGGCACCTTGTTCTACCTACCCCTGTAACAAGGGAACGTCACCTTGCCGCCGGCACTCGCTGCCACGCAGTGCACCAGAGGCAAGCCCGTCCTTGGTTGCCCAGGCAGCGGAATCACGCCCTGTCTCTATCTGCTGCTGAGCCCGCCAGCGCGGCGGGTCTCGCATAGCTACAAAAGATAGTATACTAGCTCCGGGTCCATGATGCTGTGTTGCGTAGCTCATCCACAGCTAGTGCAGGCGCAAAGGGCACCCCCCACAGCCTGGAGAACACGCAACGTCCCGAAACGAGTAGTTTAGTAGCTATAGCCGAGTTTCCGAGAATCCAACTGTCCTATGGGCCCTGCGCCCTGCACAGCGTGGCGCGCACTCTCCCGGCTCTTTTCCTCGCAGCCACCCCCACTCCAAACCACATGCCACCGCACTCCTGCCCACAGCCTGCCGCGTCAGGGGCCAACCAGGCCAGCCTCACAAGTCCTGCACCCCCAGGTGTGCCAGGGCGCTGCGCGCATACGCCTCCGCCAGGCTCTCCCCCGGTCGCTGCCGGGCCGGCGACGCAGCGGCACTGGCGCTGCCCGACGCGCCCGCGCCCCGGCCGTGAGCGGACCGCTGCGTGGTGCCGCCGGACCCCAGACTGGCGGCTCGCTCGAGGCCAGCAGGGTCTGCGGGCCCGTGCAAGCGGGGCAGCCGGGGGGAATGGGTGCTGTAGGCGTTGCTGGGGCGCTGGGGGGACCCGGGCCCGGAGAAGCGGGGCGCGTCGCCGGGGCCTGGCCGGCCCGGGCCCCGCGGCGTGAAGCCGCCGCCTGTGCCGTCGCCCGTGAGGCGAGGGCCGCCGAGGGAGAGGCGGGGCAGGGGCGAGTCGCCGGCCCGGCTGGTGCGCGCGGAGGGGGAGTCGGGGGCGGCGGACGGTCGGCTGGCGCTGCGCTTGAGCGCGGAAGGTGGCAGACCCGGGCTGGGAAGGCTTCCCGGGTGCCCTGCCAGGCTGGTCCGGTCCGCGCCCTCGGCCCCAGCACGGCCGAAAGCGCCCTCAATGCCGCTCCGACTGTGCCTGCAGCTGCCGGGGTTGGAGCGACGGCCCGCGGCGCTAACCTGCGACAGGAGCTGCCTGCTGCTCGAGGCAGCGCGCATCAGCGAGACCGGGGCCTCGTACGCCGTGACCTCGGCCCGGTCCGTCGCTCCAGGGATGGCGGTCGCCGTCCAGTCTTCGACGCCCTCCTGCCGCAGGCCCTGCCGCTCGCCGCCGCCGTACTCGTACCCGTCACCCGTCACCTCTTCGTCCAGAGACGTCCTGCTGTGCGCGAAGCGGACAGACACGTTGCGGCTGCGGGCGCCGGCGCTGTTGAGCGCCCGCCCGGCGGGCAGCGGCGGCGAGGGTGAGGGGAGGTCCAACGCATCCGCCAGGTCCAGCGGGGAGTCGGGAGAGGGCCGCTCGCAGCACGAGGCTCCGCCGGCGCCGCAGCTCACGGCCCGGCTGGGGCCGCAGCTCCGAGGGGCTCCGTCCGCCGACACCGCGGGAGACATGCGGGCGGTGGCGGATCGAGACAGGGGCGAGGGCGCGTTGCGGGCTGGGGGCAGGTGCGAGGGCCCGCGCGCAGGCGGCGGTCGGAAGCCGGTGACCGGGGCGGTGAGGTAGAGCCCCCGTGAGGAGGTGGCGCCGGCTGGTGCGGCCGAGTCCAGCTGGGGCGCGTGATCGCTGTGGACGGCGGAGGCGGCTGGGGCGGTTGCGAGGCTGTTGGCCCACGCGCCGGACAGCATGGGTGAGGCCACGGCTGTGGAAGCTACGCTGACGGACCAGTCCAGGCAGCTCATGAGGCCTGCGGGGGCGGGGGGGATTGAGGGCAAGGCGCAGGGCAGAGGCCAATCAGGCTAGAGCCATGCCAAACCAGTGCTTAGGGGGGTGGGAGGGGGGTGGGCTGCGTGCTGCGTGCTGCGGGTGGCACGTGGCAGGGCGGGTCACGCGGGCCCGCTCTGAGGCGCGGGCCGGCGCTCACCGCACTGCAGCTCCGCCAGCCTGGCCGCCTCCCCCAGCTCCTCCGTCACCGCCTCCAGAGTGGAGCGCAGCACTTGCAGCGCGCCCAGGCAGCAGGCCTGGGGGTGGGTGGGTGGTGGGTGGTGGGTGGTTGATGGGTGAGGGTGTTTCAGGGCATCGGGTAAGGTCCCTTCGGTGACGCGGGCCATGGTCTTGACTGTGAGCGCTGCCGCCGTGGTGCGGGGGTGTGTTAACCTCATCTTGCGGGTGTGGGTGTGCGCGCGGCGATGCGCTGCCCCTGTGCGCCTACGCGGCGCCCATCCCCACCCCCTTTCCCCCCTTCTGCTCCTGCCACTTCTTGGCCCTCTCCCCTTCCACACTCCTTCCACCCCAAACCCCGCCCCCACCCCCTCACGTTGAACTCCACGTGGTTGCGCTCCAACGCCGCCGCCGCCGCCTCCATGCCCCGCTGCGACATGTGCTCCGCCTGCGCGTCCGCCTCCAGCGTGTCGCGCCGCCGGCTGGGGCGGGGGTTGGGAGCGGGGGTGGAAGGGTCACCCAGGGGGCCACAACGGGGTCCAGTACGGGCCCAAGACACGATGCAGCGCGAAGGGTACGGTGAAGCGCAGGCCCGGAAGGTGCAGATGGTCCATCCAAGCTGGGGGGCTGCATGCATGGTTCCCAGTCCCGCGCCCCGCGCACCTGATGCTCTGCTCGAAGCCGGTGGCGATCTGCGTGAGGGCGTCCAGCTGCCCCGCCGCGGCGTTGTGTGTGGCCAGAAGCTGGCACAGCAGCAGCCACGCGCGCCGGACCTGCGCGTCGGGGCGGGGGCATGGGCGCGGGGCAGCGTCAGCATTGGTGAAGCGGTAGGGCGGATGAGGGGACGGACGAACGAGATAGGCGCGTCGGCCACAGCTGCTAGGGGCCTCCAGCGCACCCCCCCAACCACCCCACTGTCCGGCACGCCCCAACCGGGCTGCCATCACCTGGCCCCCGCTATGACCTGCCAGCACAAGAGTGTGAAACCAACCCCAGCCCCAGCCCCAGCCCCAGCCCCAGCCCCAGCCCCAGCCCCAGCCCCAGCCCCAGCCCCAGCCCCAGCCCCAGCCCCAGCCCCAGCCCCAGCCCCAGCCCCAGCCCCAGCCCCAGCCCCAGCCCCAGCCCCAGCCCCAGCCCCAGCCCCAGCCCCAGCGCCCAGCATCTGCCGCCAGGTCCCGACCGTACCCGGGCGCTGAGGCACTCGGGGAAGGGCGGCACCGCTGCGCTCCAGGGCGCTCCGCCCAGCCGGGGGTCCAGAGAGAAGGCGAGCGCCAGGTCGGGCCCCGGATGGAGCGCCACCCGGGGTTGGTAGCCCTCCTGCGAACGGGTGTGGGGAGGGCGGGGGGCGAGTTCAGGGCGTGCGACGGAGTGCGGCTGGAGGGACATGTATGGCGAGAGGCGGGCAGGCGGTGGGGGTGTTGGGAGCCCTGCCCATGCCGGGCGGAGGGTGCTGTTCAGGTCCCGGGCGGCTGCCCCGTCCAGCCAAGATAGCCTGTGCTTGTGTTCCGCCATCCGCAGGGGCAGAGCGGGCCCCAGGCCAGCGGCTGCACCCACCAACCCGAACCAGCTGCGGCCCCGACGTTCGTGCAGCCCACCCGTCGCCCCCGCCCGTGCCGGCACGGCATCGCCCACCCAGCACACCCGCTTCCCCTTGCCCGCACCGCCCCGGCACACCCGCCGCAAGCACCCACCAGCGCCGCCTCTCCCCCCGCCGCCGCCACCAGCTCCCGCAGCTCGCACAGCACGTGCGTCAGCAGCGCAGACATGCTGGCCGGCCCCGGGGCCTCCGCCGCCGCCAGGGCCAGGTCGTGCATGGCCGCGTTGAGGTCGGCGGCGGCGCGGGCCAGCATGGCTCGGTGGTAGTGGGGCAGGGCCAGGACGGCCGCCGCCGCGGTCGCAAAGGCGGCGCGGGACATGTGGGCCGAGGGCGCGGGCGGGGGCCCGGGAAGGCCCGCCACGGCGACGGTCCGGGCCGAGGTCAGGTACACGACTCGCAGGCTCGCCGCCAAGCCTGCAGGGTAGGGCGGGCGGTGGGGATGAAGCGTGGAGGTTGCTGAGGCCCTGCCCTCCCAGCTCGGCCGCCCAGCTCCCCGCCCTCGACCTCCAACGCAACCTCGTGCCCACGCCGTCCTCCACATTGCCCCCATCAGAGCGACAGCCCCGCGCCAGCCCTCACCCGCGGCGTCCAGCACCCCCGCCAGGCGCCCGTTGGCGTCCTGGAACGCGTGGGCCGCGTCGTGCAGCGGCGAGGCGGCGGGGCATGCAGCCAGGCCCAGCGGCCCAGCGGGCTCCCAGCCCGGCGGCGGCTGCCAGGGCTGCGGCCCGGGCGGTGGGCCCGGCTGGCGGCTGGGCCGCTGCCGCTCCGGGCTGGCGCAGGCTGAGGCGGTGCCGGGGGCTGCGGCGGCGGCTGAGCCCGGGTCGGAGCTCTTGAGCAGGCGCATGCGGAAGGTGGGCATGCCGTGCACCGAGGCCTGCGGGTGGAGCGGGGAAGCGTGTGAGAGACACCGGTTGGCGGGAGCACTGCGCCAGCACGCCCTTCCCGGCTCAGCCCCAGGCCCCAGGCTGCAAGCCCCAGGCCGGCCCTGCTCGCTCACGCCATGCCGGCCTGCTGCCGCTGGCTCGCCCCGTACCCACTTCCCACACACGCCGGCCCCACCTTGTGCAGGTGAAGTGCCAGCAGGTAGTCCGACCCCAGGGCCGCCCGCATGTCGGTCAGGGCGCTGTTGAAGGAGTCCACCGCGGGGTCGGGCCGGGCGCCGGGCGTACGGGGCACCAGCAGCCCCGTGGCCCCCAGCGTCAGCCCCGGCTGGCTCGAGCCCGAGTTTCGAGCAAAGTAGTCGTGCAGCGTCTCCAGAGCGCTGGCCAACCGCGCGTCGCAGGCTGGGCGAGGGAGGGGTGTGGGGGAAGGGGATGTGTGGAGGCATGTGTGGAGGGGTGAGGGTAGCAGGTGGGGCGAGGCACGGGCACGGGGCAGCGGGAGAACGGGTTGCTGTTGCCGTTGTTGGTGTGTCAGTGTATGACTGTGACTGGCGAAAGCATGTCGCTCTGTCGCTGGTCACGGCTCGAGGCGGTCGTGTGCTGGGACACGAGTGGGAACCCCGAGGCTGGACTCGGGTGGTGTGGCCTGTGTGACTGACGGAAACCAGTGGACAAAACCTCCCGTGGCCAGCCCATCCCCCCCCACCTGCGAGGCGGCCCTTGCCGGTTGTGGCATCACGCCCCCGAAGCCGAGCGGCGTCAGCTGTTGACAACCCTTCTCCATCCCGGGTGAGCAGCTCCACGGTGAAAATGTCGGTGTGGGGGCTCTGAGTTAACTCGCAACTGAAGGCCCCCTGCAGGAGTCCCGTCGCAATCCTCGCGTCAGCTAGCACGCTACTGAGAGCGCCAGCTAGCTCCGCTATGCCTGTGGCCGCGACGCCAGCTGCGTCGAACAGAATGTCCAAGGCTAAAAGCTGGGTACGCTCCAAAGTAGGCAGTTCGCAGAGGTCCCCTGGACCTAAGCGAGTTGCTCTCGAGGGCAGAGGGGTAACTTCGGCTGCCCCTGCAGCCGAGGAGCAGCCCGCGCCCATTGTTTGTGCTACATGTGGCCTGCCGTCACTGCCAAGTTAGGCATAATAGAGTTTTGGGTATGATACAGTGTAAAGCTAAGGCCGTGGCATAAAACGAGCGTGGAATTGCATCGGGTCGCTTTTGTTTCTTGGCGACCCACGCCTTAAACGGCAAGGACTGCAATCGGCTGTTGAAAGGTTGGTGGGGAGCAGTATCTTATGCAGTCGTCGGGGGTTCTTGTCGGTGCGTCCGCTGCCTGATGAGGCGGCAGCCTAATGAGCCACCCCTTCCAACCCTGAGCCATCCTGTCCAGCTCCCGCCCGTCCCCGCCCCGCCTGCGCTTGGCCGCAACCTGGACCAGCCCCCCAGTAGTATGTACCAACGGTGCGTGGGCTGATGTGCCAGATGCGGGACAACTCGGCGAGTCTGTGAAGCCGACATCGGCACGAGACGGTTCGTCCGCTCCGCCACTTCTCTCTGCTCCACCCACCCCTGCAGTTGCGTTCAGCTGCATCCCCCTTCGTCGTCGTCCGGACTACGCTGCACGGCCCCTGCGAGCACAGAAAACCCCTGCAGCGCCATGCAGGCTGGCCGTGCGTCATGCGCGAGGGCCTGCTGGAGCCGCTCGCCCCATTGCAAAGCGTGTGTAGAGCTACAAACCCGGGGCTGCAGCCGGCCTTGCATCACCACCTCAACACCACTGCCACCTTGCCCTAGGCCAGCCAGCCAGCCAGCGTCAAACCCTTGTACGCCACGCCAAGGAGTCACTCCCTCCAGCTCGCCGACAGCACGCCGCACGCTAGCACCTGTCGCCATCCACCCCCGCCCTGCTATACCCCTGCCCGACATTTCCTCGCACAAGCTCACCCCACGGCTTCGGTTCGCGCAGTGCCTGCCGCACCAGCCGCCAGTGTTGGCGCATCCCTGCGGCACAGCCTAAGGATGCCATAGCTACCCCGCCGCCGGGGCCGGCAGACCCAGCCCTCGGGCCCACCCGCCGCCTCCCTCATCCCTTCGCCGGCATCCCCGGCGTGCTGCTGCCCCTCCACCTCCTCCTCGCCCTCGGCCTCGCTGTCGCCCTCGTCGCGGTACTCCTCGTGAAGCTCCCCAGGCGGCACCTCCGCCACCGCGAACCCCGCCCGCTCCGCCAGGCCCACGAAGGCCGCCACCTCGCCGCCGTGCCGTACCCTGAAGGCAATGTACGACAGCGTGTGCGGCGCCGACAGGATCCGGATCGAGTCCATCAGCGGCGCCAACAGCTCCTGGTGGTACAGTACGTCCGCGGCGGTCAACAGGTCTGGCGCGAAGCCCGCCAGCGGCGACACGCCCGCTTGCCCCTGCGCACCCTCGCCCCCGGCATCCGCAGCCTGGGGGTCATCGCCCCAGCGGTACACGCACACTCGCGCCCGCACGACCCTGGCGTCCGTGTTGGCCTCCAGGTTCCGCTGCGCCAGCGGCAACACGTGGGGCAGGTCCGTCAGCAGCACATGGGCCCCCGCTGCCGCCAGCGCGATCCCCACCACGCCCGACCCCGTGCCCAGGTCCAGGGCCCGCACGGGGCGCCAGGCCGCGGCCGGGTCCACGCCGGCCGAGGCTCGGCGGCCGGGCGTGGCGAAGGGCGGGTGGCGCAGCAGGTGGTCGGCCAGCAGGAAGCCCGCCTGCCACACCACCAGGCCCACGTCGGCCAGGCTGGACAGCGGCGGACCCGACCAGTCCATGGGCACGGCGTCGCTGGCCCAAGCGGCCCCTGCGCCCGCGGGCGCTGTGGTACCGGAGGCCGCGGCTGCGGAGGGAGCGGCGTCGTCCGTGGAAGCCGCAGCCGCAGGTGGGCCGGGCCGAGGCGCCTGAGCACGCCCGGAGCCCGGGCCGGGGCCGTCCAGCGCCGCGCCGTGCTGGCGTGCCGCCAGCCCCGGCTGCTGCTGCAGGCGCAGGGTGATGCCCCCCGGCAGCTGCACGAGCCACTCCTGGGCGCTCTGGTCGGCGGCGGCGCCCGAGACACGGAACGGAACCAGCGCCATGGCAGCTGGCGCTCGAGGCGAGACTGAGCAGCACAAGTGCAGATGCACTTGGGTAGGCACTGGACGGTAGTACTGACGTTCCCTAGAGGTTGGCGCTACCGCCTGCAACTGCACGTGCGCTGAGCGTGGTCGTCTCCTTCATCTCCGCACCGCTGATGACCGTTCCCCCTCCGTTGTCTGCCCCTGCCACGGAGGCGCTTCCCCCCGCTCCTGCCCCGGCGACGCCCACGGGCCCCCCGGCCTTTACCCCTAGCAAAGCCGAGCCCCTGCCGCCGAGAGCCCCGGTCAGCGGCTTGTACCCGTAGTGCTGGTCAAAGCCGCCCCAGCGAGCAAGGGCGCTCGAGTGGGGAATGTAGGAGCGGAGGTCCTTCAGGCTGTTGACAGATTGCCGTAGGATCCGCTGCCCGTACACCAGGCCGTGCTCTAGATCCACGAATCTGGGCTCCGTGGGAAGGCCGAACAGCTGCCGTACCGTCGCCCAGCACGTTGCATGCGGATGCGGAGGGGCTGGCACCGGCGGGGCACCGTAGCGCCGCTCGATCAGGAAAAGCACCGCGGCGACCGTGAAGCTGCCAAATGCATCGGCCGTCAGGTCCTTAGCCGAGAGCTGCCCCGGCCAGAGCTGCGCAGAGGGCACGAGAAGGAAGCGGCGTTTCAGCACAAAGGGCGCAGAAACTTGCGGTGCCTCAGCCATGCTACGGCAGCCGTCAGGACCCACCTTCAGGTAGTCCCCTAGCTCCTTGAGCAGGCCTAGGAATAGGCCGAGGAGGATTCCAAACGTGAAGCGACCGCGGTGAAGGCCTGCGAGGGTGGGTGAGACAATGTAGGTGGGTTCCACAGGCGTGTGGATAGTAGCACTGGGGCTCAAGCCGGGGAGACGCGCCGGGGTCCTGGCCGGTGGCAGGAACCCCCACAGCACAACCCCAAGCCGCACCCCCGAAGGCCCCACTACGGCCCTCCCGTCAACTAGCAGCACTCACGGTAGTGCCGTCGACAGACCCAGTAGGTCACGAGCGTGCACAGCCCCTGAGGCAGTAGCGGCAGGCACAGTATGCCTTTGCAATCGATCACACCAGGTGAGGGCGGGAAGTTGTGCGAGGCTCAAATCCGGCTTACACACAGCACGAAGTGTTCCAGCTTGTCTAGCCTCAGCCAAGGGTCCGCGTCTGCTGAAGGAGGCGCCCCAGCTGGAGACTTCAGAAGTCGCGCCTCCAGCTTTCTAGACTTGTTCTACAAGCCCTGCTGCATGTAGCTCAAGGCTACGATGCATAAAGGGTGGTGAGACGTGTGCACGCCTTGGAGGAAGCTTTCTTTTTGGTGCAGTGCAAGCGGAGTGCAGAGCTGCCGAAGTGCAGCAGCGTTCCTGGGGCAGGCGGTATACAACGCAGACAGTGTGCACTTGAAGCGTGGCCTTTCCCCTTGCCGTAGGATGCGATGCTTCAGAGCCCGCCAATGGCGCCAAAGACAATGTGCCGCTCGAAGCTGATAGACGCTCAACAGAACGCAAACTGGAGCTGTAAGAGCCCGGGGACAGCATTAGGGGAGCAGGCGCTCGTGGCTAGGGCCAACTGCGACATGCAGCCGGAAACTTAACACCCCTCTTGCCGGCTAATTAGCTTCAGCCGGGGTGAAAATGGCTTGTACCATCAGCGCCGGCGAGACAGGCGTGTCGGAGCAAGACAACGGAAATGGCGACCGGGTCCACTTGGCTCTCGCCCTTGCCTTTGAGACGTTGCGCAAGGAGGAGCTCGCTCGGTGCCGTGTGAGCGCGGATGGTGCCGGCACGCGTTCCCGCGGCGAGTTGTCGGGAGGGGACGTGTCGTCTGCGCCCCGTCGCCACCGACACGTCCCGCTGGCTGCACGCAGGCTGTGTGTAAGCTCTGGAGCGACGTGGCCTCCTCCCTCGAGGTCGGTTGGTGACACCGCAAGCTGTGCACCCGCAAACCGCATCAGGGTTCGCTGGGTACCTACGAGGGCCGCGCTGCGGCCAGGGCCTGGCGACGGCTCACGTGGCAGTCCCCGTGTGCGCATCCCCCCGCCCTGTAGGTTCGCCGCGCGGTCTTCGTGCGGCAGTGGCGGCTGGGCGGGCTGCTTGGGGAGCCGCGGAGCCCCTCCTTCATGGACGTGAGCGGGGCTGGAGTCCTTCTGCAGCGGGCCCGGGGCGATGCTGCGGTTAAGGGGAAGGGCTCGCTGGGCGTCACTGCTCGGGGCCTACTGGGGCCGCCGCTGCCAGCTGTCGGTCCTTGCAGCTGCTACCAGCCAAGTCCCTACTGCACAGCCCTATGTGCTGCGAACGCCCTCGGGGGGGTTATATGCACTGGGGGGCGCGCCACCACTGGGACCTGCGGCTAGCTGGATGAAGGCTGCTCGCACCCTCCCCCCGCCCGGCCCCCCCTCCAGAGCGCAACGCTGTCCCACTTCGTTCGGCGCCACCCCGTGTGCCGCACCGACACGCTGCCCTCCCTGGCTGTGCGCCACGGCTGCGCGGTGACGGCCATCAAGCGCCTCAACAACCTCATCTCGGACCACTCCCTGCACTCCCGCACCGCGGTGTTCCTGCCGGGTGCGGCGGGCGGGGCGGGGCGGGGCGGGGCGGGGCGGGGCGGGGCGGGGCGGGGCGGGGCGGGGCGGGGCGAGGCGTGTGAGGTTTGGGGGTGGGCTAAGTGGGCCGCAGTGGGCAGGGGGCACGTCGACATGTGGAACAGGAGAGGGCCCAGCGCCCAGGCACCGCGGTTACCACCACCGCTGTCTTACCACACCTTCCACATACCGTGCATGGATGGATGTCTCATGCATGGATTCCTTTCCCTTCCCCGCACCTCTCCTCTCCACTCCGCTTCCCTAGTGGGCAGCGCCGCTGAGCTCACCGGGGCGCAGGCGGCGTTCGAGTACTGCGGCATCGCCTGCCGCGAACTGCTGGTGCTGCTGTCGCCCGAGGAGCTGGAGCAGCGGGCGGCGCGGCAGCGGGCGGCGCAGCGGGCGGAGGGCGGCTGCGCGGAGGGCGAGGGCGAGGGCGGGGCCGGCGGGGGCCTGAGCAAGGCGCAGGTGAGGGGCGGCGCGGGGCGCGGTTCCCTCGGTGCATGGGGTGCGGCGGGGGGCAGGGTTGCACGTGGGAGATGAGAAGCCCACTGCGACTCCCCCAGATGCCACGACTTACAAGTCCTCCCACACCCCACCCGAACGGTCGGCTGCACCGCTCTGCCCCGCACACGCGTTGACAACACACCCACACGTACCCACCCCGCCCACTCCCCACCCCACCCCAGGCCGCCCTCCGAGCCAAGCTGGTGGCTCTGCTGGCGCGCAGCCTGCGCCTGGAGCCGGGGGCGGCCCGCTTCTACCTGGAGGAGGCGGGGTGGTGCGCGCGGCAGGCGGTGGAGCTGTTCGGTGGGTGCCGGGGGGGCCGGAGGGGTGAGGCGGGCGAGGGGCGAGGAGGGTGTCGATGGGGTGAAGGCTGGGGGCAAGTGGTGGGAGAGTGTCACCGGGCAGGCCGGAAAGCTGAGCCGGGGCTTGCGTGTGTGCTGACGGACTGGTCGCGGCCCGGCCCCCCTCGTCCGCTGGCACCGCAGAGCAGGATGTGCGCTGGGAGAGCGTGTCCCCCGGGGGCAGGAGGAGACGCGGGGTATCGCTGGCACCGTGAGGAGCCGCCAGGTCTCGTGGGCGGAGCGTGCAGCGGAGAGCGTGCAGAGTGGTGCGGCAAAAAGCGCGCCAGGGCGGGGCGGCTGGCGCGGCTGTAAAGTGTAGCAGTTGGTTGTATAACTCTTGTGTGTATTGGACTGTCCCTGTGTTTACCTGTTGCCCTAATGCTGACGTTGTAGGATGAGCTTGTGCCACGTCTTGTGCCCTAAAGACTGGAACGCGTGGTGTGCGGTGGTGTGAGGCGCTCGAAGACTGGCGGAGACCGATTCTTGCCCCGCCGAGGGCGGAGTCCGTTGTATGTGTAAGCATGTCCTCCGTACTGAGTAGCCTGGGGAAGAATAATGTTGTGTTGAACGTCATTTGCTGTTGGACGCTGGGGCTGTGGTGGGGCTCCTCGCCTGCGTGGTGCATACTTCGGACCAGGGGGGGTAATCCCCCCTGCTTCGGACGCAAGACAATGTTCGCTCAAATCCGGGAGGTGTTTGACTCTTGTGCCTTTCGTTGCCTGGCTGTTTGCGTCGGGAATCCTCGGACCGCGGGAGAGGGGCGGGGGAGGGAAGGGGGGCGATACCGCTGGGCACGCCGTGGCAAACCCTAAATGGCGTAGCCTCATGAGCTGCGCTCGCCTAATGTAAAGTATTTCGCTACAGCGCTGTAGTCACCGGCTTGTCTCATAGGCTGCCAAACGTGCCCGTCCTCTCGTTTGCTCCACTTGGCCATTCCGCGACTCCTCGACTCCGATAGTTATCAAGCAGAATAGCCATGCTGTCCGCAATCGCATCAAGTGGAAGGCGACGAGTTCCAGGGAGCTACCTTCGAGCGCTGGCGACAGCGGCGTTGGGCTTGCGCCAGGTGTCGCTGACTCGGCCGAAAGCTTCGCAACGCGTGCCCCGCGCAACCGCAGGCTGCTCAGCTTACAGCCAGCCGGTCACCTTGCACTTGCAGGCCTCAACGCTCCTCTACGTCGAGCACAATGGCGCTGGCGGGATCGCGCCTGCGACACTGAGTGCCGCGGCCGCGGCAGCCCAGCACCTGCCCGGGCCGCTGGAGGCATTGGTCGCAGGCTCGGGGGATGCGGTGGCACGCGCGGCCCAGAGCGTCGCGACGGTGCCGGGGGTCACTAAGGTGGGCCCTCAGTTCCCTGCCCCGCCCACATCATGTCTGGGCCCACCAGACCAAGCGCTTGACCCCTGCCGCTGTGTCATAACCCAGATTGTGGCGCTTTCTCTGATAGCGCCCGCCCCATTACCAGCCCCCCTTTCCCTGATCTGGCCCACAGGTTTGGACGGCGTCCGACCCCTGCCTGGAGCGGCCGCTGGCGGAGACTCACGCCAAGCTGCTGGCTGACGTGGCCAGCAAGTGAGGCCCCCTGACGTGCAACCCCCTCATGGGGGCCGTGGGCTACACGTGTACAGCACAGTAGCTTTACCAGGGCGCTGGAACCACCTTTTGGTTCTGGCCCTGGTGCTGTCCGCGTCAGGGGCCCGTGCGCAACCGCCCTCGCCACGCCGCTCTGGCACTCTTAGCGCCGCGCCCCATGCCCCCTCTGACCCCCCCTGCCGATTCCCACCTCCCCGCCTAGCTCCTTTCCTTCCCTTCCCTGTCCCTGTCCCTGCCCCCCACAGGCTGCGCCCGAGCCACGTGTTGGCGGCCTCCACGGCCCAGGGGCGCAACGTGCTGCCGCGCGCCGCGGCGCTGCTGGGCACGCAGCCCGTAACCGACGTGGTTAAGATCCTTGACGACAACACGTTCGTACGGTGCGTCGTATGTACGGCAGAGATTTTCGCCGAGGCAACCGCCAGCAAGGATGGGGCCTTGACCCGGCGGCAAGGGTGCGAGCTCCGCCCCGCCCAACTAGGGTGACACCGGCGGTCCCCACCCCCTTGACAACCTCACACATACCCCCGCCCCGCCTCCCCCAGGCCCATCTACGCGGGCAACGCCTTCGCGACGGTTCAGTTCCGGGCGCCGCCGGCCATCCGAGTGGTGACGGTGGGTGGCCGCAGCTGGGCCGGGGGGGCTTGCCCCCGGCAGCAGCAGCCTGCGCCCTCCCCTACCCAACCCCCTTCCGCAAGGGCCCCCGGTCCCAACACCTGCCCCTCCACGCACGCTGCTGCCCCCGCCCCCTGCAGGTGCGCCCCACGGCCTTCCCGGCCGCCGAGGGGTCGGCTGCGGCCGCGGCCCCCGCCGAGGCCCTGGCCCCGGAGCTGGTGCAGGGCGCCGCGGGGGTGCGGGCGGCGGTGTGGGAGGGGGCGGACGTCAAGGCCAGCGCCCGGCCCGAGCTGGGGTCCGCCAAGTACGTCCGCGGGCGGGGGGGGGGTTGCGGGTCACTACTGCGGACCGCTGCTGCACGTGTTCGGGGCTCCTCGTGTAAAGGCCGAGAAAATCGTAGGCGCGGTGATTAGGCGCTGCATGTGTGGGACCTCGTCCTCCGGGCACCCAATACCTGGCTGGTGCTAGCCTCACCCCGTCTCCAACCCCATCCCCCCGCGCGCCCACCCGCCCGGCCCCGCTCCCCCCTTCCTCCGCAGGGTGGTGGTGTGCGGCGGCCGTGCGCTCAAGTCCAAGGAGAACTTTGCGATGCTGGAGGAGCTGGCGGACCTGCTGGGGGGGGCGGTGGGGGCGTCGCGGGCGGCGGTGGACGCGGGGTACGTGGCCAACGACCTGCAGGTGGGGGGGGGGGAAGGGGAGGGGGGGAACAGGAAGGGGGAAAGGGAAGGGAGAGGGGGCGTGTCCTTGTGCCAGGGGGCGGGGAAGGCGTGCAGCGGTACGGCATGTGCCGTCGGGCGGGCTTGTTTTCAGGCTTGACGAGGTCCGAATGCGCAAGGGGACGCTCTCACCGGCGGTGGTGATGAAAGGCTGGATGTTGGTCTGGGCCTGCGGCGGGGGCCGCGTCCTTCCTTGCGACTGGGCCCGGCCGCTTCTGCCTCCCGGCCTTGAGCTCTCAAGCCGTCCCTCCCTTCATCCACCCGCGCTCACACCTCCCTCGTGTGTGCTCTGTGCGCGGCCTGCACTAGCGAGACTGGGATCGCGCCAAGCAGGCCCCCCATGCCCCCAAGGAGGTTTTCGGGACACGCACTTTCCACTGGACACTCACCAGCTGCGAACTGATGCAGAGCTCGCACAAATGTCCAGCAAGCTAGTGAAGAAGCAGCTCAGTGCACTGGTCCACACCGAGCTCAAGGAGAACCCTGCGCTTTCCAAGAACAGCAAGTCTAAGGAGAAGCTCTCAAGCCCTGCCTCCCCTCATCCACCCGCGCCCAATGCCTCTACACTCCTCCCCCGCCACCCCCCTGCGCAGGTCGGGCAGACGGGCAAGGTGGTGGCCCCCGACCTGTACATCGGTGTGGGCATCAGCGGGGCCATCCAGCACCTGGCGGGGATGAAGGCGAGCGGGGTGGGGGGGCGGGGGAGGTGGACGAGCGGCGGGGGGAACCTGGCGTCACCCCCACCGCCTGCTACCGAGCCCGAGCCCAAGCCCACGCTCAACACCTCCCATGGCACTTCCACCCCTCCAGCCCCTGCTCGTCTCCTCACCACAACACCCTCCCCCTCCCCCAGCGCCCTCCCCAACACCCGCCCCCTCCCCCCCCCTCCCCCCCAGGACTCCCGCACCATTGTGGCCATCAACACGGACGCCGAGGCACCCCTCATGGTACGGAGGTCTGGCTTCAGGGTCCTGCGGGGCGCTTGCTGCCCTCCTTGCTGTTGTTCTAAAGCTCTTGCGCACGGCACCCAATACCCAGGCCCTGGCAGACTACGGCCAGCTGCTTTACGCCCCACATCCCACACCCACACACCCTGCATTGCACCCCCTGCATTGCCCTGTACTTAAACCCACATCCCACATCCCACGCCCACACCCCCGCAGGCCCTGGCGGACTACGGCCTGGTGGCGGACCTGTTCTCTGCGGTGCCGGAGCTGCTGGAGGAGGTCAGGAAGGCCAAGGGCAAGGCGTGAGGCGGAGGGGGGCGGAGGGAGGCGGAGGGGGGGCTGGTAGAGGAGGGTAGGGCGCATAGGGCAGCGCAGCAGGAGATGGTTGAAGGAAGGTTGAAAGCACACAGAGCTGGGTGCTAGCAGCTGCAGGTTGCGTTGCTGCGGTCACGTATGTTATTACCAGGACAGCTAGGGGTGTGGTGGGTTGGGTTGGGGTGGCGGCTGATGCGGGTGGAACGCCATTGCGGTGCGGAGGATGCCGCTCGGGTTGGAGGCGAGGAAGGGCAGGGCGTGAGGCGGGGGGGCATGGGAGCGGACTTGCAGCGCTTCGGAGAGGTGTGCAGAAGGGGGTGGAGCACACGAGAGCTGATTCCACAGGTGGCGGCTTATCGGCGGTTGTATTATACCGCGGCATTCATTGGAAAGTGTGTGGGTTGAGCCAGGTTGAGCGGTCGAGGTTTGTGGCGGAGTGTGCAAGCGTGGAGGAGACAGTGGAGGGGCAGGGCTGAGTGATGACTCCGGTGAGGCTCACAGGCGCTGGTGGCGGTGGCAGGTGGTGGTGGTGGTAGCCACTGGTGCGGGTAATAATGGATGTATTCGTGCAACGAGCCAAGGACTGCAACAGCAGCCTCTTGCCGTGTGGCGGTGGCAAAGACCACCCCGCCAAACTCTGCCGACTGAGCCAGGAAAGTACCGTTTGCGCGCGCGGCTGCCCCTAGGATAGCCCCTGCCTCGGCGATGCGCATTGCTGGCACCCTGCCTTCTTCTCTCGCGTTGCGACAGCGCGCTCACCTGCATCCCCCTTCATCATCGTCCGGACTACGCTGCACGGCCCCTGCGAGCACAGAACCACCCCGCCAAACTCTGCCGACTGAGCCCTAGCATCGCTTCAAGAGACTCTCTCTCTGCGTGTAGGCTCCTTCTCCACTCTGTACACCTGTCCTTGTCCGCTCGCCTCCCACGCCTGTGCCACTCTGCCTCTGCAGTCCAGCAGGCGAGCCCCTGACCCTGTAAGGCGGCGCTCAGACTGCGCCACCACCCCTGCCCCACCACTGCTCAGCGAGCTCCACCGTTGTAAACTCTCCGAGCTCGGAGCCGCATTCGCACCCCACCTTGAGCCCTCTCCGCGCTAACCTCCACACCACTGCCCCTGCGCGCCTCTTCCCACACCGCCGGCTCTCCTGCCCCGCAGCCTTGGCCCTCTCACCACCTCCGCAGCTGCCGTCCGCCCCCACCGCCCTCACGCTATCCCGCACTTGCGCAGCGCCCCCGCCGGGTCCTCCGCGTACTGCTGGCGCGTGATCCAGAAGTCGGTGTGGTCCTGGGGGGGGGGCGGGGAGGGCGTCAGGAGGTCAGGAGCAGTCGTGGCCGGGGCTCAGGCACGCTGGCTGGGGGCGGAAGGCATCCGAATTGTGGTGACCCGGCTCCCCATGCAACCTTCACTTCCTCCCCCCCCCTTTCCCCCCCCTCCCCCCCACCCACAATGCACGCCGGCACGCACGCACGCCAGCCCAGCAAGCTTGCCTACATACTGCACTGAGAGTGCTCTAGAGTTAGGTCTAGCCGCTTTAGCCTACGCCACTCGTCAGAGCAGCCGACGCCATCGCCAATGGAGCCCGCCGGACCTTTCGCTCTGGACCTCGGTGCGCATCGGGCTCGCTGGCCGCCGCTCTATCTCTTCCTCCGCTCTCCAATGCTCCGAAAATCACCCCCTCCCCCCCCCCTCCCCCCCCACCTTCATGATGTCCGCCAGCACGGCCCCCCCCAGGAACACCATGTGCTTGCGGTTGGGCGGGTCGGCGATGTGCAGCTTGAGCTTGCGGAGGCCGGCCATGTCGCCCTGCGTCAGGGGGGGTGGAGGGATGGTCCATGTGAGGGAAGACGAGCGTACGGGGGGTTGGAGCGAAGGAAGGATAGACGGGGCACGCGGCCACACCACACCCTCTTGCATCGCCCCACCATCCCCCTTATAGCCCCTCCCCCCCCCCAGGCCCCCCCACCTTGAGCACCCTCTCCAGGTACAGCGCGCGCATCTCCTTGTCCATGCGCGTGCTCATGCCCGGGTACATGGTGCTGCCGCCGCTGATGACGATGTGCTCGTACAGCCCGCGCCGGTTGTCGATGGGCGCGTCCTGGGGGGAGGTGTGTGGCGGGGGTGGGACAGGGTGGGAGGGGGCATATGAGGCAAAGCCGCAAGGCTGGCAGGAGTGTGCAGGTCGCTGATCTGGAGACCGGTAGCAGCGGTAGCAGCGCGCTGGACCGAACGAACCTCTTGAACTGAAACTGCCCACGCAAGCATAATACACCTCTTGAAGACCTCTTCCCTACTACCCACACACGCCCCACCTGGATAGCGTTGAAGGCCATCTCCGCCACCCCGGGTGCCTCGATGTCCAGCAGCCGGGGGTTGAACATGACCTGGGGGGGGGGGTTGAGGGGGGGGGGGGGCGGTGAGGATGGGAAGGGCGGAGGGGGGAGGGCGGCTTCAAGGTAGGCCTCGCTTGCCATCCTGCCCTTCCGCACCAAGCCCAGACCCCGGCGTGCACCCCAGCTGCTGCCCTGCATCCCCTACTGCACGGATTATGCCCCTGCAAGCGGCCCAGGGGCAGACAGTCGTACCCGGGCACACCACTGCCAGCCCCCGAAGGCCCAAACCCAGCCCACGCCCCATGCAGCAGGTGGCACGGGGAAGTGCCCCCTGCCCCCATTCCCCACGTGACCCCTCCCGCCCCGCCCCCCCTCGGGCGCCCCTGGACCCACCCCAATTCCCCCTCACCCTTTCCCTTCTTTGCCCCTCCCCCGCCTTCCCCCTCCCCTCCCCCCCACCTCTGGCGCCATGAAGCGCTCCGGCCCCAGGCGGATGACGCGGCCGTCGGGCAGCGAGAAGGAGCGCATCACGTGGGTGGTCTCGCGGGCCAGCTGGGGGGGTGCGGGCGGGTGGGCGGGTAAGCGGTTGGGCGTGGATGGTGGATCGGCGTAGGCCGTCTCAAGGGGCAGCAGGGTTCCCTTGCCCTTGTCTTCCCCTCCGCTCCCTTCTTATCTCCCCCCCCTGCCCCTCCCCTCCCTCCCCTCCCCCTCCCCCCCACCTTGAGCTCCCGCGCATAGTCGAAGGCCACGTAGCAGTGCGCCTCCTTGATGTCCCGCACCAGGTCCAGGTCGGCGGTGCGGTTGAGGCTGGGGGGGGGAATGTGTTCAGGATGCGTAGGGTCGGCGCGTGATAAGTATTAGTGCAGTCGTGAGCAGACAGGCCGCGGGGAAGAGGCACCAAGCGAACCTGAAAGCTTGAAGCAACTGGGTGAGTTTGGGCTTGCATGAAGCCGTGTGCTCTGCACCGGCCCCTGCAGGCAGCCGCACGCGGCACGCCTCTCGGCTGTCTTGGTTCAGTGCCTCCCTTCCTCCTGCAACACCCTCCCTCCTCCTGCTCACCCCTCCTTCCCTCCGGCTCAACCCCACCCGGAGCCCCTCCCTCCCACCCCCCACCTGTACCCCCTCCGCTGCAGCAGCTCCAGCAGGTGGGCCGTCACGTGCCGCCCAGCCACGTTGAGGCGCTTGGTCTGGGGGTGGGGCGGGGGGCGGGGGTGGGGGTTGCGGTGAAGGTGGGCGTGGGCACTTGTGGGCCATCGCCCCGGCCCTCACACCCGCCCCACACCCGCCACCGCATCCGGACCCGCATCCCCACCCGCTGGACGGCCGTCTCCTCCCCCAACAAACACACCTGGTGGGGGAAGGCGTATCCGTCCACCACCGCCACTGCGTGGGACACCCCATCGCCCGAGTCCACCACCAGGCCCGTCAGCAGGCCCTGGGGAGGAGGGGTGGGGGTTGGGGTTGGGCGGTTGGGGTTCGCGGGTTTGGGGGCTAGGGTTTGGAGATGGGATGGGGCTATGGCCGGGGCGAGGGCGGCTTCACACACCGGCTGAGGCATGCGTTCCAGGGGGGAGAGCCTTCGGGGAGGGGCCCTGAGCCCGGGTGCGGGGGCGGCAGGGCCACCTGCCTCGGGCGGCAGTGGCGGCGGCAGTCGCACGCAGGGGTCGAAAGGCTGTGCCGCAGCGCCAGACCGCCCTCAGCCCGATGGCACCCGCACCCTCGATCAACCACCCTCAAACCCCGCCCTTCCCCCCCCCCCCCCGCCCCCCCACCTGGGCGTACAGCGTGAGTACGGCCTGGATCTGCATGTTGGCACCCGAGAAGCCGTACGTCTCAAACATGACCTGGGGGAGAAGCGGGAGGGAGGGGGTGGAGGGGGTGAGGGTGAGGGGTGGGAGTGCGGGTGCCCACAGATGGTATCGGGGGCGGTGCCCCTCAGCGGTGCACCTCATGACCACAAACGGCCCCAGCAACCCGCTGAAGGCCGTCGCGTCTGTTCCTACGTCTGTCCCAGCCCCCCCGGCCCCCCAAGGCCCCCCTCCCACGACCCCCCCCCCCACACCTCCAGCATCTTCTGCCTGTTGGCGGTGGGGTTCATGGCGGGGTCGGTGAGCAGGATGCGGCACTCGGAGGGGTCCACCGCCAGCTGCTCGGGGCCGAAGGCGTGCTCCCAGATAAGGTCTGGGGGGAGTGGAGAAGGGAGAGGAGAGGTGGTTGTCGACGGAAAATGGGGGATGGGAGGAAGACGGGGGAGGAGCAGGGAGGTGCAGCGGCGAGGATGAGGGGGTCGTGGCATGCCCCTGCCGGCCGGGGAATGAGGGAGGGGTGCAGGGAGGGAGCCCTGGGCAAATGTGGCGGACGCTGCCCGTTCCGCCCAGGCAGGTTGCCACTCCAGCCTCGGGTGCCCTACGCTCCCTCGTCCACGCCTCACTGCCTCCCTTGCCCAACCCTGCCTCATGTGCCATCAGCTCCCCTGCACTCGCCCACCCCCTGGTAGCCCCCTATTCCGATCCCCCCTGCCCCACCCCGCCCCACCCATCTCCTCCCAGCTCTGCACGATGCCGTTCCGCATGGGGTACGACAGCTCCAGCTGGGCGTTATGGGCGCTGGCCTCCTGGCCCACATACACCTCCTGGGGGGTTGGGGGGTGGGGGTGGGGATGGCGGAAAGGGGGGGCTGGGAAGGCGAGGCAGAGGAGGTGCGGGGCTACACGTCAGCTCGATGCCCGCCTCCCGCCCTGGCGTCCTGGCCACACCGCAGCGCCCCTCTGGCCCGGCCTCCTGCCCACACCGGCTCCTGTCTCTGGCGCTCCCGCAGGTGGCAGGCTTCCCAGCCGAGCGCTGCTTGCGGGCCGTCGCCCACCTCCGAGGTACCCCTGCAGCCCGCACGCACCGCCCCCCACTGCACCGCACCGCCCCTCACAGCGCCACTCCCGCAGCCGCCTCACGCAGAAGGAGAACAAGACGACTCGGCCCTTGGGCAGTACGACATGATCCTGGATTCTGGTTCTATGGATGGTCCGTCACCAGGATCCCCGCAAGCCTAGCCCCCTGACCTTGAGGTGCTGCTGCGTGGAGAAGGGGTCGTTGAGGGCAAAGGTGGGTCTGCCCACCAGGCAGGGGAACACGGCGCGGGGGAAGCTGTCCCCAGCAAAGCCGCATTTGACGAGCTGGAGGCGTGGGGGGCAGGGCGAGGCAGGGAGTGGGTTGAGTTTAGGGGAGACACCGAATTGCTATGGGGTAGAGGCGCAGCACGCTTGGGGCTGGCCCGAGACGCAGGGGCTTCAGACGGGCCAGGTGGCTTCACGGGCGAGAATTTGGGGAAGTCAAGAGGAGTCAGGCAGCTCAACGTGTCGGGAGCTGAGTGGACCATGAGCGTTTGGGGGCAGTGGCTCGGGCCAGGCCCCGGCAGGGGCTTCAGGGAAGGGCGGGTGGCGGGAACGCGCCTCACCCCAGTCCCGTTGTCGCAGACGACCACACGGTTCTGCGGGAAGTCCCCCATGGCTGCTAGCTCTGCTGCTGTCTGTAATCCTGACTACGGGCGCGGCCTCAACATGGTCTAACGAAGTTGCTCTCAAGCAGCGCGCATCTCCCGCCCAAGCCTGGGCGTCCGTGTCGTGTAGGGCCGCTTCAGTTGCCGTCTGCAGTAGAGGATTTCCGCGACGAACGGCTACTCGTGTGTGCTCTGTGCGCGGCCTGCACTAGCGAGACTGGGATCGCGCCAAGCAGGCCCCCCATGGTCCCAAGGAGGTTTTCGGGACACGCACTTTCCACTGGACACTCACTAGCTGCTAACTGATGCAGAGCTCGCACAAATGTCCAGCAAGCTAGTGAAGAAGCAGCTCAGTGCACTGGTCCACACCGAGCTCAAGGAGAACCCTGCGCTTTCCAAGAACAGCAAGTCTAAGGAGAAGCGGCGTCAGAAGCAGAAGGCAACCAAGCTCAAGCAGCTGCAGAAGGAGGCACACATCGCATCCACCGCTAAAAACCTGCAGCGCCGGAATTTGGCCTATTACCAGACAACGAAGGGCCCTAGCGAGCAGAACGCACAATTGATGGCGCAGCTGCTGACGGCAGCCACGAAGAAGAAGTAGGGCCTCCGCCGCCTTGATTGACGCTACGCCGGCCTAGTATTGTTGTGCTGGGCGTCTTAGCTAGTCTGTAGACACATTTGTATCTCTAGGATAGCAGTCAGACCCAGCCGGAGCTATGCGGGCGCCTCTTGCGCCATCGACGTCGGCTCCAACGTCACTGGCTGGCACGCCCTCGAGGCCAGCCAGGTGCCCAGCGAGCGTCTCCACATCACGCGGCTGGGCCTGGCCACCGCGGAGGCATGCCAGAGCCTCGGCCTCGACCGTGGCCCACGCCACGGTCTTCGGCCTGCCCGCTACAACACAGCGTAGGGCACCACCCGCCCCCGCCCCCGCCTGCCCCCTCTCGCGGAGCCCGCGGGCCGCACGCCTGACGGTCTGCCGCTCCGCAGCGCCGAGCGGCGCCGGCGGGGCTGCCGGCAGCGCTTTCGGCGACCCCAACACGCTCGTGGGCATGCTCATGGCGTACGCGGTGCAGCTGCAGCAGCAGGAGGGGGCCGGCGCCTCCAACGGCGCCGTCATCCGCGTGGAGAACCTCAGCTTCCACCCGCCCGGCTCGGAGAACCCGCTGCTGGACGACGTCAGCATGCGCCTGCCCGCCAACAGCCTGGGCCTCGTCATCGGGCGCTCGGGCAGCGGGAAGACCACCCTGCTGCAGGTGGGCTGCGCAGAAGGGGTCGTGGGGGGGGGGGTTGGTGGGTTGACTGTGAAGAGATGCGGTGTAGCCCGGTTCCGGCCGAGGCGCTACGGCTGAGTTCGGGTGGGATAGGTGTGAACGGGAGCCCCTGCTGCAGCATGGGCTTGGTGCGGGCGTGCTCCCATCGCGTGCCTCGCTCGGACACGCTTGTATCCGCATCCTCGCCGGCTGAGGCCCTGACCGGCCATCCGGCTTACCCCGCGGCCCAGGTGCTCGCCGGACTGACGGAGCAGACCTCTGGGCACGTGCGCATCCTGAAAGGCGCCCAGGCGGCAGCCACGGTCGCCGCGAACGGCAACGGCAGCCCGGCCGCGCAGCTGCCCGGCAGCAACGGCAACGGCAACGGCGCAGGGCCCTACCCAGCGGGTGCCGGGGGGCCGCTGCCGCCCGCGCCGTCCCTCACTATGGATGAGCGCATGCAGCAGGTGCGCAGTCGCAGCGGGGGCCGGGGGCCGTGCAGCATGCAGATGCGGAGGGGAAGGCCAAGCAGACTCGTAGCGAGTGCGGGCCTCGGTGATTGCAATGAGACCGCGCTCAGCGTGGTGGCCAGTGCGCGCTCGCGGCTTGGGCTAGAACGAGCCCTGACGCTGCATCGGAACTTCGGAAGCTGGGCGCGGCAGGAAGGGCGTGTGTCTGGTGGTGTTTCGGTGCGGCTGGGGCCGTGTGTCCTGAGCCCCCCCGTCATCGTGTCTCTCCGCAACCTCCTGCAGGTGGGGCTGGTGTTCCAGTTCCCCGAGCGCCACTTCCTGGGGGAGAGCCTCATGCAGGTGGGTGGGGGGTTGGGGCGCGCGCTGTCTGTGTGATCTCGAGGGGCCCCAAGGGCTGACAACATGCGATTGGGAGGACCACGCAAGCAGCCCCGCTTCAGCAGCTCCGTTGAGGGCCAACCCATGTCGCCCGTGTTGCCCGATGCCCGGGGGGGCGCTCGTAGTGTGCCCGCGATGCCGACCGTCCACCCCTGCTCCCGCCCGCAGGAGCTGACCTTCACGTGGCCGCGGCTGCCCCAGTACTGGGGCGACCGGCAGCTCATGTCCAACAAGATGCAGCAGGTGGGTGGGTGCACGTGTGCGGAGCACAGGTCGAGGAAACTGCCTTTCAGGAACTGCCCTGCCGACAGCGGACTGATGTGCTCCCCTGCCCCCAGCTCCTCCGCCACAGCTACCCCGCCCCCAGCCCGCCCTCCTCCTGACCCAATCCCTTACCCCTGCCCCCACCCCCGCCCCTGCCCCCCTCCCGCAGGTCCTGCAGGCGGTGGGTCTGGAGGACATCCCGCTCGAGGTGCCCCCCTGGGCGCTGTCGGGCGGGCAGCAGCGGCGCCTGGCCCTGGCCATCCAGCTGGTGCGGCAGCCGGCGCTGCTGCTGCTGGACGAGCCGCTGGCGGGGCTGGACTGGACGTCCCGGCAGGAGGTGGTCACCATCCTGCGGAAGCTCAAGGTCAGTGCGTTGCCGTCGTCGGGGTTGGGGGTGAAGCGTGGAGGCGTGTGGGATGAGTGTGGGGGGCAGGAGAGGAGCGCAGCCGTGGGGGGGTCGGGGGCGGTGTCTGGGGGCCCGTTCAGCTCCCTGTGCCGTCCCCAGCTGGCCCAGACGCCTCCCCTGACGGTCGTTCCCCGCCCCCACCCCGCCCCATTCCTCCGCCCTCCCACCTCCCTCCTCCCAGGAGCAGTGCACGCTGCTGGTGGTGTCGCACGACCTGGCGGAGATGGCCCCGCTGGTGGACTGCGCATGGCGCATGCTGCCGGGCGGCAGGTGCGAGCCGGTCACGTGGCCGCCCACGGACCTGGAGGGGCTGGAGCAGTGAGCGGAGCGGCGAGGCAGGGGGGCCGGACGGGCAGGGGCGCAGCGTCCGCGCTCGCGCGCGCATTGGCTCCGGGATCGGCCATGCGGTCAGCGGAGGGGCGCTGTGGCGCGTCCAGCAGCCTGCCCAGTTGCTACGGAGCGTGGTGTGTGGTGGTCGAGTAGAGCCGCCGGCTCGTGCCGGCGGCCTGGGTCCCACACCGTTCGCCGGGGGCGTCTGTGTCATTTTAGAGCTGGGCTGTGGCACAAGGCGTGGCGTATGAGACGAAGCCGTTTTCGGAGGTGCGCGGCCGGACTGCACGTGCGTTGTGTTGGCGGCGCTAGGTCCCAGACAGGGGCTCGCGACTCCCGCGGCTGCCAGCCTTGAGCATGCCGACCTCGGCTCGAGTATGGAGGGTGGAGCGGAATGTTCGCTGCGGAGGAGCCCGGTTGCTAACCTTGAAGAGTGAGCCGAGGTCTAGGAGTTTGGAGGGGCGTATGCATCTAGAGGCTCCAGAGGACAGGGGCTGTGGTGGGGAGTGCTGAAAGCGCGCCAACCCGCCGAGGGGAGCCATCCTCGGCTCGCAGCAAGTCCGTGCGCGGGAGCCTGCAGCGCTGTGGGCAAGGGCACTGCGCGTTATGGCCCAGAGGGCTTGACAGTTGACACGGTCAGGTCGAAGGCTTGTGGATGAAGGGGTGCGTCGCGGTGTTTAATCACTGACTATCTTGGAGCCGTCTGAGTGCCATCGCGTACCATTTGGGCTCAGCGCGTGCCTCGACACCCCCACCCACTTCAGCCTGTGTGAATGTTTCTCTCTCTCAGCGCAACAAGATGGCGACAGGTTCAGCAGGAGGGGAGACTCCGCGGCGTGCGCAAGTACGGTATCAGTCTGGATCACGACAAGGTCCCAGCTTCTTTACCTCGTCAAGCAGCCACGTACCCATCTAAAACGCCGCTGTCGATTGCCCCGCGGGAGTACCACGCGAGGGCCTGCAGGGAAGCGGGGGCCTGGAGGGTGCGATGCCGGCCAGACCTACCCAAGTGATGGGGTGGGCGAGGGGTTCCTAAGTACGACGGGTCCGCGCGCAGCCGCAGTTTCGCATTCTCAGCCTTTGAGTATGTTGCGTTATGCATATTGTGGCGCACTGTGCTGGCCGGCTTACGGTGGTGTTCGGCGGGCACGGCAGTACCACCAGCAAACCTGTAGAAACGTGTTATTGCTTGTGCCTGACTACGCATGTCAGGATTGTGCAATCAGAGGGCGGATATTGCGCGCGAACTGCTTCGCGCTTCGGGTGCCCTGCACATTTCCCTCTCTATCACCTATCCTATCCACAGCCACAGTTAACTTAGTACGCTGATGTTGCAAACAGTGACGGTGAGCCGTCGGAGCCTAGCCCCTAGCAGCGGGGCCCCCAGAATGAGCTTCGCGGTGCCGCTTCAGCCCGCCCGCAGAGTTCCTCGGGACTCAGCGGAACTCAAGTAGACTGTTCGACGGGCTGGTGGAGTCTCGGGCAGAACGTGGGGTGACAGTCCCCGGAGCTCAGGACGCTCGAGTCCTGGCGCGCGAGAGAATGCAATCGTATAGTCTCTTCCTCGCGGTGAGAGGGTGGCCAGGGCAGGGTTGGGCCGCTCAGCGACGGGGGAGCACAGGTTTACGCGCTCTCAGGCCCTCGCCGGTCGCGTACGCGATACTTTCATAGCCTTTCGGCACAAGCATTGCTCCGCATCCGCGGCCGGATAGGTGGACGCAGGACGGCTGGCTGCACCCCTGGTTTCCGTGTCTGCCCGCTCCCGACCGCAACCCGACTGCGACCCTTGCTCGCTCCGCTGTAGGCCCGTCGAGCCCACACCGACATCATCACAGCCTTGCTGGTGCTGCTCATGTGTGTCCTGCATGGCGGCAAGCTCCTGGACCTGACCCTCTGCGAGGAGCCCCCGCCCTTTCCGGCGCCACCACCTGGCCTTCCCTCCTATCGCTGCGACGCGCCGCTCCTTTCAAAAGCGCTCGCGCTCGCTCACAGCCCCCGCGAGATCCTCTCCATCCTTCTGGCTTCGGCCCAGGGTCAGGAGGGCTACTTGGTAAGCGCAAACTTGGCCGCGCGTGGCAGCACAGAAGTACAATTGCGAACCCCAACTTGTACGACAGTCCCCCCGACTGACGTACTGCACTCTCGGCCCCCCCGCCCCCTTCTCCTCCCGCGGCCGTAGCCCCTGGTGGCCGCCTGCACGCTGGCATGGCTGGGGGTGGCCATGCTGGCCAGCACCGGCAGCGGCCGGGCCCTGAGGGCGTACGCAGGGGGGCTACGCCTGGCCCTGGTCGCGGCTGTCAAGTGAGGACGCCAGGGGGCTGTTGGCGCTCGCTGTTGGGGCTGGGGCTGGTCTATGACGAAAATTCTCGAATCCTCCATCTGAAGATTCAGTGATGGGCCAGATTGGGATGGGGGACCGTCGCAAGCAAGCAGCCACCTCTGGAGTTGCGGAGTCGTGACGCCGCGTTGCCCGGAAACGATGTGGGGAGTACCAGACTGGAAGGGAACTTGGTTGAAGGGCCGCCACGCAATGCCCAACGCGGCGCCTCGTCAAGGCGTGCAGGCGTTGGCCTGCTGCGCCGGGTCCTGCAGCTCGCCTCCCGACCCACATCGCCCCGCCCCGCCCCGCCCCCCCCGCAGGTTCTCCGCCAAGGTCTTCAGCATCGGAGCGCTGCTGCTGTGGCGGGGCCCGCCCTCCACCTTCTGCCGCTGGTACCTGCCGCTGGAGGGCGTGGTGCTGCTGTGGCAGTCCTTCGGCGCTCCGGTGCGGACCGGGAGGTCCACCCGGGCAGGAGCAGGCGCACCCCCCACACAGCTGCTGAGGCCTGGGCTGTATTGCCACTAAGCGCATGTCCTGGGCGCCCTCCGCCAGGGCGCCCCCGTTCTGTCGTCGCAATGCCTTACCGCAACTCTCCACCGCCTCACCTCCCTCACCGCCCGCCCCACGCAGGTGGGCGCAACGGCGCAAGCCTGGCTGGCGGCCGCGGACGCGGCCTGCACCTTCCTGTTCAGCTGGCTGCTGTCGGCGCAGTGGCCCTTCAGCGGCCTGTCCACGGGCGCCCTGCTGGCGCTCAACCTGGCCCTGGCCGCCGCCTCCATCCTGGTGGCCCAGAGGGTGGAGCAGGCGGACCGGAGGGACCACGCCCGCGCTGTGGCCCGCGCCGCGGAGGCTGCGGCCGCTGCGGAGGCGGAGTTGGCGGCGGCGGGTGCGGCGGAGGGTGCGGCGGAGGAGGTGGCGGCGGCAGCGTCGCGGCCTGCGGCCGAGCAGGAGCGCACTGATGCAGGGCGTTTGGTGGTGGGGTCACGGGAGGCGGAGGCTGGAGCCGAGGCGGAGGCGGCAGGGGAGGCGGCGCAGGCGGAGACTCCGGCGCAGGCGCAAGAGCAGGCTTCGGCTGTCGCTGCCGCCTGGGCGGAGGCGGGCGCCGGGGCGGTGGCGGAGGCGCCCTCCCGGCCGGCTTCGTCCCGGGCGCGCATCACGGAGGTGTCGGTCAAGGACTGGTGGACCGAGGCGAGCCCCGTGCGCGCCGCTCCCCAGCCTGATGCTTCTGAGCCCAGCGAGCTGACGCTGACGGCGGAAATCGACGCTGCCCTCATACGTGAGGTGCTGGGCGAGTCCCGCCCGTCGCTGCCGCTGCCGTATGCGGCCGGCCCCGTTGCTGTGTTTCCCATCGCCGCGTCGCCGTCTGCAACCGGAGCAGCTGCAGCCGCAGTATCAGCAGCCGCCCCGCGTGGGCAGGACGGGCGACAGTCCCTGCCTCAACCGTCAGCAGCGTCGTCGCCTGCTGCCGCGGCCGCGGCCGCCAGCGTCGCCGCCGGCTTGGCGGCGGCAGACAACGCCAGCGCTAGTGCCGTACACGGGTCAGTGACACAGCACCGCCGCCGGTCGTACTCTTTCGATTCCGGCCCGATGTCCGGTGGCCACGCCGGCCCCTCGGGCGAGCCGGTCAGTGCCGGCATGGCGCGCGCAGGGCTGGAGCGCCCCAGCCCCACCGCCGGCCCGGGGCAGCGGAGCCGCGGCGGCAGGGGCGCTCAAGACCATGCAGGCGGTGGCGGGCCGGGGGGCCGGCCACGTGTGACCGTGGCCGTGAGCAGTGGCACCGTTTCGGGCGGCCGGGGCGAGGGCCCGACCAACTCCGCGGAGGAGCCCAGCGGCGGCACCTCGCCCTACCGCTGCCTCACCCGCGGCCTGCCCTCCTTCTCCACCGCCTCCACCAGCAGCTGCGGGGGGCTCAACTCGGCCTTCACCATGGGGACCACCATGGTGCGTGCGGCGGCGCGGCGGGGAGCGCTGGGGGGCTCGGGGAGTCCAGGGGTTCAGGGGTCTCAGTGGCTCACGGGCTGAGGTAGACGGTAACAGCGGCAATGCAGGCGGCGGCTGCCGCGTCCTGACATGGGCTGGGGTGAAGTCATGCGCACAAGGGCAAACGGGTTTAGTGGCTTTGAGGACTCCAGAGTCCTCAAACTGATACCGCCATGCCTCGCCCCGTGCCTTAAGACGGCCCGTTCCAAGCTCCCTCGCCCGCCCGTGTGTTCCTCACCGCCCGCAGGACGGCTCGCTGGCCACGTCCCGCCTGCCCAGCTCCTCCATGGCCCCCGGCAACCGCGCCCCGGCCTTCAGCCCCAGCACCAGCGGCAACACGGCCGCCGCCATCTCCTCCGCCGGCGTGAGCGGCGGCTCGCCGCTACCGCCCGGGCCGACGTCTGTGGGCCAGCCGCTTGAGCTACGGACTCAGTCGGTGACCATCAGCATGGCCCTCATCCCCAGCACACCGTCGCCGGCGGGAACGCCGGCGGATTCGGGCGACGGCGGCGGCGCCGCTCGGGAGGCCGCCGCCACCGCCACGGCCGCGCTGATTGCGGCGGAGGCGGAGGCGGCGCTGGCAGCTGCGTCGCACTCGCAGCCGCCGCCGAGGGCGCAGCTGCAGCCGCCGCCGCCCGGGCCGCAGCTGCCGTCGGAGCCCTCCGGCGCCTCTTCCACCGGCGGCACCAGCAGCTTTTGGTACTCCTCGCGCTCCGCCGGGTCGCGGCGCGGCAGCACACTGGGCGATGACGACGCCACCGCCGGCGCCAGCGGCCCCGCCAGCCTGGCCCCTGTGCCGACAGCACTCACCGCCTACGCGGCCGCCGCAGCCGCAGCCGCAGCCGCAGCCGGCGTGCTTCCCTCCGCCGCCGGCCCGCCGCGACTGCTGGCTAACCCGACCGCCGCCGCCCAGGTGCCGCTGGCGGAGGCGGTGGCCGCTGCGTCGACGTCCGCGCCGCAGGCCTCCGCCACCGCCAGCGGCGCCGCAAGCAGCACCCTCCTCATCACCGCGGACGCCTTGCTGGACCGTACGGCAGGCGGCGGCAGAGCCGCAATCTCGTCCGATTTCCTGTCGTACCAGATGACGTCGCTCACGCACCACGCCGTGAACCCGCCGAGCGACGCAAGCCGCCTGCCCGCCGGCGGCCTCAGCTCCGGCGTTGTCAGCGGCGGCGACACGGCGTCGGCGTCGGCGGCGGGCTATGACGACGACAGCCCCGGCGGCACCGCCAGGGCCAAGCCTGCCTCCGCCGCCAGGGCCGCCGCGCTGCCCGCCCACCACTACGCGCTTGCTCGGGCCCTGGCCTGCCGAGGCGGCGCTAACGCTGTTTACCAGCCCGCGTTGGTCCACACAAGGTGCTGCATCAAGATTAGCGGCATAACGCCAGCGGACCTTCCCAGCGGCCTGGCGGGTCGCGTGGGAGCCATCCTGGCGGCCGGCGCCCACGGCGCCGTCGCCTCCGCTGCCGCCGCGGCGGACCCTGTCGCCGCTGCCGCCGCCGCCGCCGCCAGGTCGCCGTCGGCGGCGACGACGATGCCGGCGGCGGCCTTCCCGCCGGCGGCGGTTGGAGTTTACGTTCGGGAGGGGTGCGTGGAGGTGGTGGCAGACGTCCTGCTGCCGGCGGGCTCGTCGCCGGCGGCGGCCGTGGCGGCAGCGCTGGCGGCGGCGGGGCCGCAGCCGCAGCAGGCCGGCGCGGAGGCGCCGCCGGGCTCCCCACGGCCCGCGGCCCACGCCGCTGCCGAGGCCATGATCGCCTTTCTGGAGAGGGCTGTGCTCCCGCAGCTGCCCCTGCCCGACGGAACACACCACGTGGGGCTCCAGGCCGCCGGCACGGGCTCGGCCCTGGCGGTGCGTGCGGCCCAGGGCGTGCTGTCGCCGGCGCCGCTGCCGGCGGCGGCGGCAGCGGCGGCGGTCCAGGCGCCCGTGATCACGTGCGTCAGCCCGTGCTGCGTCAGCCTGTCGGAGCCAGGCGACGACGACACACGTGACTGCCGCCGCCAGTCGCTGACGCTGACGGTGGCGCTGGCCTGGCCTGGTGGCGCCGCCGACCCCGCGGCGGCGGCTGGCCCGCCGCAGCTCTTCGTGCGCCACGGCGGCCTCTGCCTGCCCGCCGTCGTCCGCCCCGCCGCCGCCATCGGCGCAGGCCTCGGCGTCGGCGGGCCCTACGCGCCCCAGTCCTACACCGTCACCGTCCCGCTCACGGGCGTCCGCCCGGGCCTGCTGTTCCTGGAGGCGGCGGCGCCGCCGCCTCCGCCGGGCTCGCCGTCGGCGGCGGCGCCGCCTCCGCCAGCGCTCTCCCTGCCGTGGCCCGTCCTGGTCGTGGGCGATTCCCGCGTGGCGTCCGAGGTGCTGCAGCTGCAGCCGTCCCTGTACGCGGCGGCGCCGCTGCGGGCCCTGGCGGCGCAGAACGCCGCCGTGCAGTCGGCCCTCGACGGCGGCACGCAGGCCATGCTGCTGGACTTTGGGCTGTGGTTCGAGGCCGTCAGCGTGCCCGAGTCTGCCGCCGCCGCCGCCGCCGCCAGCGCGAGCCGCAGCGGCGGCTCCGTCACGGGCAGCACGGCGGCCACCGGCAGCTTCATGTCCAGTGACATCCCCAGCCACCGCACCCTTGCCCGCAGCGGCGGCGGCGGCGGCGGCGGCGGCGGCGGCGGCGGCGGTGGCGGTGGCGGCAGCACCATGGCCGCCGTCGCCACCGTCGGCGTTCCGGCTGTCAGGGTGCCGCTGCTCCCCAGCGTAGTGAGCGGCGCCGGCGCCAGCGGCGGCGGCGGTCGGGTCCTTGCATCCGCAAAGCCCGCCAGCGTCGTCCTGCTGGCCGACGGCGACGGCGACGCTGCCGGCGACGACGCCAGCTGGGCGAGCTCCGACGAGGAGCAGCAGCAGCCCAGCCGCCGCACCGCCGCCGCCAGCGTTTCGCTCATCGACGCCGACGCTGACGACTCTGCCCGCCTCCGCCACCGGCGGCGCCGCCACGCGCCCGCGCCGCACGCGCCCGCCGACTCCGCCGCCGACTCCCTCGACGGCATGGCCTTCCCCGTCCCCCCCGCCGCCGCCATGCTCTCCTCCCCCTTCCACTCCACCTCCGGCACCGCCGCCGGCACCACCCTCACCGCCGCCGCTGCCGCCGCCGCTGCCGCCACCGACGGCGCCGCCGACGTCGAGCCGCAGCTGGCCCTGCTCCGCCGCATCCAGCCCGAGCAGCAGCTTCTGGGCGGCTCCGTCGACTGCGCCGGCGACTACGAACGGCTCTGCCGCCGCGGCGCGGCGCTGCAGACCGCCGCCGCCGGCCTCGGCATGCGCCTGCTCCGCTACACGGTCTCGCGCGGCTGGCCCGCCGCCGCCACGCTCGTGCTCAAGGGCCTGCTGGTGCACTGCCGCCTCACCTTCGCTGACGTGGTGGCGCTGTTCCCGGCGGTCGGCGGCAGGGCGGAGGCCGCCGCTGCGGCGGCGCCAGGCGCGGGCGGCGAGGCCGACGCGGCGGCGGCGTCGCTGCCGCTGCTGCACGCGGCGGTGGTGTCGGGGCGGCTGTCGGCGGTGCGCGCAGTGGTGTCTTGGGGCCAGCGCTACCGCTGCCCGCTGCGCTGGGACGAGCAGGTGAGGAGGAAGCGCGCCGGCGGGCCCGCCGTGAAGGGGTCTCGGGATGGGGTGTGTCCGCTTCAAGTCGCAGGCGGCGCTGGGCTGCTTCCTGGTTACGGCTTGACGCGACATGCTGCAGCCCGGCTGCATGCACGCCCTCCTCACCGGCTCCCACTAGCAGACTGGAGCGCCGACCTCCCTGACCTGCCCTCCCTTGCCCGCCCCCTCTCCCACAGACCGTGGGCGGCCTCACGCCCCTGCACCTGGCGGCAGTGGTGGAGGACGGGGGCCGCCTGGCGGGGGCCATTCTGGGCGCCTGGCCCGAGGCCGAGGCCGCCTGGGCCACGGTGCGGGACGACGACGGCCGCACCCCGCAGGAGTACGCATGCATTCGGGCCTTCGGCGCCGCCGGCCCGGCCGCCGCCGCAGGCCAGGACGGCGCAGCGCTGGCGGCTGCGGCGGGCGGAAGTGCTTTTGGAGGCGTGCTGCTGCCGGCCACGCTGCAGGCGGGGCAGCAGGCTCAGGTGCAGGTGCAGGGGCAGGGGCTGGTGTTGCAGCGGCCTTCGTCGGCCCGGAGATCCTCTCGCCAGCCGTCCGCCGGGCAGCTGGTGGTCCCACAGGGGGGGCCGCAGGGGCCGCTGTACCGCACCGTGCCCTCGCGCCAGCCCTCGCACCTGTTTGCTGCGCCCGGGAGCGCTTACGTCGGTGGGCCCCAGAGCGGCGCGCCGCTGCAGCTGGGCCCAGGGACGGGCCCAGGCCCAGGCCCAGCTGGCGGCGCGCTGGGCCTGGCTGGGTCCAACGGCAGCGGCGGCGCCCCCAGCGGCGCCGTGTCGCGCGGGTTTGGACCCCTCTCCGGCGCCAGCAGCCACGCAACCGCCGTCACGGCAGCCCTCAGCTACCAACCCTCCTACTCGCGCTTCGACCGGTGGGTAGCGTACCGTAAGAGATCGCGCTGTCACTCACCAACACCCACTCATGATACCTGGTCACGAGTCACTCACCATAATCTTTTGCAAACGTCACCTTAGCCACCCCATGAAAGACAATTCACGCATGTACGCTTGGTCCCGCCCCGCCTTGCCCCACCTGACCCCGACCCGGCGCCCTGCCCGCTCTCCCGCCCGCGCCCCGCACCGCAGCGCCTCTGACTGCGGCTCCTACTCCCTGGGCCCCGAGAGCCAATGGTCGCACTCCACCAACACACAGCCGCCTTTCGCCCTCCTGGGCCTGGCTAACGCAGCGGGGCAGCCTGTGGTGAGCTACCATCGGGGGGTGGCGGAGGGGCGTCCCCGGCTAGCTGCCTAGGGCCGCCGAGGAGGCTTGCTGCGAACGTGGCTTGCGTGATACTTCTGGTTTGGGAAGCATGCTGAATCACACTGAATGGCCCCTCCCGGACCGTCCCTGCTGTGCAGACTGTGGTGCATGAGCTGATGGCGTCGTCCGCTTCCGCGTCGGCCTCCGCCTCGGCCTCCGCCTCCGCCGCGGCCTCAACAATGGACGCCGGCCTTACCGCCTCCGCTGTTGCGTCCGTCGCCGCTGCCGCCGACGGCGCCACCGCGGCTGCGCTCAACTCCGCCGCCGCGGCGGCGGCGGCCGCCGCCAACCTCCGCCTCGCGCAGCTGCCGACGCCGCTGGCCCTCAACGCCGCTGTCGCCGTCAACGGCGCTGGCACCGGCGCTGGCACTGGCGGGGCCCTGCCGCTGGCCCACCCTAACGTCGCGCCGGTCAGATCGCACGCCGCCAGCGGCAGCGCCGCCCCACAGAGCGGCCCCCTGCTGCTCAACCCTCAGCGCCCCGAGTCCTGTGTCTCCACCTGCACCTCCGCCGGCGCCGGGTCCTCCGGCATGGCCACCACCAATACGTCCCTCGCCGGCGGCCACACCGGCACCGACGCCGGCGGAGCCCCCATCTCGTGCTCCAGCATCGGTGGCGGCACCGTCAGCTACAGCATCGGCGGCGTCGCCAGCGGTGACAGCGGCCGCGATACCGTCGCCGCGGCGATGGGCAGCGGCGGCGGCGCGGCCAGCGGCGGCGGCCCCGAGCTCAGCCTGTGGCAGCACGCGCGGCGGCCGGGCCTGGCTCCGTCGCAGGAGTCGCTGCAGCCCCAGTCGGGCGACACGCTCGCGTCTTTGTCCTCCGCGCTGTCGGGCGTGTCGCTCGTGTCTGTGGGCGTCTGCGTGTCGGGTGCGCCGCCTGACGCGCAGCCCAGGTGCGGGCCGCCCAGCACGGACGTGGTGCCGAGCCTGCAGCAGCAGTGCCAGCAGCTCCGAACGCAGCTCGCGACGGAGGCCCAGCAGGCGGCGCCTCCGCTCCAGCAGCAGCAGCAGCAGCAGCAGCCCCTGCCGCTGGCGCCGGCGCCGGCGCCGGCGCCGGTAGGGTCGAGCGGCTCGCCGCGCGCAGCACGGCCGCTGGCGGCGGCGACGGCGGCCGCTGCGGCGGCCGCCGGTGTCGCCCGGACCGGGTCCTCCCGCCCCCGCCGCGCCGCCACCTTTGCTGTCCCCTCCACGGCCGCTCCCAGCGTCGCTTCCGTGAACGAGCTCTTGGGCCAACAGAGCGGCGCCGCCAGGCGGCTGCGGAACAGCCGCGCGCTCAGCGTCTTCCGAGCTGGCGGCGGCGGGGGTCCAGGCCGCGATCGAGCCCGCGGAGCCGCCGCCGCGGAGGCCTCCGACGGATTGCAGCCGCAGCTGCAACCGCAGCCACTGCCTGCTCCCTTGACGTCAGCTACAGAGACCAGAAGCGCCCCCGGCCCCGGACCAGCGCTCTCAACCAGCGGCCCGGTCGCACCAGCGACGGCGGCGGATGTAGTGGCGGCGGCGTCAGCGGTGGCGGCGCAGCGGCTGCCGGCCCGGCGGCGGTCGTCCGACAACGTTCGGTTCTCGGCCAACGCGCGCCGCTTCGGGTATGCGGTAGACTACGCCGCGCCCGGCCGGCCGGCCGCTGCCGCGGTCGCCGCCGCCTCCTGCGCCGCCGCCGCCGCCGTCGGGGGTCTTGACTTCGAGCTCGAGCCCGCCGACGATGAGGATGTCGCCGCCGTCGCCGCTGCCGCCGCCGTCGCCGCGGTGGCAGCGGCCCGCGCCAGCGTGCCCACGTCGTTCGGGCGGGAGAGCGCGCCCGTCGGAAGTGCCACCGCCGCCGCCGCGGCGGCGGCAGCGGCGGCGCAAGCCGCCGCCACTGGCCGCGACGACGACGATGACCTTCCGGCGTTCTCCGCCGAAGCGATCCTGCAACGGCCGTGGTCGGACGCCGAGCGCGTCTTCATGTCTACGGTGGCGACGTCGCCGCTGCACGCCGCATCCGCCGCCAAGGGCAGCGCAGCCAAGCTGACGGTGGCGACGGTGTCGGTGCCCGCCGCCAGCCCTAGCCTCAGCCCCAGGCTGCACGGCGTCAAGCCGCCCGCGTCGCCGGCCTCCTCCCCAGCGGCCCCGCAGGCCCTGCCGCCCGTCGCTGCGCCCGCGGCCAACGCAGCCGTTGCGGCTCTCGAGCCGAGCCAGGCGGCTGTCGCCTCGCCCGACGCGAGCGCAGCCGCTGGCGGCTCCTGCGCGGTCGACGGCGCCCCCTCCAGCGCCAAGACCAGGGGGCTGCGGGGCCGCATTGCCTCACTGCTGCTGCTTGTGCCGGTGGTGGCAGCGGTGCTGCTGGCGACGTTTTCGGAGTGTGGTGAGAGGGAGGGGCTCGCGCAGGGGGCCGTGGGCGCACGGGCGGGGCCCGTGTGGGCGGTCCAGGGGGTAGGCGCGGCGGTGCTGGGGGTGGCGGTGGCGGTGGGCGTCACGCTCCTCGCCGCCGCCGTTGCCCGCCGCCGCCGGGACTGCCAGCCCTCGTCGTCTCCTTGAGGAGGAGGCTGGCTCAGGGGCTGCGGTGACCTGCAGGGCGGGGTTTGGAGGAGCATGCTTGCAGTCGTGGCTACGTGCTGAGGTGGCCGGCTCGTCGTCGCTTGAGTCCGAGAGTCTTAGAACTTGAGGGAGCAGAGTTGCCGGCAGGGATGGGGTACCGAGGCCCACTCTCGGTCTTGGCAGCTTATGGAATGCGTGCTGGGGGCCACCGACGTGCCTCATGCGCGGACTCGCAGGAGGATTGATGAATAAGTCGAACGTCTCCCAGCGGGACTAAAAGACGGGTTTGCCGTCAGCCCTGTGCGCCTTGGGCTGAGAGCCTTGTCGTGTAGGGAGGCTGCCCTTTGTTTGCGTGCTGTGAGTGGGGCTGAGTTGCTCTAAGCCGGCGAGCCTTGGACGCAGCGCGGTGTGGGCGGTGAGCACGGGAATGAGGTTGGTCGCGATACCGTATGTTCTTGCAGGCTGGCTATCGCGTAACGCAAAACTCTCTGGGATGAACGGTACGTACGAATAAGTTAGGGCGAGCGGAGTGAGGGTTTGATGGATGAGGGGGAAGTAATAGAGAGTGGGTCCGGCAAACCGGGATCCTTTCTTAGGAAGGGGGCGCGTACGAGGACGCGAGGTGGCAAGGGGGGAGCTGACGGGTCCAGTCTGCGTGGTAGGTGTAGGTGGTAGGTGGTAGGTGTAGGCAGGTGATCAAAACGTTGAGGTAGGCGCTGCGTACCGTCTGTAGCGTCCGTGTGATGTGCCATGAGCTTTGGGTGGGAGGGACACCTGAGGACCGCATGTCGTCCCCTCCTTCATCAGACGTGCGCTGCCACGCTCGTATGTGTGATGAAGTGGAGGCAGCGGGCTGCGGCCAATGCGGGACACGAGCGCTCGTCAAAGCGCTGATGCCACAGTTGGCCACCCGGAGCGTTATGCAGGGACAATGGATAAGGGGATGCAACCGCAACAGAGCCGTCAGCATTAGAGTGCCAGTGTGCGGGCTGCAGGAGTGGCAGACGACGGGGCTTTGGAGAGTGTTGAGTAATGGGTTGTGGTCCGATCAGGACCCCAGCCCTTCCGGTCACCTTAGGGCTCAGCATGCGCAGCATGGCTGACCCGTGTATGATTACCCGGGGGGAACCCGGTATGTTGCACCTAGGCTAACCGTGGAGCAGGTAGAGCAACCTGTGCTCTACCCTGCCATACACCCTTCCTATTGCTGTGGGGTGTACGTAGCACGAGAGCTATGGGCTCGTACGTGCTACATCGTGGTTGGGGCGAAGGCTTTGAAGGAGCCCGTTGCATACGGCACGGCTCCCATATAAGCCTGAGGCCCAAGCTTTCCTAGCTACCTTAGCGAGCTCTGCTACGAGCCTAGGGTCACACCAGTCATAGAGCGACTGTAAGCCGAACGCGTGAAGCCTCTCCGAGCCTCTTCCGGACGCGTAATCTCAACAGAGAGGCTGTGTAATCTCTATCTCTATCCTTTGAGACGCCACGGAATGAAATAGCTTCCTGGCGCTGCAGCACTATGCGTCTGCGTCACCCGCGCTGTCCAGTGCTTTCTCACAATTCCCAGTTACCAATGTGGCTGAGGGAGGTGAGGGGTACAGAGTTGCCAACGGGGGCGCTTTAGGCTTCAGCTGAGACTCCGGATGGCGCACTGCCCCTGCCCTGCCCCCGCCGTCCCCGTCCCCAGCCGGCAGGCTGCGAAGCAGGAGGCAGGGTTGCACAATCAATACGGCAGCCCCCGCAGCCAATACCCGTATTAATACGCAATACGGCCCCCTCCTCGCTAATACGGCTTCAATACGGCGGCGCCCAGCCGTATTAATACGGCAGCGTACGGCAGCCCGTACTGCCGCCTTGTGCACGAGCGAATGCGCTCCGCGTTACATAGAAGCGCAGGGAATGCGTAGGGCATCGGCTACGGCGGAACGGTCGGCTGAGCTGCCGACCGACGCACCCCAGCACCCCACGTTGACCCCCCCCCCCCTCCGCCGGCCCCCGGCTGCCCGGCCGGTACCCCCGCGCCGCATGCCGTATTAATACGGCAGCGAGAGGCCGTATCCGTATTATTACGTATTCGTATCAATGCGGGGACTGATACGTATCGGCAACCCTGGCAGGAGGCGTCACACCTGCCACGTGGTCTTCAGCCCTCTTCAGCCCCCTTCGGCCTTGACCCCAACCAGTCTGAGCTGCCCCCTTCCGCTGCAGCCAGGCTGCAGTGCGGTGCTGTCGGCGGTACGCTCCCCCTCCTCAGCGTGCACGGCATACCAAGAGCGCTTCGCAGTTCGACCTTTATCCAAATATCATCACAGCACTGGGATGCACTCAGTGAACTATGACACCCGCATTCGCGCCAAGGGGTTATTTCGCAATCAACCGTCCAGCGCGCCTGTAGGACATAGAGCTTTGCGACCAAATGGACTCAGGCCCTCTGCTATATTTAATAGCCTGATTGCCGAAGAACGCACAACACTCGATGCTTCTTGCTCCAGACGTTCTTCGCAAAAGCTAATTCCTGACGTCGTGCTCGAAGGGCAGTGCCTCCCTGAACACACGGACCTAGCAATACAATATAGCATACAACACAGGCAGGCAGCACAGGAACGGTTTACTGGGGAGTGCATCGCGTGCACGGACGGTTCTGGACTGGCTGCCTCGGCATCCCAGCTGCAGTTGCTCCGCAGAGCACGAGATGGGGTCCATAGCAGCGCTTGAGGGCTAGGCGCCGTCTGGGCCCCGCGCCCACGGAAATGCGGAAGCTTGGGCACGGCGAGGCAGGCGCAGGCGCTGCTCCTCACCTGACGCCAAACAACTGCCGGCATGGCAACTGTGCTGCCCGGCAACACTTTGCGGCCGTCGTCGCCGTGCTTATGTGTGGAGTCCTGCTGACGCTGCCGGGCATCAGGTGAGAGTGCTTTGATAAATGGAAGCGGTAGCATACCTGCGTCCGAAGCCGCAAAACCAGCACGCCGGACGTCGCGGAGCGACCCCCGCCCGGGTACCCAGCCGCACTCCACGCCTCCCTTGTGCGCCACGCCGGGGTTATCATGCAGCGGTGGCAAGTCCGGTACTGTCTCCTTGTGGCGTGGTTGCCCGGTAAACCTTGACCCTGGCTCCCGGCTGTACCCCAATGCCTCTGCCCTTGCGCCCCTTCGTCCTTGCAGCGCGCAGCCAAGGAATGGCACGCGCGGCGGCCCCAGCGGCGGCCCCAGCGGCGGCCCCGGCGGGAGCCCCGGCGGAGGCCGCAGTAACCTAACCGATGGGCTCGCGCTGGACGGGCGCGATTCCGGGCCTGGGGTGTCCCCCGCCAGCGGCAACCGCAGCGTCTCCATCCAGGTGGTCAGCGGCCTGCGGGTCATCTCGCCCATCGGCCAGCGCCTGGCCCGGGAGATCTCCAAGCTGGCGGCGCAGCAGGAGGGCAGCGACGGCCGCCTGCCGGAACTGCACTGGAGCGTGAGCAGCTCCCCCCAGGTGCGGCCCGGCCTGTGCTCCCTGCTCCTCCCTCCCCCCCCTGCGCTCTCGGGTCCCCCAGGGTAGCCGGCCGCTTCACCATGGCGTGCGGCCTGTGGCTCGGAAGGCACGTGGCGGAGCGGGGCGCGGCGCCCAACCCTGACTGACCCGTTCCTGCGCCCTGTCAACCTCAGGACCTGGCGCGCGGGGAGGTGCTGGTCATGGGGCAAGTGGAGTCGGCCGCTTGGCCCATGGTGAGCCAGCAGCCCAATGCAACCAGCTGCTGGGAAGCGCCGGGTTGGGGACGGCGGGCCGAAACGGGATGTTCTGTGCTGGGGTGGTGCGCTGGCAAGTCCAAGTGCTGAGCCTCTATCTAGTTGTGCTGGACGCCGCACGATCCGTGTGTGCCCGCAGGTCCGCGCCCACGACGCGGGCAACACCAGCTGGCTGCGGGCGCTGGACGCAGCCATCGCGGCGGGCGGCTCGGTGCCGGCGGAGCTCAAGTCGCCGCCGCCAGACCAGCCGGGTGCGACACGGGGAGTCTGGCGGCCTGCTGTGCCGGGGCCGGGGGCAGCCTGGCGCTGTCAAGGCCCTGGGGGCGCAGACACTTCTCCGAGTGAGGCGTGGCCGCGCTCTACTGGGCTGAGGACCTGATACTGGACCGCATGACTCCCCGCAAACCCCGCAGGCGGCACCACCATCACGGGTCTGCTGCTGCTCTACCGCCGGGACTGGTGGCGGAAGCTGCCCGCCTCGGGGCCCTCCGGCACTGCGCCGCCGCCGCCCACGTGGCCCCAGTTCGTGTCGCTCCTTGCCTCGCTGCTCAATGAGGACCTGGACGGCAACGGCGACACGGCGGACCACGTGCTCTGCATCGACATCATGCCGAGTCAGTGGGACACGGGCAGGGCTTGGCGCGATGCGGCCCGAGTGCTCTTTCCTGTTCATCGTAGGACCGCCGTATGAGGGACATGAAAGCGCAACCGCTGACTATGCACGCCCGGCCTGGTGTGCCTCCTCCTGTTGGCGCTTGCTCCTGCAGGCTGCAAGGGCTGGGCGGTGCTGTCGGCCATCTTCAGCTCCATCATGCAGACGCAGGGCCTGCGGGCGGGGCAGTGGTTTGACAAGTCGACCATGATTCCCAACATCGGTGCGTGGGGGCCCCAGCGGCGCACTGCTGACGTTGACTCAGGGTGGAGAAGACCCTCCCGCGCAGGTTTTAAGGCTGCAACTTAGCCCTGCCCCTCGGCGTGCCCTGCAGGCAACCCTGCCCTCTCGGAGGCCATGCGCCTCTTCGCCCAGCTGGCCGCCTCCAACGCAGCGCCCTTCACGCCCCACGGCCTCTCGCGCAGCACCGTGCCTGTCAGCACCACGGACCTCCGGGCGGCCAAGGGCGAATTAGACCCCGTCACACAGACCCCCCTGTGCAGCTCCGTGAACCCGCTGTTCGCCGCGGGCCGGTGCCTCTTCACCATCGACTGGGCCACCTCGGCGCTTGCGCTCACGCAAGCCGACGCGCCTCGCATCTCGGGGAGCATCGCGGCGGAGCTGCTGCCGGGTTCCACCACGTTCCTGGATCCTGAGGATAACGTTCTCAAGCCCTGCACCCGGGAGGACTGCCCCTTAGCGGAACTGCTGCCGGCAGCGCTCTCTGCCTCTCCCAGCGCCCCTCAGCAGGAGGGCGGCGGGAATAGCACTGGCGGCCTGGAAGGGAGTGCGGGCGTGGGTTCGCCGCCGCCTGCCGTCCCCAGCCCTGCAGATGGTACGGTGGCTGCTCCGCCCCAGAAGCCAAACCGGACGGCAGCGGTCCCCAGCGGCGTGCCCATGATGTTTGTGAACCGGGCGCCCTTTGTGGGGGAGGCCTCCTCGGTGTGGATTCCACGGGCTGACCCGCCGCCCGACAACATCACCCGAACCCAAGGTGTGAAGCCGTTCCACAACGGGGGTGGTGCCCGAAAACAGGAAACGGGCTCCATACCACACTCGCCGTCTGTCCACAATCCCTTTACGCTCCCACCCGCCTGCCGCCCCGCAGTCAACAACATGATCAAGCAGGTGGGCTTCGAGGTGAGCCTCAAGTACGGCCTGCTGCTCAACCTGCCGTACCTCAAGGAAGGCCCACCAGTGAGTGACCGGGGCAGGAGCGCGGCAACACTGAGGTAGATTGCACGGCCCGGCTGCATCTGGTTACACAACACTCTCCACCTGTATCTCCAGGGCTTGCTTGCCCGGGCTTGTGCTCACGCAAATCGGCTAATGTCGCCCTGCGCCCGCTGCCCAGGTGGCCAACGCGGACGGCTCCTCCACCTGCCTCTTTGCGCCCAGCGGCCTCTCCTACCTGAGCCAGGTCATGGGCAGCACGGCCACGGCGCTGGCGGCGGAGGCGGTGCTGGGGATGAGCTCGGAGGATCTGCAGGTGCTGGTGCAGGTGAGCGGGCGGGCGCATGGGGGGGAGGGGCGTGGCGCAGGTGGCAGGGCCAAGGCAGCTGGCGAGCTGTGTGATTGGAAGTGATGCGGGCGTTGTTGACAGGGTCTCATGCCCGGCGCCCGGCGTTCACTCGCCCCGGCACTCCCTCTCCCCCCTCGCCAGGCCGTGTCCCGCAGCTACACGCACCCCAACGCCGCGCTTGACATGAACCTGCCCCGCAGCGCCTTGTACAGGTGAGCGCGGCATCTCATGAGGACGGGGACATGTGGTTGAGGCGGGTTGAAACCTCCCGGGTTGTCCCACCCCAGCCTCTGCTCCTTCTGACCAGTGTTTCTGCCCTGTCGCACTGCCAATCCGCCCGCTCTTGCAGGCAGGTGATGGACGACCTGGCCTCGGCAGCAATGGCGCTGTTGGCCGGGAGTGAGAACGCCATGGCCTTGGCCCAAGGGCAGGGCCAGGGCCAGGGACGTGGGTCTCCCCGGGGCCGGCCGCCCAAGCCGGACTTGCGCAGGCGCCGGGCGCAGGCGCAGTCCCAAGAGGCTGAGCTGGACGCCCAGCTGCAGGCCCTGGCCGCGGTGGCCAACGACCGGTTCACCAACATCACAAACGGTGGGCACACCCCGTGGCGGTGCTCAAGGCTGCAGCCTCAGTGCGAAGAGACAATGACAAGGTTGTTGAGGTACTGGGGTGTCGCTTGACGTGGTGTGCTGCCCTCGTGTACCCACGCAGAGTTCCCGTATCCCTCCATCCTGCGCGCCATCTACCGCCTGCCTGCAACCCCTAAGAAGAACACCACAGAGGCCCCAGCTGCCACGTCCCACTCGAACCGGTCGCTCTCGCTGGGCCTGCCCATCGGCGTGGGCGTGGGCTGCGGCCTGCTGGTGGTGTGCGTGGCGGCGGCGGTGGGCGTGCTGCTGCTGCGGAAGAAGAAGCGGCGCCAGGCCGCCAAGCCGCCCGGGCCGGGCCCCGCCACCACCCTGGCGCTGACTGACGTCCAGAACTCGACGCTGCTGTGGGAGACGCTGCCGCCCGGCCTCATGGACGTGTGCCTGGGCATCCACCACCGCACCCTGCGACAGGCCATCGCCGACAACCGGGGCTTCGAGTGCTTCACCGAGGGGGACGCGTTCGCGGTGGCCTTCCACGGCCCAGACGACGCACTGGGATTTGCAATGGACCTGCAGGTGGGGGTGGGGTGGGCTCGGTGGCTGGGCACGTGGGCCCCTGCCTGGCACAAGCGCCTCAGTCTGACGTGATCTCCTGACCTGTAGTAACTCTTGGGTTGGCAGTCTCTCGAGCACTCACCCGCAACGCCCTCTGGACCTCCACAGGTGGCCCTGCTTGCCGCGGACTGGCCCCAAGCCTTGCTCTTGCAGCCCGACGGCTGCGAGCTGTGGGCGCAGAGCGTTGTGGCGGAGCCCGCTACCGACAACCTCACGCAGCGGCCGTCCCACGACCTGGCCCAGCGGCTGTCGCTTACGGAGGGGGCTGACGGAGCTGGCCCGGGGTCCGAGGCCGCAAGCTCCCCTCGGCAGGGCGGCTCGCGCCGGCTTGACGGGCCCCGGAGCCACATGGGCAACAGCGCTTCCGGGCTGCTGGGCGCCATCTTCATGCGGGCGCCCTCCTCACCGCCGACCACCGCGCGGAACAGCAGCATGTCGAGCAGTGCCGCCCGCATCCAGCCCTCGCCCTCGATGCCGCTGCCGCTGCCGCCAGCAGCCGCCGCGGCCTGCCTGGAGAGCCTCGCCACGCCCTTCACCACCACCTCCACGTCCGTTGGCGCCACTCCGCGCAAAGCCGCTGCCGCGGCGCCGGGCGCTGTGTGCGTCCTGGTGGCCGCCGAGCCGCCGGCGGCAGCACCCGTGGTCTCGCCGGGGGCGGCCTCGGCAAATAGGAGGCCGGCCATTCTGGAGGCGCGCGAGACCGTCCTCGAGCACGGCTCGGAGTCGGCGCCCACGGCGGAGCCGGGGGAGCCCGACACACCCCTGGAGGAGCTGCTCGCGGGCGACTGGCGCAGCGTGGTGACCTGGGACGTGACGGACGCCGGTCCGGTGGCAAACCCCGCTTTGAACGGGCCCGCAAAAGCGAAGCACAAGATGCTGCAGACGTCGAAGTCGCTCGGGCGCCAAGCGCATAGTGGGCATGGCACGTGCGGTGATGATGACCACAGCCCGTTGACGCGCGTCGTCACGGGTCACCGCAAGCGCGCAGCGGTGACGTGTCACGCGGAAGAGCGGCCCGTGGGGCGGCTGGACTCCCTGCGTGCGGCCGTGGCCCGCGCGACGCACTCCTTCCACGGCGTCCAGGCGAGGGCGCCGCGGGACGCAGCGCTCCGGGAGAACCCTCATCGCCCCTCCACCCAGCAGCTCAAGACGGCAGGCGGCCCGGGGCCCGCGGGTTGCGAGACCCCCGAGGCAAGTGCCGATGTCCACAGCCCGCATGTGCGCTGGGCAACCAACTGGCTCTGGTCCAAGGGCGCGCTGGGCGGCAGCAAGCGCCTCGAGGCGGCCTCGCTGGGGCTCGCTGGGACGGCCACACTCCCCGATTCGACGCGCGATGGGTCCACACTTGACCCCAGCTCCCCCGAGGCGATAGCGTCGGGCCCCAACGGCAAGCCGGGCCCACAGCTGGAGCTGGAGCTGTTCAGCGGGGCCGAGGGAGCGGCGGGTGCGGTCGGCGGGCCGCCTGCTCCCCAGCGTGTGCGCAGCACGCTGGGCCAATCCCGGCGCAGCCCCCTGTGGGGAGAGGACGATGGCGGGGACGTCCGCACAACGCCCGGGGAGCGCCTGCGCAACAGGCTGGGCTTCGTGTTCCAGCCCGTCTTTGACCTCTTCTGGCACGAGCTGAACAGCTACGGGGCCGTCTCGTCATCTGTGGGCGACGTCCTCGGCCGCCTCTACACCTTTGCCGGGGGCGACCAAACATGCCTGGAGGACGAGGAAGACGAGGAGTGGCAGAACCGGGACTGTCGCAGAATGGACGGCAGGAAGAGCGACGGACGCAAGAGCGACAACCGGAGGAGCGGCGCCAGCCGGCGGCTGACCTCGCGGCGCAGCACGGGGGGCCTGGGCGGGGTCAGCGGCAGGCTGACGGCCGGCATCCTCGGAACCATGCCCAACCGGTTCAACAAGCCGCGAGCTCAGCTGGTCCTGCGCGGTCTGCGAGTGCGCGTGGGCATGACTTCAGGCCTGGACGAGTCAGAGGTGAGCACACGGCCTGACGTTGTGTATTGCTGCAGGCCATGATGTATTGTCTGCCACCTCACGACTGTCTCACTGGAAACCACGCAATCTGCACCGGACTGCTATCGCACAATAGTCCACCGAGCCTGCCGCCAACCGCCTTCCCCACCGCACCCGTCCCCTGCCTGCAGGTCGAGACCGTTGATCGCAACGGCATGCAGACCGTGAACTACGCAGGGGACTTCCTGGCCACCGCCAAGGAGATCAGCGACGCAGCGGTGGTGAGCGGACGGGGCTGGGACAGGGGCGTTCGTGGTGCATGCGGCTGTTGACGTGTCCAGTGAGTACAGAACCCCGCTCGCCCCAGCCAGCACTCTCCTCACCGCTCCCCTCTCCGCACCCCCCCCCCCCTGCCCCAGGGCGGCATGGTGCTGATGAGCGGCTCCGCCTTCCTGGTGTACCAGCAGCTGCGGAACCAGCCCCAGCCCAAGGCCGGGAGCGGGGCGCACCAAAACGTCATGGTCCTGCACCTGGGGGAGCACGTGGCCCAGAGGGCTGCAGGTGCGTGCCTCACACGGTCGGCCTGCGCCGAGGCTCCATTGCCGCTCCAGAGGCGTGCGCTGACCCCGCAATCCTCCTGTCCTTCCCTTCTGTTTTCCGCAGACGCAAGCGTGTACCCCCTCGCCAGCTCCGCCTCTCCCCAGCGGTCCATCTACTGCGCCGTGAGCCCCGGCCTGGCGGTGCGCCTGGCCCTGCTGCAGCCGCTGGTGCGCCACCACTGGGAGGTGGTGCCCGGCTGCCTGTCGGCGCCTGCGGGCATGGTGGCGCCCGTGTTCTGCAACGTGGCGGGAGTGGAGACGCTGCTCGCGTGGGAGCGACTCGCCATCGACAGAGCGGAGCGCCTGGCTTCAGGCAGCTCAGCTGGGACCCAGCCGCGCAAGCAGGGTGCAGGCCCGACGGCGGCCTTCGTCCGCGCCGCGCTGGACCTGTTTTGCGAGCTTGCGAACCAGGCCGCCTCTCGCCACAACGGCTACGTGGTCGCGGTGTCCTCGGACGGGGGGCACTGGGTGCTGGTGTTCCCCAACCCGGTCAAGGCGGTGCAGTGGGGGCTGGAGATGTTGGACGCCATGTTGAAAACGGAGTGGCCCGAGGGATTTCTGGACCACGAGCTGACGGAGGAGGTGCTCAAAGGTGTGGGGGGGGGATGCAGGGCTTGGAAGGGGCTGACAGGAGCAGGATTCAGTGGGTTGCAATGGTACCTGTGTAGCTTGCTGCCAGTGAGTACGTCACCCTGAGCTGTACCCTACGTTGCCCCTCTCCACAGACGGTGTGCTCGTGAAGCGCGGCCTCCGCCTCCGCATCGGCATCGACTACGGCCGGGCCATGGTGCGGCTGGTGCCCCGCACGGGCCGGCTGGATTACGTCGGGCGGCCCATGAACCGGGCGGCGCGCATCGCAGCCAAGGCCAAGCCCGCGACGGTGGGTGGCCGCGGTGGGGCACAGGGCACACATAGCTGCCCTCACACCAGTGCTTGGCCTGACATGCCGTGCCCTGCCCCCTGCCCCTGATGCCCGCAGGTTCTGGCGAGCGGCGCTGCGTGGGAGGCGGCCAGTGGGGCGCTGGAGCCGCGTGTGGCGGCCACGGGGCTGGGCTGCGTGCCGCTCAAGGGCGTGAGGGAGCCCATGGTCCTGTGGGCGCTGGCCTCAAAGCGGGACATGCCAGCGGAGAGTTTTGATGGCCGGATGTACATGTGATAGCGGGCCAGAAGCATTAACGCCAGCGGTGTGCATCCGGAACTCCACGGGCTTGAAAGCCTTTGAAGCGAGCTGCTACGACTTTTCGAAATGCCGCATGGAGGCTTTGATGCAGGCTTGCGCAGCTGGCAAGCTGAAAGTGAGTACAAGCGGGGGAGTGTTTTCTTGAGGCGAGTAGACGCCTGACGAGCGCACCACCTCGTGTAGTGCGGGGTTCCAACGGATTAATGGCCGGGTGCGAGCCCGCGTGCCGTGGTGCGGGCTGGTGGTGGAGAGGGGTTGAGGGCTGCACGGAGCCAGACTCGAACATTGGGCCCTCTGGGGGGGGGACCACGGGGCTCAGCCCTTTTCCTGCCTTCGGGCAGCCACCCTTGTCTTGAGGCGGCCATTGAGTGCTAGTAGATACCGTACATGAGGTCGCTTGCACCCCTCAATCCGCTAGGCGGCTTCTTAAGGTGCATGGGCGCTGTGCACCCGGCTCGTCCGTGACAATGGGGTTTGTGCGGGTCCTTCATAAGGTTTGGAGCAAGCTTTGTAGGTACTTCTAGGAATTCGCCGAGTTCTGTCACTTAATGGTCCCGGTCCTGATGCGGTAGCCGTGAGCCCCGGCCTAAGCGTTCTGTCCAAGCTTTCGTTTACTCATCGTCATCTCATGTTCCGCTGTGCGCGCGGGAGAAGTGCACGTACATGCAATTTGGAAAGGGGCGGACGATGACCGATTGAGCCCTGAAGAGTGATTGTGCCGAAAGACTTGGAAAGGGCTTCTTCGTACACTTGCCTCCTCTGCGCACGACACATATATCCTAGCATAGCCATGGCGGTGTCTGTGGCTCTCCCGGGCACTCTAGGGGCTTGGCTTCATCATTCTGTCATCCTGGCTGCCGCTGAACTCTATGGCCGGCCGTTGGGCTTCAGGTCTTTGCACATCACCGCCGTTGGGTAACGAGTTGGCCGTACAGGTCGAGGGGTGGCGTGCTTTGCGGTGTGCTCAACTGTTGCAGAGGTCAGTGCCGGGGCAGACGTGCTGAGCAATTATGGTAGGGGCCCAATGTTGGCCCTCGAGGATCCGCAGCCGCAGTATAAACCTTGTGCATAAACGGTGGCAAGCCCAGAATACGCTCTGGCTTCGATACAAGCGCCACAGCGGCCCCCGCTGTGGTCTTGATAATGTTTCAATCTGTCCATTGTTTGACGTCCTAGGTCGTGCCAGCCCTGTAACGTCCCAGACATGCCCCCATATGCAGTCCGGGCCCCGTCTCTCGCCGCGCACACGTTGCCAAGCTCAAGTCACGCCAGTCCCTGTCGACCATGCACCGCGCGACACGTCCCGAGAGCACGACTGATGCACACACGGCCACTCCTGCACCCCCCCCCCCCGCTCCACGCAATGGCCTCCTTATTCGCAGCACACCACCCAACTCGCCCGGCCGGCCCACCCCAGCCGCTGGCCTGCCTCCAGGTCAGCGGAACGGGCTCAGCAGCACCTGCGGGGGTCAGAAGGGGCCAGGGCGACACGTACGGTAAGGAGAGCAACACGCTGCTTGGAACCATGACCGCAGCCACAGCCGAGGGCAACCAGCACCGGAGCGCCAGCCTGGCCCGCGCCCTCCCTTCCAGCCCCCGCCAGCCCCCCCTCCCGAACCGACGCTACGCCACGGGGCCCGGGGTCCTGGCGCCACCTGCCTGCAGCTCCGCCAGCGTCACCCGGCCGTTGGCGTCCGTATCTGCGTAGCGCTGCACGTAGGCCTGGGGGGGGTGAGGGGGGAGGGGGGGGAGGGGGGGAGGGGGGGGGGGGGGGGGGGGGGGGGGGGGGAGGGGAGGGGGGGAAAGAGGGGGTGAGGGGGCGGTGTGTCAGGCGCTGCGTGACCACGCGGTGATCGCGGCAGGACATGGGCGCCACAGCTGTGTGTGTCTGGAGGCCGGGTTGTCGGGGGCGGTTGCGTGTCTGGGGATTGCCGGTGGTCGGGTAAATAGCGGTCGCGCGGGGGGCCGACGCTAGATGAGGAGGCTGCATGGGTGGGATTGGGGCCGTGGCATTAGGTGGGAGCGCTGTGACGAGGCGCACCGCTTGGACCCCACACCCCGCTCACCAGCAGCGTCCGCAGCTCATCCGCTGTCACCATGGCCTGCACCTGCACCGTACCAAGGGGACGAGAAGGGGCGGAGGGCCGCACACGCGGAAGCTCAGTCCGTCTGCCGCCAGCTCTCTACCCCTACCTCTCCTCCCCTCTCCCACGCCCTAACTCCCACCCCACCCCCTCAACCTCTCCCTCTGACCGTCCCCCCCTGCCCCTCCCCACCTGCCGCATGGCGCTGCACAGCTCCGCCCCGTCCAGCGCGCCGCTGCCGTCCCGGTCCAGGGCCGCGAAGGCGGCGGCGATGGCCGCCCCCCCGTCCGCACCCAGCAGCGCGGACAGGCGCTTGAGCACCACCTCGGCCCCCCCCAGGCCCTCCTCGATCACCACTGGGGCGCCCTCCTGCCGCGCCTCGGCCACCATCCTGTCGCGGAGGGACACGCGGTGGGGCCTTGCCGTACAACTCCACCCGTACACCGCACACCGCACACACGGAAAGAGGAACGAGCTTCCAAGATCCTCCCCGCCGTCCAGTCTCCGCCCGATACGGAGGCGGGAGACGGCGGCCAGGCACCAGGACACCCGGCCCACCCGCACACCCATACACCCCTACACGCGCACCTGGCGATGGCCGCCGCCCGCTTGACGGCCTCCGCGCACGACCCCACCCCCGCAGCGAACTCCTCCATGGGCAGCGCCCCCGCCCCGGAGTCCAGCGCCAGCAGCGCCCGCAGCCCCTCCACCTCGGAGGGGGGCACCGGGGCGCCGGGGGCAACCGCCGCAACCACCTCCTGCGCACGCACACGCGGGAGCGAGCACACGTGGGTGTGGGGGACGGGGTGGCGCGGGCGGGGGGGGGGGGTAAGCAGTGTCCCGTTGAACAGGGGGTGCAATGTGTGCGTCGGGAGCAGGCCGTCCCCCTCCCCCACACCCCCGGACCTCCGGCCCCACCTGCAGCCTGTCCAGCGGCACCTGCCCCCGCGCCACCACCGCCCCCGGCCCCGCCCCCGGCTGCTGCTGCTGCTGCTGCGCCGCCCGCGCCTCCATCTGCGCCACGGCCGCCGGCAGCGCCGCGGGCTGCGCCCGGTGCAGCGCCCTCAGCAGCGCGGGCAGGTTGCGGGTGGCGGCGTAGGCGGTGAGGGCGCGGGCCACCTCCTCCTCGGGGGGGCGGGGCACGAAGGGCGCCAGGGAGGCCTGCAGCTCGGAGGAGGAGAGGCGCATGTCCCTGGGGGGGAGGGGGGGGAGGGGGGGGAGGGGGGGGAGGGGGGGAGGGAGGAGGTTGGGGTTCGGGGACTCGGGAGGGGTGCGTGTCGTAGGGTTGAGGTTGGTGGGCGGCGGAAGCGCCTCTGCGTGCCAGTGCGCGGGTGGGATGCGCCCGCCCCAGCCCAACAGAGCCCCTGGTTTCCCCGCCAGCCCCCCTGCCCCCCCCCAACCCCCCTGCCGTGCCCTGCCTGTCCTTGTCACCGTAGTGGAAGAGGTAGGCCAGCAGCAGGCGGCACTCGGGCGCACTCAGCTGCACGCCGGGGATGGAGCGGAGCGCCTTGACCAGCTCGCCTGGGGGGTGGGGTGGGGAGGGGATGGATGGGGGGCAGGTTCAGGCGAGGGGTGCCAAAGTCCGTGTATTGATGGCTGCTCGTGTGAGCCACTGGAGCTTCAGGCGCGGCTGAAAGCCGGCCAGCCCTATGGTCCCGAACCCGAAAGCCCCAAAGCCATTCCGGCCATGCATGTCCGTGTGCAGCGCGGCCCCCGCTGCTGCCCCTCCCACCCCTACCCCCACCCCCCAGGCCACCAGCAATCTCTCCCTCCCCACCTATCTCCAGGTACCCGCTGCCGTCCGCGTCGAAGCCCCGGAACGCCTCCGCCGCCGCCCCCGCGCTGCCCGGGGCCACCAGGCGCTCCGCCAGGCGCACCAGGGCAAGCTCCGTGGCACCGGCGTCGTCATCGTCCAGCTGTTGGGGGTGGGGAGGGAGTGGGTTGGGGAGGTTGGGGGAGGGGTTAATGGCGTAGGGTGGGGGATGAGGGGGGTGTTCGGAGACGAGCGGGGCGCGTCGCGTGCATGCCGCCGACCAGGGGGGTCGGGGGAGGGGGTAAACTGTCTGCTGAGCGGAACTGCGTGGGGGTGGGTGGGTGGGGGGTAAACTGGAAGCGCAGCGGTTCCCTCACGGGCGAGGGCCAGGCGTCGGGTGTGGGGACCTCGGCCAGCCCAGTGCAAGACGGACCTACCTTTACCCCGGGCCCCTGCAACGCCTCCCCTCCCCTCCCCTTCCCTCTCCCCCCCTCCTACGGCCTCACGTCCAGGGGCGATATGCCGTTGGCGGCCAGGCGCGTCATGGATGCAGCCTGGGGGTGGGGGAAGTGGAAGGTTGATTCCGGGTCGGGTCAGATCCGATGCCCAGTACTCGTGCCGGGGCTTCTGGTTCCTGCACTACCGGGCCAACCCATTCCCCGCACCCCCCTCGCTACCCTCTCCTTCCGTGCCACAAACCCCCACCACCAGGCCACGCCCCTCCCCGCAGGCCCCCGCCTCTCTCGCCTCCTTGTACGCCGCCCGGCTGCCCTTGAGCGCCGCCGCCACGTCCCCCTGCGCCAGGCGCTCCTCCGACCCCAGGGTCAGCATGGCGGCCACGTAGGCGGCCTGGGAGGGGGAGGCGGCCACCTCGGGGGGCAGCAGCAGCGGGACCAGCTCGGACACCTGGGGTGTGGGGGGTGTGGGGGAGGGAGGAAGGGGCAGGGGGGGGGGACGGGGGTTGCGTGGGCGGCACCGAGGTGGGGATGACACATGATGCCGGAAGAGACGGTTGGCCGCAAGCACCCGCCCCCGCCCTTACTGCCCCGCACCCCCCGCTCCCATCCATACGGCAGGGCCCCCCCCACGTTCCCCTGCCCCCCCTCCTCCCCCTCCACCCCCACCCCACCTGCTGTGCCGTGAGCCTTCCGTCCCGGTCGTGGTCCAGGCGGTAGAAGGCGCCGGGGAGCAGCAGGGGGTCGGCCTGGGGGGCGGAGAGGCGGGCCGTGCAGGGGCATGCGGTACCACAAGTGTTGGGATTGAAGACCTGCTACGAGTCTCCCCGCCACCAGTGGCCGAGTGCGCCCGGGCGGGCCTTCCCTGCGCCTCCTGCTCTCCCCAACCGCGCCCCCACACCCCCTCCCCACCTGGCAGTGCGCCCGCATGAGTGTGAACAGGTCCGCCTCCGCCCCCCGCCCCGCAGCCACCAGCGCCTGGTAGGCGGCCACCTCGCTGCGGAGCGTCTCCTGCAGCGCCTGCGAGTGGTTGGGGGCGTGGGTGTGGGTGGGTGTGTTGTGGAGGGGCCAGCCCAGGCAACGCCGGGTCCACGGGCCCACCGGGACGGCATACGGCAGCCCCCGCGTGTCTTCCCCTCCCCTCACTCCTAGCCCCCCTTGCCCCTAGCCCCCTTGCCCTCCACCCCCCCTTTCCCCCGCCCTCCGCCCTCACCGCCAGCCTCTCCGGGTCCTGCCCCTGCACCAGTGCGGCCGTGGCCCCGGGGTCCACGGGCAGCAGGGCGCCCCCCGGCCCCCCCAGGCGCCGCTGCGAGGGCGAGGGCTCCAGGGGGGCCTTGCGGGTGGGCGGCGGGGGGATGCGCGGGGGCTTGAAGTAGCAGGAGGCCGGGTAGCCCTGGGCCAGGGTGGGCTCGGTCAGGTAGTGCCTGCGGGGGAGGAGGAACCAAGCAATGGAGGGAGGGCAACCCATCAGCCTCCCTTCCCCCCCAACCCACCGGACGTAGGGCCTGTCGGTCGAGGGCCATGCCGCGAAGGGCTGGGAGCCGGGGAAGGTGTAGTAGCAGGGCCGTGTGGGCACCTCTGGGCCCCACTCCAGAGCCTCGCCCACGGGGCCCGCCCCGGGCCCAGGCGGGCCCAATGGCGCCAGCTGGGGCCCGCCCAGGCCCGGCAGCGGCCCTAGTGCGGACGGGGGCGGCGCCAGACCCGGGGCCGGCCCCGGCAGGGGCGCAAGCCCGGCCATTGGCGCGGGGCCCGGCACGGGCGCGAGGGCAGGCGGTGCCCCCAAGGCGGGCAGCGGTGAGGGCTGCGGCCCCAGCGACGGGAGCGGCCCCAGCGCCGGAGGCTGTGCCGGCGCCAGAGGGCTCGCCTGGGGAGCCCATGGCGCCGCCGCGGCAGTCGGCGCCTGGATCTCCTGCCCAGCCTGCGCCGCCGGCCCAGGCCCAGGCCCAGGGCCGGCCAGGCCCGGCACGGGTCCAAGCGCGGGGGCCTGCGGTCCGGGCGGCGGCAGGGGCTTGGAGCTGAAGGAGCGGTTGGTTGCGAAGAGGTGTTCGAACTCGTCCACCGAGGGCGGGGCCTGGGCGGGCCCCGGCTCGGGTGTGGGCAGGAACATGGGCGGCTGCGCGGCCCTCTCCGCGGGGCTCAGGTCGGGGCCCGGCTGGGCCTGCGCCAGGGCCTGTGCTGGCGTCAGCACGGGCCCTGCTAACGGTGCTGGGGCTGGGCCCAGCAGAATGGGCGGGGTCGGGCCTGGGGCTGGTGGGGTTGGGCCCGGCGCGGGCCACGGGAACGGGGCCGGGACCAGGGCCGGGGCCAGAGCGGGTGCGGCGGCTTGGAGGGGATTCGCAGGCGTGAGGGGTGGAGGCGGCCCGGGGGGAGGGCCCGGCGGTTGAAGAGTGGCCGGCGGTGCGGGCCCGGGTCCGTGTGTTGGCGGGATGGGGGCGAGGAGGGGGGCCTGGCCCGGGGGCAGTGTGGAGCCGGGGTCGAAGCCGGGGGCGGAGGGGGGTGCGGGGGCGAAGGCGGCGGAGCGTATGGGGTCCTGGCCGGGCGGGGGCGGCGGGGGCACGGAGGCGGGCAGCGCGGGGCCGGGCAGGGCGCCCCGTGTGGGCACGCCCGGAGGTGGGGAGGTGAAGAGCTCCAGGCCCCGCAGGGCCCAGCCCGGGTGGGCCTGGGGGTCGTCGTGCCGTACATGGATGGCGGCCACGGACTCGAACGCCCTGGGGCAGATTGGGGGATGGGGTTTGGGCCGGGATGTTGACGGAGTAGCCGCGTGCGATGCATGCACTGCTCATTGCGTCATGCCACCCCCGCCCACCAAGCGCACCGGCTTCCTGCACCGTACCCTGGCCCCCTCCCCGCTCCCCCTCCCTCCCTTCCCCACCACCTCACACACGCGCACCTGCACATGAACGAAACCGCCACCACCCCCGCCGGCAGCAGGTGCAGCGACTGCGTGCCCCCTCCACCCCCGCCTCCCTCCGCCTGCGGCGAGGCCCCCAGCCACTGCCCCCCCCGCCCCGCCCAGAACGCCACCGGCTCCGCGGCAGCGTCCCCCAGGTCGCGCACCACCACCGCCTCCAGCGCCATGCCCCAGTCCCCTCCCGAGCCGGAGCCGGAGGCGGAGGCGGGCAGCTGCACGTCCAGGCGCAGAAGGGCGGGGCCCAGCTCGCAGTCCACGGCCAGCTGGGGATGGATTGGGGAGGGTGGGTGGGTGGAGGTGGGGTGGGTCGGTGGGTGGGTGGGGCTGGTTACTGCAGGGTCTAGCTTGCTTGAGCGTAGGGACCGCTGCGGGGCCAGGACGGAGCGAGGATGCCGGCCGCCTCCGCCCCGCCTCCGCCCCCCGGGCCCCTCGTGTCCCCCGGAGGCCCCCAAGGCCACCTGGAAGAGGTCGGGCTGGTCCGCCACCGTGAAGGGCGCCAGGCCTATGTTGGTGCTGTTGTGCGGCCCCAGCAGCAGCGCCCTGGGGAAGAAAGGTTGCGGGGGGTGGAGCGGGGTGGGGGGAGACGGCAGGGAGGCGAGCTTGTCGGCACCCTCCACATCACCGTGAAGGCTCCTAGCCCCCGTGATAGGCGCTTCTCGTTTGGCTCTCCTGTTGTACGGCACGGTACGCAGCCTGAACCAGCTCCAGGATCCCAACCATGCGAACTCCCAGCCCCTAACCCAGAGGCAGGCTCTCGCTCCCTCCCGCCTCCCTCTTCGCCCCCCTAAGCAACAAACACTCCTCCTCCCCTCCCCCCCCCACCTGCTGCTGGCCAGGCTGCCGTGCAGCACCACCACCAGCTCCCGCGGGGCGGTGCCCATGGCGATGTTGGCGCGGGTGCGGTGTATGGCCAGCTTGCGGACAGCCACCTGGAACGTGCGGCCAGCGCCCTGTTGCATGATGGAGGTAGGGGCATGAGGGGCGTGCGGGGCAGGGGATGGGGTTGAACGGAGCACGAGCTGGTGCACCCGAGTGCATTCGCCTGGTCACGGTGTGCTCCCCTTCGTCATAACACAGCTGGCCGACACTGGTACGCAACGGGCTTGTGACTAATAGTGTGAGTGAGCGTCCACTGGGATGCGTATAGGATGGGCTTGTCACGGATAGTGCGGGGCCCACCTGCACGGGCGGCAGGGGCACGGGCAGCCCCGCCGCGGCCGCCGCCGCCGCCTCCCGCTCGCGCAGGTCGGCCGCCGCCGCGCGGTTCATCTCCTGCAGCGTCCGTACGTACTGCTTGTCCTGCTCCAGATTCATGGTCGTACGGCCGCTGTCCAGGATCACGGTGTCAGAGTACTGCAGCTCCTGGGAGCATAGGGGGCGGAGGGGGTGGGAGGTGGAAAGGGTGGAGGTGGAGGGGCCGAGGGGCAGATCAGCAAGGGGAATGCAGGTGAGGATTCGAAACTCGGCGGGATTTAAAGCGAACGAGCGCCAGTGGAGTGGGGCGGCACTTTTGCTATGCGGCCGAGCGAGGCGCCTCCCACAGGTTGGGCCAGAGGGGTCAGACGCGGGGCCAGGTGTGTTGCCGGGCCGGGGCCAGGCCCTCCGCCGGGGCGGCGGCGCCCCCTCACCTTGGCGTGCGTCCACCCCACCAGCTGCACCGCCTCCGCCGCGTGCCAGAGCTCCCCCGTGGAGTCCTCCAGGCGCAGGATGAGGTGCGCGGACATGAGGGAGGAGCCGGACTGGGGGGGAGGGGAGGTGAAGGTGGGGGTTGAGGCTAGGGGGATGATGAGGCGGACCAAGGGGAGAGGGGTGAAGGCTAGCAGGCTAGGGCCGAGTGCGCCAGGATGAGGTGCGCGCAGGGGAGAGGCCTGAGAGGGAAGAGGGGGCGCGACGGCTGAGCCCCTACCTGGTCAGTACGGTTGCTACCGCTCCCCATCCGCATGCGCAGTCTGGTGCCCACCTGCAGGGCCGCCAGGACGTTGGTGGGGTAGAGCACCCGCTCCAGGACCTGGGGGGCGGGGGGAGGGGCGGGTGGGGCGGCATGGTCGTGGGGCATGCTGGGAGTTGGAGTCCTGAGGGCGAGAGGCTTTAAGCACGGGGGCGGACTGGCCGACCTGCAGGCCCCCGGGCGCCCGCTCACCCGGTCCGGCTCGAAGCGGCCCATCTGGCCAGGCGGGGCGGGGCCCTGTGTGGGGTCGCGCGCGGCAACAGGGATCGGGCGGCTCATGAGGGAGAGCCACGAGGCAGGGACGCCCCCACGCCTTCCCACCCACCCTCTCCAATGCCGCGCAAGGGCAGCGCCCCCCCCCCCCCGCCCTACCTGCACGGTACCCAGCCCCAGCCAGTTCCTGCACAGGAAGACGAAGGTGCGGGCCGTGCCGGTGTGGGTGACCTCCACGTGGTCCAGGTGCCAATTGGGGGAGTTGCCTGGGGGCAGGGGCGGGGGTGAGCAGGCAGGTGGGAAGCTGTGAAGCCAACTAGGCACCTCCCCGCTTGGGGCCCGGTCTGGCCTGGAGGATTAGGCAAGCCTCCCACCACACCCCGCCCCCGCCCCTGCGCCGTGCCCACCCGAGTCGTCGTGTGAGATGCACACGCTGCCCAGCTCCCCCAGGCCCGGGTCGGGGAAGAAGAAAACGTCCTGGGGGGGGGGGGCGGTCGCGGTGTGGTTGGGGGTTTTAGGATGGGGGCACGTGGGAGGCAGTGCCGGGATCATGAGACAGGCCCAAGCTACCACCCACCCCCCGCCCCCACCCCCGCCCCCCACCTCTGCCCCCTCGTCGAACGTCTCCCCCGTGGTGTCCCGCAGGTACAGGTCCAGCAGCTGCCCCTGCGCCCCGAACAGGTCGATGTACACACGCGCGTCCGTGCTGGCCTGGGGCCGGAGGGGGTATGGGGAAGGGCCGGGAGGGGGGGGGATGCCGGGTTTGGAGCGCGGTGTCCCCTTTTTACAGTGCGGAGGGCGCAAGGGGGACCGATAGTGGGGCGGGAACGCAGTATTGCAGACTTCCCGGCGGCTCGCTAATAAACAGGCCCAAGCGCAACTAGGCGGCCACTCTCCAGCGAGCCGGGGGCATAACCAACCCTCCCGCGCCGCCCCCCCTTCGTCCCCCAGGTCCGCACCTCTGGCAGTGCGGAAGTGAAGGTGGCGATGCGCCAGTGCGGCTGCCGGGCCACGGGCAGCACCAGGCGCGTGGCGGCGGGGTCGGGGGGGTCGTCGGGGTCGGGCGGGGGCGGCAGGAAGAGGTAGTGCTTGTTGTCCAGCAGCCGCACAACCTGGGGGGGGGGGGGGGGACGGTGGGAAGGGCAAAGCGAGGGCGAGGTGAAGAGAGGAAGGGGGGCGTCGACCAGGGTGAGAGGAGGGGGTTTTAGGATCTAGGGTTTAGGGGTTTAAGGGGTTTGTAGAGCGGCAGGGGCGGACGCGTGGGCGGTAGCCGCTGGGGAGCGTTGGGCGGCTGGAGGGGCCGTTGTGCGCCACGGTAGGACTGGGGTCGAGCCCGGGGTCCCGCCCACCCACCTCGATGCACTGCAGGCGGGTGGAGAGTAGTCCCGGCTGCCTGCGGAGGGGAGGGAACCGAGGCCGCAGGCAGCCAAGCAGCGGCGTCACGACATGCACAACAGTGGCTGTCCCCCCGCCACCCGGCCTCCTCCCCCCCTCCCCTCACTTGCAGCTCAGCTCCACCGACAGGAGCTCCCCCAGCGGCTCGGCGCACACGATCAGCCGCGTCTCGTGAGACTGGTCGATGGTGCGCCCGGGCTGGGGACGGGGGGCAAAAGTGGAGTGAGGGGCTGCTGGGGCGACACGGCCCAAGCCTGCAGACCAGCACAACGCTTCCCTGACCAGTGCTGCTTTTGCTGCCAGCCAGAACGCCCATAGCCTCGCCCCCTTCCTCATCCCTCCCCTCCGGAACCCCTCCCCCCCTACCAGGCTGAAGGGCATCTGCCTGTACCCCTGCTCGCTCATGCCCAGGATCACGAAGGCGATGTCGCCGTCGATGCCCATACCCTTGCCGCGGCCGGAGCTCAGCACGTGGAGCACGATCTGGGGGGAGATGAGTAATGTTGGGAGGAGGAGGGTGTGGGTGGGTGTGGCTGGGTGGGTGTGGAGTAGGGTGGAGGAAGCGGAGGTTGGGGGGCACAACGGCCTCCTGCTGGGGACACGCAGATAGACTGGTCGGGGTGGATGCGTGCAGGGCATCCGCTGCACAGTGGCTGCGCGCCCCGAGCGGCCCCTCACGCTGCCACCAAGCTGCACCCAGGGCCTCCACACCAACCCACAACACTGCCACCCCAAGCATCCAATCACGCCCGCCCGCACGCGCCTTGTACTCGCTGCCCTTGGCCGCCCGCGGCACCACCAGCTCCACGTCCTGGGGGGGCACGGGCCGCGGGGGCGGTGCCCCGCCCCCGGTGCCCCCCGCCCCCGCCCCCGCCGCCTTGGCCGCCCGCTCCGCCTCCTGCTGCGCCGCCAGGGACAGGAACCAGCCGCCCACGATGAAGTACCAGGTCTTGCCGGTCTCCTCGCTGGGGGGGAGGTTTAGAGGGAGGGGGTTTGAGGGGTTTTGCAGCGCGAGGGGAGGGGCTGGAGGCGGGGTATGTACCTAAGCGGGCAGGCACGGTGCCAAGCAGCAAAGCATGCAGCCGGCCTTGCAGTGCAAAGGAAGAGGCCGGCTTAGCTATCGTATGCCGTTTGCCGTACGCCGTACGCACCAGGTGACCTCCACGTGCTGGCAGTTCCAGTCGTTGGCTCCGCCCGGGGCCGTGCCTCCGCCCATGATGCCGGCGGGGGGTGGGTTGAACTGCATCCCCACGGCCTCCACCTCGTCCATGAGCGACAGCGAGATGGGCTCCAGCAGGGAGTACTTGGTGCCCCTGGGGGGCAGGGGAGGGAGAGAGGAGGGGTGTGTGTGTTGAGGATGCATAGGGTCAGCGCTTGATAAGTACTAGTGTGTGTGTGTGTGGAGTCAAAAGGGGTTGAGAAGGCCCATGAGGAAGGGAAAGAAGAAGAAAGAGCAGGATGGGCTAGGGCCTGTCTCAGTGAAGAGGGGATGAGACTGGGGAGGAAGGGGAAGATGGCCAGTGGTGCGAGGATAGCCCGGGCCGACAGCACCAGCCCTGCGCCCCGCCCCGCCTCACTCCCTGAGCTCCGCTCCGTCCTGGTTGAGGCAGATGAGGCTGCTCTTGACCTCCTGGCTGCCGCGCCGCCCCAGCAGGCGCACGAACACGCGGCCCCGGGTGCCGCTGCTGGGGCCGGTGGAGGTGAAGACGCTGATGCGGTAGGAGCCGGAGCTGGCGGAGCGGGCCACCTGGGGGAAGGGGGAGCGCAAGGTGGTGGAGGAGGGGTGGTGGAGGGGCGTGGAAGTTGAAGCGTCGAGCAGGTGGTGGGCTTGGGCGATGTGTGCCGTTGAAAGGGTGGCGCTCGTGCAGGTCCTTAACCCCGCTCGCTGGCCGCCTGGTCCACTGTTCACCCCCACCTATCATGCGAGCAGGGCACCCCCCCACCCGCCCTCCCGCTCCCCCACCTCTGGCGGCAGCGCCCTGCTTGGCGCCATGTACTCCACGTCCCCAGCCGCCTCCTTGACGAACGTCACCTTCATGTCCCTGGCCATCCAGTCCAGCTCCTGGGGCCAACAGCACACAGCAGTCGGGGCGGCACGCAGGCGGGAGGGGCAAGCTGTCTGCCCTGAGGAACCAGGGAGGGTTGCTGAGGTGCTGAGGTCAGAAGGGCACCGGGTAGGGAGGGGCGCTGCGAAGGGATCCAGCACAGAGGCCGTCGCGGGGTCAGTAGACGCACCCCTCCGCAGCCCACCTTCCCCCTGCCCCTGCCCCGCCCCACCTCTGCCGCCTTGGCCGCGCCCTCCAGCTCTGCGGTGACCCCTGGGTCCTGCAGCGGCGCGCACACCAGGAAGGGGTCCAGCCACACGCACCGCGCGCCCCCGGAGAAGTCCGACTCCACCACCAGGTGTAGCTGCCTGGGGGGGGGGGGCAGGGTGTGTGAAGGGCTGCTCGCATGAGCCTGGGAGTCTCAGGTCCGAGTGTGTGTGTGTGGGGGGGGATGGGGAAGGGGACGGAGGCAAGGAGTGATAGAGGAGCTGTACGAGTGGGAGCGGAACCCCTTTCTGCCACCGCCCCCTCCACAGGCTCACCTGCAGCCCACCAGCGACTCGCAGCACAGCAGCACCTCCCCCGCCGCCCGCAGCCAGGCCGCCCACACGAGCGCCTCGTCCTTGAGCACGCTGAAGCGCACGGGGGCGGGGGGCACGCCTGGGGGGAGGCCCGAGGGGGGGTAGAGGTGGTTGTAAGCCTATGTAAGGATACATGGCGCTGCTGGGGAGGGGCACAAGGGCACGCTTCACGCACGTGTACGGCGTGTACGGCCTCTTCCCCTCCCAACCCAACCGCGACCTATGGCCCACCCGCTGAGTCATCCAGGGCCACGTGCGCGTGGAACCACAGGTACTTCTCCCCCAGCTCCGCCTCCGCCGCCTCCAGGCTGTACGACAGTACGACACACTCCCGTACGCCCGCCACCAGGCCGCCGCCGAACGGGTCCGCCGCCGCCGCCGCGTCCGCGCTGGGCGGCGGCGGCGGCGCTGAGGCGTACATGCTGCCCCCCGGCCCCCCGGTGACGGGCAGGAGGCGGCCCGGCGCGGCGGTGTCGTCTGGGTCGGCCCACTTGAAGCCGCCGCGCGCCTGCACGCTGAGCGAGTGCAGCGGCGTCTGGCCCTTGATGCGCACCTGTGGGCCGGCCAACACACATCCCACGTGACAGGGGCACGAGAGGCAAGGGCCTCCCCCGAGTGTGGTCGTCGAGCGCAGCCGAAGCAAAGCAGCAAGGCAGAGCCAACACACATCCAACACCCAGCCAAGACACACACAGTAGCGCACCAAAGCGCAGCCCAGCCCCGCCCCCCGGCCCAGGCACCCACCCTGCCGCCCGGCGGCCCCCCGCCCAGCTCCCCGCCGTAGCCGACGCCGTAGTGCGGGCGCAGGCGCGTGGGCCTGAAGCAGGGCGGTGCCCGCAGAGAGGCCAGGTAGCGCAGGCCGGTGCGCTGCACGCCGCGGGGGGTGGAGCCCTGCAGCCACTCGCGGGCCGGCAGGCCAGGCCCCGGCGCGCGGGCGTCGCGGGATACCAGGTCCGTGATGAGCTGGTGGGGGAGCGCGCCTGGGGGGGGGGGGAGGGGGAGGGGAGGTGAAGGGAGAGGGTTAGAGGGGGGCAGGGGGCTGGGAACAGGTGGCGGTGGGCGTGGGGATGGCCTCGCTGGCAAGGGGCAAGGGGGGTGAGGCTCTCGCTGGCTGGCCCTAGGCGTCGGGGTTGCAGGCTAACGGGGGGGGTTCTAAGCGGCCGGTCGCGTACCGGGCAGCGCGGGCACGGGGGGCGGCGGCGGCGGCCTCCAGGTGGCCTCCTGCATGTTGGGGTTGAGGTAGAGCACGGAGCGGGGGGCGCCGGTGAGGGGGTCGGCCTGGGGGTGGGGGGCGAGAGGGGGGAAAGGGTACAAGAGGAAGGGAAGGGGAGGTGTTACAGGGAAGCGGGAAGCTGGGAGCTGAGGAATGAGGGCGCTATGGGCGCTCAAGCCGCAGCCGTGGGCGCCTGCCGGCCAGTGCCTCTTCCCGACACCCCCCCTCCCTCCCTGGACGCACCTGCATGTCCCACTCCTCCCACACGCAGGGGTCGGCCCGCAGCTCCGCCACGGCCTCGTCGGGGCCCTGGGGGGGGGGCGTGGAAGGGAGGTGGAGGGACTGAAGAATGGATGGAGCTGAGGGGGAAGAGTCAGTGCCCGCCCCACCCACCAGCCAGCGGCGCACTGTCATCTCCCACATGAGGGGGGGTTCGGCCGTGGTGCAGTGCACCTCCACCTTCTCCAGGTACCAGGCTGGGGGGGGGGGGGCGGTGCGGAGGGCGCTCTCACGCCCACACTCAAAAACACGCAGTGCCAAACCACTCCGCCCCAAGAAACACGCAGTGCTAAAGCACTCCGCCCATGCCTGATCCGTACGTGCTCTTTCCGCCGCTGCCCTCCCCTCCCTTCCCATCTGCAGCCCCCTCCGCACCCCTACCGCACCCCCTCCCCCCCTCACGCTGGCTGCTGCCACTGGCCCGGACCGTGAGGCGGTCGCAGTTGCCCAGCTGCGCCCCCGCCGCCAGCACCACCTCGTACAGCAGCACGCGGGTGGGGAGCAGCAGCGGGTGCACCTGGGGTTGTGGAGGTGGGGGAAAGGACGTGTTGGGGGGAGGACATAAAGTAGCATAAACTAATGGTGCGGTGCGGAGCGGAAGGGCCCCAAGGGCAGGGGGAGGTGTGGCGGGGAGGTGGGTGAAGGGTACCGGACTGGGGTAAGGGGCACGGAGGGGGCCTGAGGGTGGGGGTCATCAGCGACATGGCTTAAGCAGTGCCTCCCGAGTGTAGCCTGCGGGGTGGACCCCGTGTGTCGCTGCCAGGGTGGGGCGCACGCACCTTGAAGGGGAACCTCAGCTCCATGGGCGGCACTCCCAGGGGCACCGCCGCCACCGGCCCCACGGCCCCCTCCGGGCCAGCCTGCTGCTGCAAAGCCTGCTGCTGCGGCGGGGGCTGCTGCGGGGGCTGCGCCATGACAGCTGCAGCGGCCAGCCCAGGCGCCGCAGCCGCAGCCGGGGGGTCCCCCAGCGGGCTAGGCATCATCACTCCCGGCGGGGCGGGTGCCGGGCCGAGGGGAGGCCCGGGGGCAGTGCCGGCCCACAACGGAGCGACTGGGGCGGCGGTCCCCGGTGCAAAGCCGGCAGGCGCCAGGGGCTGCAGCGGGGCTGGGCCCAGTGGCGGTTGTGGTGCGGGAGGGGCCCAGGGTGGAGGGGGTGCGGGGCTCGGTCCGAGGGCACTCGGGGGCGGTGGGCCAAGCGGCAAGGGCGGCACCGCCAGTGCTGGCGGGGCGGCTCCGTACAGCGGTGCCGTGGCTCCCAAGCCCAAGGGCGTGGTGGCGGGAGGCACCGGGCCGATGGCCATCGGGGTCCCAGCGCCGAACGGCTGGGGCGTGGGCCCCGGCAGGGCCCCCGGCGGAGGCAGAGGTGTGGGCCCGGGAAGAGGCGCCAGCGGAGCTGCACCCAGCGGCACCGGACCCAGCCCCGGACCCAACGCAGCGGGCGGTGGTGCACCAAACATCGCCGGCGGCGCTCCCACGGGTGCTGCGGGCGGGAAAGCGCCTGCTGGCAGCGGCGGCGGCGCGGCGGCGGCCGGTGCGGGCGCAGGGGCTGGTGTGGGGCCCAGCGCCAGGGGCGCCCCCGGCTTGGTGTCGTCCAGGAGTGCGGCCCAGTCCTCGCCGCTGTCCTCCAGGGCCTCACCCAGGGGCGCCCCGGGCCGGGGCGCGGGCGTGGGTCCCAGGGGAGGCGGTGCGAGCCCCGGGGCAGGAGGGGCAGGAGGGGGAGGGGGAGGGGGAGGGAGGGACATGGCGAAGGAGTCCTCTGAGAGCGCGGGGTTGGGGTGGGCCGGGCCCGGTGGAGGCAGCGGCGCTAATGCAGAGGCCGGTGCCAGGGGCTGCGGCCCAGGCGGCGGTGTGAGGGGCTCCAGGGGCGCTGGCAGCGCTGGGGCGGGGAAGAGGGCGGGCCCTGGAGGTGGCAGGGCGGAAACCGGTGCCAGTGGCTGCAGGGCGGGGAGAGGTTGCGGCTGCAGTGGCTGCAGCGGTTGCTGCCCCAGCGGTTGGGGCGCAGGTAGGAAGGGCGGCGGCGCGGCAGGCGGCGGCAGCGCTCCGGGCTGCAGAGGCGCCAGGGGCTGGGCGGGTGCTGCTGCCGGCAGGGGTGCGAGCGGCGCCAAGGGCTGGAGCCCCTGCGAGGGCAGTGCTGTAGGCAGCGGCAGTGGCGCTGCGGCGAGAGGCACGGCCAGCGGGCCAGGTTGTGCGAGGGCCACAGCCCCTGCCCCTACCGTTGCCCCCGCTGCCGCCAACCCGGCCACGGCTGCCACCGCGGGCTGCACGCCTGCAGCCGGAGCGGGGGTGGTGGGCAGCGGTCCGGTCTGCGGTGCAGCCGGGGCAGCAGCAGCCGTCGCGGCCGCCGCCGTCGCGCTAACGGCCGCCGCGATCTCGGCTGCCGTCGCTTCGGCGGCACCGGCCACCGCCGCGGCCGCTGCTGCCTCGGCGGCCACTCGGGTGGGTGTGGGCGGGGCCTCCTCCAGCCCCGTGGTGGCCAGCGCGGGGGCCTCCCGCTCCACCACGGAGCCCAGGAAGGGGACCTGCTCGATCTGGGGTGGGGTGCCCGGGCGGGTGGGGGTGTGCATGAGGTCTACGCGTGCAGGTAAGGTGCGCACTTGCGGTTGAAACCTGCCTGGCGGCATAAGATTGGCCCAGCCCGGCCGATTAATGAGCACGCCGCTGACTGGACGGAACGCAACGGTCTGGCTCTATCCCCATCCTGTACGCCCTTTCGCGCCGTGTCCTCGTTACAACGCCGCACCGCCCACCTCGATGCCAGGCCACATCCTGTGCTCCAGGCTGTTGGCGGGGTTGTCCACGAGCGGGGCACCCGCCTGGCTAGGCCGGGCAGACGCACTCTGGGGCCGTGCCGCCACCACCGCCTCCGCCCCCGCCCCCGCACCAGCAGCCACGGGCGCCCCCGGCATGCTGACCCGGGCAGGGAGCGTCCTGGCCAGGCCCTCGCCGGAGGGCGCTGCGGCAGCCGGGGGCTCCGGCGGCGGCGGCAGCAGCGCCGCCAGGGCCTGGCGGTAGGCTGCGTGCTTGGCCAGCCAGGCCGCGTGCCACTTCCACTGCGCCGGCCAGAAGCTGGCGCTGAGGGGCTGGTGGATGCCGCCCAGGGCCACGCGGCCTGCGCAGGGGAGGGGCGGGGAAGGCTCAGCACGGGGTCAAGGCAGTGTGCAGCGGTCACCAGCACAAGGCAGGTCCACATCTCAAGACAGGCGGCCCAAGGGCCGGTCTGACCTGCGGCTTGCGGCCCCTTGGCGACACCTGAGCACCTCGAGCCCCGTGCTCAGGCGTCGCCCCCAACCATCCATCCGCCCACCCACCCGACGGCCGGTCCTTGGTCTTGACGTTGCCGTGCCAGGTCTGCCAGCGCTGCGGGTCGGGCAGCCCCGGCCCCAGCGCCCGCGTGGCTGCCGCCAGGCGCTGGTTCAGGCCCAGCAGCGACACAGCCGTGGCCTCGCTCTCCAGGCCTGCGGCTGCGGGGGCGAGACGTGGGGACAGGGCCAACACGTGCTAGGGAGTCGGCGCCTGGTAAATCGTGGAGTGGAGGTGAGCTAAAAAGGTTGGTTTGAAGTGGCCGGCTGTATTAAAGGACAGTGCTGATGTTGGGGAGCAGATTCTCGGGCGGGTGGCAGCGCGGTGCAGCCATGAGCGCTTGTCCATGCAGGGTGCATTGCCGTGAGGGAGTGGCAAAGCGGAATTGGGGGACGGGCGCCTGCCTCACCATCGTCCGCGGCCTTGGTCTTGGCGAGGGCGCCAGGCGGCGGGGGCTGCAGGGAGTCCGGCGGCGGCTCGCCCCGCAGCGCCATGAGGAAGTGCTTGCGGGACAGCAGCGCGTGCTCCGAGGGGTCCCAGCCGTCCGCGAAGACCAGCAGCGCCCGCAGCAGCTGGGGGGTGAGGTCGGGGAGCAGCTCCTGCAGCGTCTGCGGTGTGGGTGACGGGGTCACACAGGGGGGTACACATGGGTGCACACAAGGGGATACACAGGGGGTGCAAGGTGCAGATGCAGAGGCAGGGAGGCTGGGGGTGGGCATCTGGTTGGAGGCGAGGAGTGAGGGTCGGAGCAAGGATGAGCGTATCAAAGGTCGGGGCACCGGAGACGGAAGGGCACGGAGGAAGCACCGCTGCTGCCGCCGCACCCCCCACGCGCACCGCCCACCCGCCCACCCACCCCACCTTGCGCAGCTCCACCGCGTCAATGCGGCCCTTGCCCCTGGAGTCGTTGAGGCGCCACGCCGCGTCCGCCTCCTCGTGCCGCTGCGTGAGCGCCTCGTGCACGCGCTGGCAGCAGGCCAGGAAGTCGGCCCACGTGGGCACGGGCTGCACGGCCCCGCCCTCCCCCTCCTCCCCCGGCCCCGGCCCGGCTGCGTAGAGCGGCTCCTGCAGGTGTGCCGTGGCTGCCTCCAGCTTGGAGCGCACCGTGGACATGGCGGCGGACAGCTCTCTGCAGGGAACAGGGGATGTGTGGGGAGGCGGGTCGGGACGAAGCTGGGGGTAAATGGGTGGGCTGGGTTGCAGAGCAAGGGGTTGCAGGCAGGGGGTAAGGGGGCACGCGGTCCTGACGCAGCAAGGAACCGAGGAAAGGGAAAGGCGGCGGGGCAGGAGTTGCTTTGCACCCCGGCGCCGCTCGCCTGCACTCCTTGAGCCCTCCCTCGAACTCCTCCCGCGACAGCAGTCCGTTGCCGTTGGCGTCAAGCACCGCCACCAGGTGCCGGGCCTCGCGGCCTGGGGGGGGTGGGAGGGGGGGGGAAGGGGCGTACGGAGTGGATGAAGGGCCCGAGGCATTCAGCGACCATGGCGGCACGTGCGCAAGCTCCGGCCACTCCAGTTGGTTGGGGAGCGTGCGGGTGGGTGGGGGAGCTGCATGCGGCCGCCCCAAACCGTACCCGTGAGGGGCGGCTCCCCCGCGCGCGACTCGAGCATGTTCTTGACCAGCTGCCGGATCTGCACGCAGCACAGCGGGATGGGGGTGGAGCAGCAAGGGAGGGTGGGGTGGAGGCGGGCGAAGGCAAGCGCACAGCCACCGGCCTCCCGCCGCACTCCTAGCCAAACAGCTGGGCCACAGCTGCAGCACCACCGCCCGGCTCCGCACGCAGGGTGCCGCCCCGGTGCCCCCGCCCCGACCCCCCCACCTGGTTGACGGTCAGCTCCGTGCCCCGTGGGTACAGCTCGTCCAGCTGCGCCCGGTTGTGCTTGACGTGGTGCCGCAGCAGTCGGAACACGTCCCGGGGCCGCCCCGGCACCCAGCCCACGGCGGCGGCGGCGGGGCCGTCGCCGGCGGTGGCCGCAGCCTGTAAGCGTGTCAAGGGATTAACGACTGGGTATGCATCACAGGACGGGGGGCGTGAACAGGTTGGAGAAACGCTGACGGCAATGTAGGTGGGCGTAAGGGAGCTAGACAGCGGGGGGGATGACTTGAGTACGGTGCAGAGGAGGTTGAAACAGGGTGTGCGCCTGAGGGCGGCGTGACGATGCTGAGGATACACTGCCGCTAGGGGGGGACCGGCTGCGGCCAAACGGGCGCTCACGTCCAGTCCGAAGCAGCGCTTGAACTCGAGCACGTGCACCCCCGGGTCCGTGGCCGTGATGTGCGCCGTACGGGCCACGTGGGCCTGCGGGAGGGAGCCACAGGCCGGGACACATGATATCATCTGGGAGGCAGGCTACTGGACTCCTTTGCCCTTTGCGACAGGCCGTGGGACTGCCTTGCGTGAAGACATGAGCACTCCAGTGGCAGGCCAAATACCTTCACTCACCAGCAGCGTGCGAAGAGCGTCACGACCACCCATGCTCTCCGGTACCACCGCCTGCGGAACCGGGGGAACCGGGTCGTGACAAGTGCAGCCGAAAAGTGGCGACTCATCGCTGGCGCACGCCCCGGGGGACCTGCGCCCTTCGAACCGTGGCTTCTATGCCCGTTCCCTGCGCTTGGCTTATCGACCATTCCCTGGCCAACATCCTCCCAGTGCCCCGGTCTGCCGCCTCGCCCAGCCGCCGCCAGCAGACCTGGAACAACTCGTTGAGCTGAGCGAACGTCAGGTAGCCGCCTGGAAGGAGCGGGGCGAGGAGGAGGGACCATACCGGTAGGCATGGCCACAACCTCTGTGTTATCCCGTTTAAAGCCTCCAGATACTGCTGACACCCGGTCCACCGCGCCCTGGCAGACTTGCCAAACCTCCAGACCTTCAGGCCCCACGGGGCCCTGCCCGGGCCCGGCCGGGCCCGCTTACCCACGGGGTTGAGCGCCAGCAGCTTGGCGTCGATGGCGGGCAGGTTGGAGCGCAGGTGCTGCACCAGGCCCTCCAGGGTCTGCACCATGCCCGGCGGCGCCCCCCCTGAGGCGCCGGGGGAGCCGGGCGACGTAGCCCCTCCGCCCGAGCCCGCGGCGGCCCCTCCTGGACCGGGCAGGCGGGGCCAGCAGGCGCCGGTGAGAGGCGTCAGCCATGGGCGGCAAAGACAGGCCAATGAGTGGAACTGTGTGGTGTTGGCAGCAGAGGAGCTACGCAGGGATGCTTTGTTCTTATGGTTACGGGTGATACCAGGGGATAGCGGTGTGGGCCGCCGAGCGGGCTCACGCCTGCCACCCACCTGCGGTGACCACTGCGTCGATGTTGGCGCAGTCCGCCAAGCTCTGCATCAGCTCCTCCTCGCTGACCTGCCCGTCGCCGTTCACGTCCACCTGCGCGCGCAGCCGCAAGGCCGGCAAGAGCAGAGCCAAGGCGATGGCGCCCCGTTTTACGATCGCGCCGTCCGCCCTTTCCCGCACCACGCTGTCCAAAATGTCACCTCTGCGGCCCCTTGGCAGGCTGCCCGGTTCAGCAAACTCACCATCGCGGCAAACAGCTGCGTCTCGACATCCGACACGCTCGGCACCGCCTGTGGCAGGACAGGTTCGATGGGGTTACGGAGCCATGCCCGTCCTCATGCAGCCGCCTGCTCCCTCCACCGCCCGCTCTACCGTCTGCCCAGGGCTTCAACACAGCTTCCGGGCCTGCCCCAACCCTCGCATCCTCGCGCCGCACCCCCACACCTCCCGCGTCCTCCCTTGCACCTCCCCGCAGCCCCACCCCATGGCCCCACCCCTCCCCGCAGCCCCACGCCACCCCACCCCTCCCCGCAGCCCCTCCCCATGGCCCCACCTTGGCCAGCAGCTGCTTGACCTCGTCCATGGCCAGGGCCCCGTCCCCGGATGCATCCGCGGCCTTGAGCAGCTCCTTCACCTGCGCCGCACCGCCGGCCGACTGCACCCACTGCGAGAATAGCTCAAACACGTTCCGCTTCTCCAGGGGAGGGCCTGCGGCGGCGCAGCGGTGGCGTGCGGTCAGGCGCTTGGGAGCCCGCTGGAGGCAGATCAGGTGCGCAGCGGCTAGGCATCGCCCGAGCACGGGGCCTCACCCGTGGGAACGGGCTTCTTTGACGCTTCGGCTGGCTTGGGGGCCGCGGCCCCGTCCGCTCCCGCAGCCTGCGTGGCGGTAAAAACGGACGTCACATTGAGCTCACATCCGTTCAGATCCCCTCATCATAGTCCGTGGCTATCCCTGGTGCCGTCAAACAACACTGCCCCACCCTCTGCACCCCCGACTCGGCCCCCGAGCCCCCACCTTCCGCTGCTCCAGCTGCTTCCATTCGGGCGGGTCCCTCTTGCTGGCCGCGTAGGCAGCCGCCCGCGCGCGCTTGGTGGTCATGTCGTTGACCTCCTGGGGCCCGGCAGGAGGCACGCGAGTCGGGCGCCAGGCCACGCACTCCCCTTCCCCACGACCCCAACAGGCCCCAACCACTCCCAGCGATGGAGCAAGTTCGGTGGCGCTATCACTCCAGGCCCTCTGTCCTGGGCCGCCACCCTCACGGCCCACCCACCAGCTGGACGCACTGGCTGGACGCCAGCCGCCCCTGGCTGCCCAGCACCTCCCAGGAGACCGAGGAGGCGCAGCCGCGGCCCCAGCCATCGCCCGTGTGGAAGATGACCTGAGGGCCGGCAGGTAGAGATGCCGTGGGTTGTGTGTGCTGTGTGCTGCTTTGCCTGGAGGCATTCCCAAGCCGGCTGCTGACACCACACCTGGTAGCGGTGCCGGTGGTCCATAGTGACCTCCTAATATGGTCTGCGGGGTTGGGAGGAGCAGACTTGGGGATGAAGGGGCAGGGTGGGCACGGGGTCGGGTGGTGGGGACCCCCACTGCCCCACCCTGGGCAGGCGGACTGCCCGCGCTGCTGGACCCACACCTCCGCGCTACTTGACGCCGACGCTCTGTGACTGCCTGTCCTCAGCTTCCTCCTTGTCGCCGCGCGGGCTGTCGCGGGCGGTCATTGCGCTGGTGTGTGCGCTGGTCAACAAGTTTGGTGTGTGACTCGCTGACTCGTCGCTTGATGAGTGTATTTCTTATGCTTGTGTCCTTGCAGTTTATCTTGGCAACACCGCGCTCGGCTCGCGCGCGGCATGGCGTTAACTTGCGGAAGCTTAGTCGGGAGCAAATAGACGCAGCCTATCTCCCGGAGACTGCGGTGTGCTCTGATAAGGAAATGTGGGCAGAAAGCGGGGTTAACCGCGCGTCAGCAAAGCCCTTGCATTGGAAGCTTTTGCACCCGGCAATCTCGCGCAGGCTCCTTCAGGCCGCTCGCCGTGCCCGCCCAACTTGTCTACCTGGCCCTCCGAAGCGCTAATCGCAGCACCCCCATCCCGCCCTTTCCGCCCTTAAACTCCACCCCTTCCTGAATGCTGGTGCGCGTGCCGGCGGCTTCTGCGGCGCTCAGGGCGGCCATCCGGGGCCTGGGGCCGAGCCCCATCGGCGGGGAGGACGGAAGGCGGCAGCACCGGCAGCGGCCAAAGCACAAGGATGCCTCTCAACCCGTTCGCTCGGGAGTTCATCCCGACTGGCCAGGCCGCGCCCGTCATGGGCAAGGCCGACGTCGCTGAGGTGGAAGCGCCGACCTTCAACCTGGTCGGACTGCCGGAGGAGGTGGGTTTCTCCTGGCGCGTGGATGCGCTTCCAGGGCTTCGCTCGCTTTGGGCCCTGCGCCGCGCGCTGACGCCCCCTGACCCCTCTGGCGCAGGTGGTGGCCTCAGTGGTCTCCTTCCTCACTGCTCCGGCCGACCTGGCGAGCTGCGTGATTTCGTGCCAAACATTGAAGAAAGTTGTACGTAAGTTGTACGCGCTTGAAGCCGGGTGCTGGCAGATGCTGACGCGCCTTCGCAAAGCGGCTCAACCGCCTGCCTGCTCCACTGGGTGCAGGTGACGCTGAGGTGTGTTTGGATGGCCGCATGTTGGGGAGAATCGAGGGTCTCAGCACCGGCAGCACTGAGGAGCTCGCCGCGTACCGCCAACAAGCCCTGCGAGGGATGGGCAAGTACCTTACCAGTGAGTAGCCGCGGGTGGAATAACTGGAGCACCCGCAGGGTATCGCCAAGGCCCAGGGTGGGCGGGTCGACTGCTCGAGCCCCTCTTCCCTCACCCCGCGCTCCCACCCAGCCGCCTCCCCTCTCCTCTCATCCCTTCCTCCCTCCCTCTACCCCTCCCTCTACCCTCCCTCCTTCCCTCCCTCTAGACACGGTGGCGCTGCTGCTGCCTAACGTGGCCCTGGAGGACAGCGACGTGCGGGACCTACTCGCCGCGCTGCCCCGGCTGCAGCTTGTGGACCTGTCGGGCGGCCGCAAGCTTACGCACGCAACCGCCGCCGCCCTGGCCACAGCCAACCAGCCCGTGAGCCCAGCCGCGCCGCCCTCACCAGACGACGGTGCCACAGCTCCCGCCGCCATCGCGCCCGCGGCTGGGCCCCTGGGCCTCGGCCGGAGCTCGGGGGAGGGCGAGGGCAGCCGCGTGCTGCCGCTCCGCGCCGCCTTCGTGCAGCGCTGCTTCCAGCTGCACAGCGGCAGCATGGACGGCCTCATGGCCGCCCCGGGGCTGGCATGCCTGGCCATGTCCCACCTGGACCTGGGCCGGTGGCCCGCGGACGCACCCGCCGCCTCGGACGCGGCCCAGGCCCGGGCCCAGGCCGGCGATGTGGGTCGGGTGGAGGCGGCGGGGGCGCAGCAGGGCCCGGGGCTGGAGGTCCTGGCGCTGCACAACTGCATGCGCCTGCACGGCCAGGCCCTGGCGGCGCTGGCGGCCGGAGAGCGGCGCGGCGCGCGGTTCCTGCTGCTGGGCGGTTGCACGCTGGTGAGCGAGCGGCGGCTGGGTCCGGTGCAGGGGAGGGTGTGGCGGGGAAGAGCAGGCTGGGCCCAGGGGCGGCACGACCGCAGACTCCCGGTCCCGGGTCCAAGGGACGGGAAGGCCCAGGGGCTCGGCAGTGGCTTCGCATGTGCTCCCCGCCCCCACGCTTCCACCGGCTGCTCCTCACCCGGTCTGACCGCGTCGCCCCTGCCGTCCACAGAGCCTGTCGTCGTTCGTGGGCGAGGCGGCTGCCCCCTCGCTGCCGCCGGACGTGGCCCGGCGGGTGGCGGCGCTCTTCACCCCCGCGCGCACCAGCTCCCCCGCCACCTGCGCAGCGCAGCTGGGCGCGGCCCGGCACCTGGTGGCAGCGGCCCTGGCCATGCCTCGCCTGGTGGCCCTGGAGCTCACCTTCTTCCCGCCGCCCGTGGTGCAGTGCGTGCGGGCGGTGCTGGCGGAGGCGGCCCGCGAGGGCGCGCCGGCCGTGGAGGTGTGGGACTTCGCGCAGGAGCCGGAGGAGGTCGAGGCCGCGCGCCGCACCCTGGCGCGCCACCTGCCGCGGTCGGTGACACCGGGGCCGCGGGTCCAGAGCCTGGGCGGCGCGGGGGGCGCACAGCAGCTTCGCTCCTCGGGGGGCGCGGGGCCGGGTGTGGGTGCCGGTGCGGGTGCCGGCAGCCGCCGCGGCGACGTGCTGACCGAGCAGATGGTGTCGTCCGTGCTGCGCTGCGCCGCCAACTGCTCCAGCGTGACGCGCAGCACGCCGCTGCACGGGGCGGCAGAGCGGGGCAACGAGGCGGGGGTGGCGGCGCTGCTGGCGGCGGGGGCCTCCCTGGACGCTCGTGACACGGCCGGCTCCACGCCCCTGTTCCTGGCCTGCTTCACGGGCCGCGTGGGCGTGGTGCAGGTGGGCGGGCCGGGGATGCGTTGACGGGCACCTGCGCGTCTGGGATGCACATGTGGGCGGCTGGGATGGAACGGAGCTGCAGGGGACCCTCGTGACTTGTGCAGGCCGTGGCCAGCCGGGTTCCTGACCGCTGCCCGTGTTTCCTCCCGATACCACCACCTCGCAGCGCCTGCTGGCGGCCGGCGCGGACCCCCAGCTGAGCAACGCCGCGGGCGAGACGCCGCTGTACATCGCCAGTCTGCGCGGCCACCTGGGCTGCGTGCAGGCGCTGCTGGAGCGCTGCACGGCCGCCGGCATCGCCTGGCAGGACGTGAGCCTGTACGGAGACGCATGGACGCCGCTGCACGCCGCGGCCGTGGCCAACCGGGCCGACGTGGCCGCGTGCCTGCTGCAGGTGGGAGGGCTCAGCCGGCCGGCCGGGAATCACGCCGGGTTACCCAGCATGCGCACCCCAGCCTTGGGCAGGACCTCGTGAGGAAGCGCTTGCGCTGCTCCCCTCACCTCCGTGCCCTGGTCCCCCCCCCCCTGCTGTCCCCCAGGCCGCGGGAGCCTCGCGCGCAGGCGAGCTGGTGATGCAGGCCAACAAGTACGGCCAGTCGGTGCTGCACATCGCGGCGCGCAAGGGCACGGCGGAGCTGCTGACCATGCTGCTGCGGGCGGGACCCAAGGGCGTGGCCGCGGGCGCGCGCGACGCCAACGGGGATACTCCCGTGGACATTGCGGTCAAGAATCGCCACGCGGCGGCGCTGGCCGAGTTCAAACGCATGGGCCACGCGGCGCCCGCCTGCCCCGCCCGGCAACAGGCCGCGGGCACGTCGGCGGCGTGAGACGGGGCGTGGGGGGAGGCGGCGCGGCGGTTGTGTCAGGGAGGGCGCGCTGTGTTTGGTTGTAGTCGTTGGAGAGGTGGGGTTTTGTCATTTGCGGGGGGGGTCAGTTGTGCGCTCGTGGGGGTTGTGCGTGGGGCTGCCGCACTGGGGATGTAGGACCATGGAGCTCGAGGGCGTGCGAACCACCGCAGACGGGTCAGACGCTATGTGTCGGCGCCTTTGGGAGCGGATGCTCCGGCGCTTGCGTGCCGCGTGAAACACTGCATACGTATTGTCTGTATTGGACTTGGCGTGGTACGTCAGGAGAAGATCATCTTGGGGGACCTCGACACAGGAAGGCCGTGTTTCGCCGTGTGTAGCGCACTGAGTGCCCCTGGTGCGCTGACGACTTGCGACGGGTAGTACAAGCAAGGAGGCCTGGCATGCGCGACGTCGGGAGCTTGGCTATTGGAAGCGGGTAGGAGGTTGCCAGTGTTGCCGGGGGTAGGCGCCGGGGCGTGTATGCTCGGGCACTCCTGACTGAGCGTGCTCTCTAGCTGTTCCTGACCGTTGGCTTGACCTGAGTGCCGCTTCTGCGTGCCGTGTCCGTTGCAGTTGGTAGTTGTAGCCCCATCTGAACATTCGGCTTTGACTTGCCTGTAAATGTAGACAGTCCCCTTGGAGTATACGGTCCCTGACAGCGCAGCTTTGCTCAGTCCTTGCTCAGTCCCTTGCTCAGTCCCTGCTTAGTGCCTGAATCCACAGCGCTCGGCAGTGAAGGTGCAGGCCAAAGCGCAAGGCCATTCAGCACTGCATGTACAGGGTGGGCAGGTAAGGTAAACCCCTGCGTAGCACATTATGCAGCACGGTTGTCTAGCACCGCTATCCCTGGAGCCGAGCAATGATCTGGTAGGTAACCACTGGGCGTTTATTACGGAGCGGGATGGAGGTTGCAGCCCCGGGAACCTTGGCACCTTGAATCTCGTGATAGTCGCCCTGTCAGGGTCTGTGGCTAGCAAGCTAGGGCCTGAGGATGGGCCAGAGTATTGCACGCACTGCCGTTACAAGCTGTCTCACACGTGGCCATTTAGTACCTCTTAGCCACCCTCTCCCCAGTCCCCATCATGATCACCTCTCCCCCCCCCCCTTACACCAGCGCAACCCCACATCCCCTTCATAGCACCTCCCCCCCCCCGCTAAGCCGCGCGCCGCGTGCGGCGGCGAGCGCCCTTTGTGGGCTCCTCCTCCTCCTCTTCCTCCTGCTTCTCGATCTCCGGCTCCTTGACCGCCGCCTCCTTGGCCGCCGGCTCCGGCTCCACCTCAGCGCCCTCCAGAGGCACCGCATCGGGCACCTCCTCCGCCTCCTCGTCCTGCGCGGCAGCACGTGGTGGTGGTGGTGATGTGGTGGTGGTGGTGGTGGTGAAGCAGGAGAAGATGGGCAGAGCGCCAACAGGCCAAGACGCACACCCACACAACGCCATACACGTCTACACAGCCCCACCCCGCCCACCCACCTCTTGCCCCGCAGCCTCCTCCTGCTCCGGCTCGTCCTCCTGGTCCGGCACTGGGGCGTCCGTCCTCTTGGCCGCAGCCAGCGCCGCCCGCGACCTCTGCCGGGGGGAACCACACGGGGAGGTCAGCTCAAGCGGCAACCTGCAGGGGTCTCCTTTGAAGCGGCCAGCGCCACTCGCACGGACTCACAGCAGACGGCGCCACCCTGGACCCGCCCCTCTACGATGAGCAACAGCTCCTAGCGACCAGACTGCAAGGACCCACCCCCCGGCCTCCACCGCAACTGCACCGATGCCTGGCGACGTCAGCACCCGTCCGCCCGGCTCCCGGTCCGTCCTGCCCCTGCTGCCCCACCTGGCCCTCCCCGTCCTTGTCCCGGCTGCTGGGCCCGAAGGTGCGGTAGAGCGTGAGGAAGGTGAGCAGCATGAGGGGCGTCACGCCCAGGAGCAGCACGATGCCGTCGGGGTTGTCGCGCAGCCACTCGGTGAGCGGGCGGGCGTAGGGCGCAGCGAATTCCAGCTTGCCGCCCTTCTGCGGGGGGAAGTGTGCGGGAGTGCAGGCGCAGGCGGTTAGGAGCTGCCGCGCACCTCAGCACCCTCGGGAGCGCACTTCTTGAAAGGCACAGGCACCGTCCGCCCGGCCCCCACCCCAGGAGCATAACAACGCGCACCCCCTCCTCCCACCGTCAAACAACAAGGCCGCCACGACCCTGCTACCCCCACCTCCCCCTTCCCCCGACCCACATCGAACAGCGCCAGGATCCAGTCCACCAGTTGGTCCAGCGCCTCGCTGCCGCGCCGGTCGGCCTTGCGCCGCGCCTTCTTCTCGCGCCGCGCCTTCTCCTTGTCCGCCTTCTTGCGCTCCTTCTCGCGCTCCTCAGCCTCCTTGAGCCCCTTCTCAAACGCCTTCTTCTGCGCAGGTCAGGGCGCAGGCGCAGGTGCGGACGCAGGCACACGACGGTGTGAGCGGGCGCACGGGGTGCGATGGCGCTTGAGTGCAACGGTGGGAGCGCTGCCACCACCACCACCAACAACAACAGCAGCACCAACAGGCCTTGCCCGGGGGGCCCTGGGCACGTCCTCCCGCCGCTCGCTCCTGCGCTCACCTCTGCATCGTACCGCGGCCTCCACAGCCGCTCCAGGGCCAGCTCGGCGGTGGCGGGGTCGCGCGTGATGAGCACATTGTCGAACATGTACTGGGGGCAGCGACGTGAGAGGTGGGGGTGCAGGGACGGGGTGGGGAGGCAGGGGCAGAAGGAGGTGGGATGGCGGTGGTGGTAGTGGACGCTTCCCGGACTCCCGGACGGACGCAGGGTGGCTGGCCCCCGTCGCCCGCTCACCCCCGAGTCCGTGGTCCACAGCTCCAGGGCCACCCCCCCGATGGGCGCCACCCCGCTGCTGAGCGGCGCGGGGTCCTCGTAGTGGTGGGGGTTGGGGATGCGGCGCTGCACCCAGGGGCCCTGGGGAGGGGAATGAAGGTCGGAGGTACTATATTGAGCGAGGGAGGGTAAGGCGGGGGGGTGCGGGCAGTGAGGGACACAACATCGGGTCGCCGGAGCAGCGCGGATGTGGGGGTGGGGTGGGGTGGGAGCAGGGGGGGGTGAGCAGGGGTGGGCAGCAATGACAGCTGCGGAAGGTGGGGGGGAGATGGACTTGCCTTGTAGTCGGGGTTGTCGATCAGCGGCGCCTTCCACGCGCCCTTGTAGGCCGGGTTGGCCTTGAGCGGGCGCTGCCAGGGGCCGCAGCCGGCCTTCTTGCACTTGGGGTTGGGGATCTGCGGCCGCCCGCACACAGATACGCGACTTGCAATTCCAGGAGACAGATAGTACGCACTGACGTCCGGTGCTGTCCACTTCACTTCAAATGTGTCCGCCCCCATATGCTCCCCGCTCTCCGCAGGAAGCCCGCAACCATGGGTAGCCCAGCACGACCCACCTGCGGCGGCTCCCACACGCCGTCCTCCTCGTCGTCCCAGTCTGCGGGCCTCCTGGCGGCTGCGTGCACACGCATGGGGGTGTGGTATCAATCTGAGCCAATGAGCGCAGCCAGACACCCGCCCACGTGGATGGCGGCAGCAGAGTGCACATCCTGCCCGCCCACACAGGGGGCCACAGGCTCCCGGTGCTGGACACCCCACTGCGAGCCGCGCACCTGGGTCATTGATGGTCTTGGGCTCATTGTCCATCCACCCTGCGGGCAGGCAGGGCCGACACAGGGCCGATGCGGGGCACCTTAACCCTGGCCCCGCAAGTGCCCACGTCGCACGAGCCTTAGCAACATAGCATTTGCTCCCCAAAGGCCAGCACTCGGCCCTCTCAACCCTCCCCGCGCCCGCGCACGCACCCTTGGGCTTCTTGGCGTCTGGGTCCTCGATCTTCTCCCGCTCGTCCCAGTCAGCGGGCTTGACGGCCTTGGGGTCGGGGATGCTGGGGAGGTGTGTGTGGGGGGGGGGGAGGGACCGACTCAGACCGACGCCCTCAGGACGCCCTCTCCATGTTCACAACTCGACCTTGTAACCACCTCCACCTCTCGACTCCAAGGCTCTTTCCAGGCAGCTGCTCCACCCTCCCTCCCTCCCCTCCGCAGCGCCGCTCACACGCTGAGGTCCACCCAGTCCGCGGGCTTGACGTCCTCCGGGTCGGGCACGTCGGCAGGGGGCAGCAGCGGCGGCGCCAGGGCGGACTCGTTCAGCAGGCTGCCGCTGGCGCGCAGGTCGCCGTCGATGCGGATCTCGTACTGGTGGTCGGGGCTGGGGGCGAAAGGAGGGCAGGAGTGAGGTAGGGTAGGAAGCTGGGTGGGTGGGTGGAAGGGTGGAGCAGTCGTCGGGAGGGCTGGGCTGATGACGGGCAACGCGGCTGGTGGGGGAGCAGGAAGGCGGCAGGGACGATGAGGCCAAAGCCTGAGGCTGCTGTTGAGGTGCCTCCTGGGCGCTGGGGCCCTGTTATCAAGGGCAGGGTGAGCTGCCCCCTGGCCTGCCCCTCGGCTGCGGCTGCGCCTGTGCTTGCCGTCGCGGCGCTGAACCGCCAAAGTCTGCGCCCCCTCGTTGCCGCCCCCGCTCACGTGATCTTTAGCGTGTACAGGTGCGTGTAGTCGTTGACCTCGGGCTGCGGCGGCCCCACCAGGTGCTTCTCCGAGACCGTGCCGTTCTTGGCGTGCTTGTGGCGGAAGATGAGGTGGACCTGGGGCGAATGTGGGGCGGCATTGCAGGTTGAGGCAGGCGCGTGAAGCGAGCGGGTGGGCGGGCGAGCGTCGAGAACACCGCTCTGCTGCCCACTGGGAGGTTGGGTTCATTGTGTGCAGTCCTTGGCTGGTCCACAAGTACAGCCACCATACGAGCAACTTCAGCCCGTCGCCACTGCTCCTGCCGAGCAGACCTCCGTCTGCCGCTCCAGGGGCACCCAGGTCCCCGGCTTGCCTTGCCCGCGCCGCAGCGGTCGGGTCCGAACATGATGGAGTAGGGGGTGGAGTCCACCAGGCGCTCGGGCGTGAGGTCGGGGTCGGCGCTGAGCAGCTTGAGGTAGGAGCCGCCGCACTGGATGCCTGCAGGGGGCCGCGGCCAAGGACGGGATGGGCTGAAGAAGGGCCCCAGGCTCGGTATGGACCCAGGGTCCCGGTCCACAGCAAACTCCCCAATGACAGGCGCTGGAGTGGAGGTGCAGGCCAGCCCCCGCATGCGCCATCGCCCTGGACAGCAGCGTGGGCCTGCGGGCTCCTGCCCGGCCCCACAGCCAACAGGGCCCAGGGCTCTCGCCCGCACAAGTCGTCGCTGAGCGCGCCGCCTCTGCACTCCCAGGAGGTGCTGCAACGTGCACGCCGCCGCCCGCAGCATGGGCAGCCCAGCGCGACACACCTGCGGCGGCTTACCACATACCGCCCTCCTCGCCGTCCCAGTCCTCCTGGGCGCCAGCCCACCCTCACGGAGACTCCACAAGTTCCAACAGAAACTGTGGAACTCCCCCAGTCCTCCCTCGCCCAACAGCACCTAGACTGGGCGCTGCAACCCTCTCCGGCGCACGTGCCCATGCCCAGTTTCAAAGCGCGCCTCCTCCCACGCACCCTCGTTGTACTTCACTTCGTACTGGACGACCAGCGGCTGCCCCGGCCCCACCACGGGCTCCACCGGCGCAGGAAGCAGCGCGGACAGGCCGTAGTGCTTGCTCTTGTCAGGAATCTGGGAGCAAAAGCAGAAGCAAAGGAGACAGGCAGCAGGTGGCAGCTTGAGTTCGGGCTGTGGTGCGGTGTGGCAAGCATCGGATTGCGGGGGGTTGGGGTGCCTACAGAGCCCCGCCCCACCGCCGGCGTTCCCTGCGCACCCGCAGGCCCTGGTTGGTCCACTCCTTGGCTTTATGCGTTCCAAACCGTCCCGTGTATTTGGGGTCCGAACTGCACGGCAAGGGTCCACACCATCAGCTGAGTGGCGAGGCGACAGGGCCAGGGCAGGGGGCGTGCGACCTGAGCGTGCCCCGCCCCCATCGTGCCGTTTCCGCACCTGTGCCTCCACCGCTCGCTCCAGGTGCCGTCATTGAAGTCCTCAAAGAACAGCGCCTTGGCTCGGATCGCGCTCAGCACTTCTGCTTCATCGGCATGTGCGACCGCCGCGAGCAGGGCGAGGCCCGCGACCGTTGCTATAGCTTTTATGGCAGCTGATCCACGCATCTTGAACCGCTTAGCGCCGAGCGCACGCTGGTCAGAGTAGAACCGAAGTGATCGCCAGTCGGTTCGAACGCGGCAAGCGCGTCAGCGCTATGGAAGGGCTGAGCTAGTGTAGGTAGCGCTGCAGCCGTTATGACAGGGCGGGCAGACCTGAGGGGGCAACGGGGTGCCCATGAAGCCGAAGCTTCTTGGGTTTTCCCGGCCGGCCCGGTTTTCCGCGGCCCCGCAACCATCCTCCGCCCCCTGCACCGGCCCCCTGCTCCCTTTGCCGTGCCCGAGGGCACCAGAAAGACGTGCGGTGTCGGAGGAACGAGGGGAAGATGTGGGGGCTGGCACAGGACATACCAACGCAGGGTCCCCCGAACGGGGGACACGCCGGTCGGGAGGGCGGGGAAAAACACTGAGGGGGCAGAACTTGCGCCTCGCCGCGCCGACACGCATCATCAAGCAGCCAACGGCCTACACACCCCATCAGTCGAAGACCACGGGCTTGTTGCGCGGTAACTCGCTTGGTCGCATGTTTGCCCTCAAGCATGTCCCCCAGCTTGAGTCGATTCACTCGCCCGAAAGCCCAGGTTGCCTCTACGCCAGGGTTACACTTTTCCCGGTGCGTAGCCAAACGTGCACGTAGTATGATTGTGACGCGGCGGGAAAATGGTGCTAAGGGACGTTTCCGCAAGGGGGGTCTTAATGTGGGCCGTGTCCCCCGTTCGAGGGGTCCCCTGTCCCCAGACTCCCCACGCGGGTCTCGATGGCACGTGCCAGCGTGCGCCAGGAGTGTGACACGCCGGTCACGATACACACAGCGGCCCCACAACCGACACAGCATGCCCCCTACCATAGCGGCGGTTTGGCGTCCGTGTGGGCCAAGCCGACGCGGTGGCGGGGGCTGGTGGCTGGAGTGTTGTCAGTCAGGGGACCCCGGCCGGCCCCTGCTCTGCCGCTGCTGTGGACCCGCAAGAGGATGGCTGGAGCATACAATCAGGCCTCCGTCAACGACGGGCCGCTTCTTGCCGCTCACCAAACCCAAGACCCAGCCTGCCCCAACCTGCCGCGTGCAGGCGTTCAGCAGGTTGCTCAGGCATGACGACGACACGCGCCTTGCTGCTTTGCGAGGGAATGCTCCCCGTCAGCATGCTGCCCCAAATCCCCCCTGCTCCAGGCTAGAGAGGCGCACCCTGACGGCGCGGTCGCATACGGTACACAGCATGAAGCGGGTTGCTGCTCACGCAGTCTGCCCCAACCTGTCGTGTGCAGGGCCACAGGCTGCCACGCCTGGTATGGGTAGCAAGCTGCCCCGAGCAAACACCGGCGGGAAGGAGTCTGCGCTGCACGCCTGCAAGCTACTGGCGACGGGCGCACCCAGCCATCCTTGCCGCGGCCCCACCTCGCCCCTTCGGCCCCCGCCTGGAGTCGGGCAGGACGGCAGCCCCGACGGGGCTGCCCCCTCTCGAGACCGAACCTCACAAACCTTCTGCCAGGGGTGGCATCCGCCTTCATCGTCTCTGAACGAGGCGGGCGGTGTTTGCACGATCCATGGAAGGCCACAGCACACCACCAACTCATCCAGTAAGTGCAGGGTGTTGAGAAACACCTGGACAACCGACTGCCCCCGCTCAAGCACGCCTGCCCGGCTGCGTGGCCACGCCGTAAACGACCAGGGCCCCAGCCACGACTGCTGCCTCGTGCAGAGACTCCGCCGGGCGGAGCAAGGCTCCAAGGCATGCCAGCCGGGCCCCACAGCTGTGTAGCGGACGGCCTCCTCCCGCTCTCTCGTCGTGACGAAGACCGTCCCGCGCATCCGAAGGCCGTCCCATGCATTCGGGCACAGCAGCACCCTGGCAAGCTTTGGAAGAGGTGGGGGACTTCGTGGAGTAACCGAATGCGGAAGGCGCACATGGCCCAGGGCTGCTCGGCTAGCAAGAGTCCTGCCCCCACACAGCAGGCCAGCTACCTCGCGCCAGGCCCAACCCACGCAGGCAGCCGTAGCCACGGCGAGGAACCCGCTCAGCTCACCTGACGGGAGACCGGGTCCATCGCGTGGAATGTCACCAAGCCCTGCATTGGGAACGCGCTCTGCGCAATCTCGCGCAGATGCGGCCAAACTCGCGCAGGCTCCTTCAGGCCGCTCGCCGCGCCCGCCCAACTTGTCTACCTGGCCCTCCGAAGCGCTAATCGCAGCACCCCCATCCCGCCCTTTCCGCCCTTAAACTCCACCCCTTCCTGAATGCTGGTGCGCGTGCCGGCGGCTTCTGCGGCGCTCAGGGCGGCCATCCGGGGCCTGGGGCCGAGCCCCATTGGCGGGGAGGGCGGAAGGCGGCAGCACCGGCAGCGGCCAAAGCACAAGGATGCCTCTCAACCCGTTCGCTCGGGAGTTCATCCCGACTGGCCAGGCCGCGCCCGTCATGGGCAAGGCCGACGTCGCTGAGGTGGAAGCGCCGACCTTCAACCTGGTCGGACTCCCGGAGGAGGTGGGTTTCTCCTGGCGCTGGATGCGCTTCCAGGGCTTCGCTGGCTTTGGGCCCTGCGCCGCGCGCTCACGCCCCCTGGCCGCTCCGGCGCAGGTGGTGGCCTCAGTGGCCGTCAGGACTGCGTGTTTGATGCTCGCCCTGGTCATCCTCCGCCGAAGGGTTCGAGCGTGCCGACCGCTGCTGACCAGGTAGGGGGGGCGCACGGCCATGGCAGAAGGCCTGCACCACGCATTGCTGCACCTCAGAACGCAAGGATTCCCAGTCCCGATGCTGTCACGCCCGCTCCTCGTGACGCTCTCCCCAGTTCTGTGCTTGGCCGGCCCCAGGATGGAAGGGTCCACAGATGGCTGCGGGGCCGTGGCAGGTCCTTGCCGCACTCGAGGTGTCCTCCTGGCCATCCGTGGGTCCGTGTCTGTGCACGAGGACCCAGTACCTGCCGCCCTGAGCGACGGCGCGCGTCCTCATGGGCGCGGGGTGGGATGGCGGCGCGGATGCTGGAGCGATTGCGGGGTGTGAACGCTGGGAACGCTGGCGAGGGCTAGGAGCCGGAGAGCAGGTGTGTGCTGTGTAGTATTTGTAGCGAGCACAAGAGAATAACGCACAAGGCGGCAGGGCGCGAGAGCAAAGCCGCCCCGAATGGCGGTACTGCTCCTCCCCATGCAGAGGCCCGGCCCCGCCTTTCGCGCCCCCTCGCCACTGGTCTCCCCCCTTTCCTAGCCGCACGTCTTAGGTCGCTTCTCTAAAAACAATGGCCGTGGGTGTCAAGAAGCCGGCCGCCAAGGGCGCGGCGAAGAAGAAGGCCCTGGTCTTCACCATCGACTGCGCCAAGCCGGTGGAGGACAAGATTATGGACATTTCCTCGTTCGAGAAGTTCCTGGCGGACAAGATCAAGGTCGACGGCAAGACCGGCGTGCTGGGCGATGCTATCAAGGTCGCCAAGGACAAGACCAAGGTGACCGTGACGGCTGAGTCGCACCTCAGCAAGCGGTACCTCAAGTACCTCACGAAGAAGTACCTGAAGAAGCACAACGTGCGCGACTGGCTGCGCGTTATCGCCTCCAACAAGGACCGCAACGTCTATGAGCTCCGATACTTCAACATTGCGGACAACGAGGCTGAGGACGAGGAGTAAGCGGCCTACCGCAGCAGCTTGGAGAGGAGCGCGCAGGCGTAGCGGCATTGGCGGCGGCAGGCGCCGGCCTTGCGGCGCTGGCGACGCTTGGACTGGCGGCGGCCAGCCATGCCGCACTGTTGAGCTGGAGGAGCTGGTGCTGAGGGGAGCTTGGGAGGGCCTTCGCCCGCGTGGATGTAACGTGGAAAAGTTCATCGTTCGCGCCGGTGCCAGTGCCACCACACGGAGCACGGAGCGGCAGCTTCAGCGGGGGTGTGGCAGCTGGGACTTCTGGCGACCGGGAGTCCGGCCAGAGTGGATTCCAGGAGTGGGGGGACGGCCGGGGGTCAGCGGGGAGGGTACGTGGGTGCGAGCCCTCGCACGCGGGGGCCGCGCTCGCGGCAGAGCAGCATCGGCAGCACCAGCTCTACGTCGCGGATGCGAGAGCAGCGATATGGACAGCACACGGGGGGCGTCAGTCGCTGCGGAAGGGAGGCATGCCCACGCGCATCGGCGGACGCCATCGCGGCTAGGACAGCCATGGGCATGGCCCGCATGAGCAGTGCTTGTCGGCGCGATGCCCAGCATCAGGGGCCAGCAGCAAGGACGGCATCAGGGGTCTAGTGCAGGGGGGGGCGGGCGGCAGGCATGCGATGTCGGCATCCTCGCAGCCAAAGTTCAAAACTGTGCACGCAGTCGACTGGGGAGGCGGGGGTTACCAACGTGGGGGGTTTATGGAGAAGCAAGCAGCTGCACATGGGGGCGGGGGAACCCTTCCAGCCTAGACTGCTCGCGGCCAGGGAGCCAAGCCACGCGCCAAGCGCGCCAAGTCAGAGATGATCCCAGCGCTGCAACCAAACACGACAAGTGCTTTTAGTCAAGGAAGATGCGGTCGAAGGGTGATGGGGTCCGGGCCCGGGGGGCGGGTGCGGAGTGACGGGCAAAGCCGGGCGGAGGCACGGTACGGTACGCCCCGGTAAGGCACGGTAAGGCACGGTACGCCCCGCAGCCCACAATACCCGGCCACCCTTCATCACGCTAGTACTTTATTGCCTCATACCCTAGGCCCCCTATCAGCAGTCATGCAGTTAGCTCTAGCTGGACAGGGCTTAGTCGGAAGGGTCCTTGCGAGACCATGCGTAGCGACATGGCCCCGTCCTGCCCTGCGAGGAGCTAGAGCACAGCCATCGCGTGAACGCGCTATCGCCGCACGTGCTGGGCAGGTGTGGCGGCTTGTGAGGTGCAGGCCTCGCTGCAAGCATCCGTGGCTGAAACTTGCGCCCGCTCGCAGGAGGTGCTCGAGCTCGCCGATCAGGGAGATGCGCTAGTCCAGAGCCTCTTTGCCGCCGGCCAGAGTGCGGACGCTCTGGTGGCGGAACAGTTGGCCGGTGCGTCGGGGATGGGTGGCGCCGGGACCTACGCGAACGTGCTGAGCTGCCGGGCTTTTGCCCCCGCGCCCACAGGCGTGACGCCCCTCACCTATGCCATCGTGCTTGGAGCTGGCCTGGTGACCAGCCTGTCGCCCTGCACGCTCAGCGTCCTGCCGCTGACCATCGGCTACATCGGCGGGTACAGTGCGGACGGCGTCAGCAAGCCGAACCTGGGGCTGCAGGTCAGCGGAGCGTGCGGGATGCATGCAACTGGGCGCAATGTGTGTGGGAGCCCAGACTCTAAAGAACAGCGGGGCGGGCGCCGGTACCGGTCCGGTTATCTGACCGCCCCTGCCGGGGCCGGGGCCGGGAACTGCCCGCCCCCGCAAGCCGCAACTTCCCTGCCAAACCACGTCTCGCCGTGACTTCCCCTGCCGCGTCCTGCCTCACCCACCCACTCCCCTCAGGCGGTGACCTTCTCGTTCGGCCTGGCCACCACGCTGGCGCTGCTGGGGGTGGCCTCCTCGGCGCTGGGGCGGGCGTACGGTCAGATCGGCAACGAGCTGCCCATCGCCGTGGGCCTGGTGGCGGTGCTCATGGGGCTCAACCTGCTCGAGGTGGGGACGGGGGGAGTGAGGCAGGGACGGGGGTGGCATGAAGGAGCCTTGGAGCGGGCAGGCAGATGGTCTGGAGGAACGGCCTGGGTAGTGGGGTTGCGTATGCTGTGCGGACGCGACGGGGTCCTTGCCGCGCAATGGAGGCGTGGGGAGGTGCGTTGGTACCGGCATGCTATGATATGTTGACACGGGTTGTGACCGCAGCTGCCTCCTCCTTATGCCCCCTTGTTCCCTCTCCGCTCAGGTGGTTCAGCTGCGGCTGCCCTCTCTGGACGTGGACGTGCGGGCCGCGCCCGTGCCCCCCGCGCTGCAGGCCTACCTGGCCGGGGCCACCTTCGCACTGGCGGCATCGCCCTGCAGGTGGGGGCAGGCTGAAGGGAGGGGGGCGAGGCGGGCAGGGGAGCAACCCCGAGGGCTTCACGCCCCCGGCCATCCGCGGCACCCGTGCTGTCTGGCGCCTCTGTCCAACCAACGTGCTACCTGCGTAACACTCGGACCCCGCCTGTCTTTCAAACTCCCCCTCCTCCTCCCCCTCCTCCTCCCCCTTTCCCCCCCCCCCGCCCCGCAGCACCCCCGTGCTGGCCACCCTGCTGGCCTACGTGTCCTCCACGGGCGACCCCCTGCAGGGGGCCTCCCTGCTGCTGGCCTACACCTGCGGATACGTGGCGCCGCTGCTGGTGGCCGCGTCCTTCACGGTGAGGGGCCGGGCGCTGGCACACGCGCATCTGACGGCATGAACATCCTGGGCTGGGCACAGGGCTCACGGCCAGGGGCTCGGGGCTTGAGTGCCAGCCTCGGCGGGCGGGGATGATGGTGGGGCATTGCTGACAAGGGTCAATTGCGCTGGGCTGCTTTTGGCGCATTGGCCGAAGCGGCCAAGGCCAGGCTGGCGTTGGGCCCGCACTGTCCGTATCCTAGACCTCCTTCGGTCATCTTTAACTCTCCCTTGTCAGCTCCATTCATTATCGGCCCGGCCCTGGCCCCTCCTCCTCCCTCCCAGGGCGTGGTGAAGCAGCTGCTGGCTCTGCGGCAGTACTCGGCCTGGGTGACCCCCGCCAGCGGTGTGCTGCTGGTGGCGGGGGGGACCTACACGCTGTTGTCGCGCCTGGTGCCCAGCTGAGCGGAGCACGAGGGGGGTCGGACCGGGCTGGGCAGGGTGGAGGGCATGGCACGGGAATGAGGGGCGGGAATGAGGCCGAGCGCAGGACCTGAGCTGTAGGCACGTGGGCATGCATGTTGGGAGGGGGACTGTAAGGGCTCTCATAAGGTATGACGAAGCATTGATGCATCCCACTGTTCAAGAGGATTGACCGGGAGGTCGGACGAAGTGTGTGTGTGTGCACCGGTGGACTGGGGGTGCTTCACCTATACGATGCGGCTTCTTGCCCCGTTGTTCTCGTCAAACACCGGTGGACTGGGGGCTTCGACGGTGGCCCTAACGCAAGGACGCGGGCTTGCTACGTGATGAGTACCATGATCAATGCGGACTGACGATGCTGGCTGTCAATGCCGGATGTGGGGACGGTGGGGTCGACGGCCATCGGGGTACGTGTGTCGCGGGCACAACGCGGGTACTTCTTGGGTGTGCCTTTTCAGTACAGGTGTACATGCTCGTGTAGTTTCAGATATCGGATACTCAGAGCACAGTCTTTTGCAGGACGCGGCCATCCGATGTTCGACGCTCCAACTTTCTATCAGACCAGGCTTAATTGCTGTAACTCAGCTCATGTTTGACAGACTCAAGCCGTGCAGAGAGAACCTCCTGGCGCGGAGGCGGGCGGGTGAATGCCCTGGTGAGCCGACCAGCCTCTGCCCCTCGCGGTGGCCACCCAGCTTCAAACCGCTCAGTTGAGCGTTGAATGCTTGCATCTGCGTCTGTTGTTCCATTCCACCTTTTCCGGCACACGGCACAAACTGCTTGCACACGCGACAGCCTGAGTCTTGCAGTTGCGTTGTCTGGTGTCTCTCCGTAGGGCCGAGTGGTATACGCCGGTGGCCACGGCCGTGTGGTCATGCGACTGCCTGCCCACAGCGGCACGTTCTGCCCTTCGCCCCCCGTCGGGCCCCGCCCCACTCTGCAGGCCACGGCAGCAAGGCCCTATAGGCCCTTAACGATGGACGGTCTCTTGGTTGCCCTGTACCTGGGGCATCGCGCACGTTACGGGCCAACGTAGTCTGGCAGCCCGTCGCCTTGAGCCGTGGGGTACACGACACTGCCATCCATGGCACTGTACTCGCCGACCATGCCGGGCACTGGCCCCCGCCAGCCCGACCCGGTCTCCAGGACTGCACTTGGAATCGGGCTCCCTGAACCTCCGTCGACACTCAGCCCCTTGCATAAGGCAAGACCCCTGGGAGGAACGCAGGGCTCAACGTCTCATGCTAGGGTTGAAGCCCCACACATCCCTTGCCTCTGGCCTCCCTGGCTTTCTTCCCTGGGCTCATCTACCATACGGCCCAATCCAATCCCTAAACCATGCCTCCTCTCCGCAGGCGGTATGGCAGGGGCAGCTGCAGGCGCTGGTGGACCGGCTGGGCTCGACGGAGCCGCCGGACCTGATCTGGGTCGGGGACCTGACGGCGGCGCAGCCCGCAGAGGCGGAGGAGGAGACGGGCATGCTGGTGACCCTGTTCGGGCCCTCTACACGGGCGGGGCGGTCCCTGGCCGAGGAGCTGCCCAGCAGGGCCAGCCCCGCCACGGCCCGGGAGGCGCTGGATGCGCTGCTGACGGGGCACTTCCTGCAGTACGCCAGCCATCCCCTCACCATCGCGGCGTTCCGGGGGGACGTGGACATGGTCCGCGAGGTGCGCCCGGGGCGGAGGCGTGGGCCGGAGGGGAGTGCTTTCGCCGCACTTGTCCCTAGCGCTCATCACGGCGAGGGGTGCGGAGGCCCTGCTAGGGGTGGGCCGGAGCGGAGCCCTGGCAGGACCACTCAGGCCGGCACAAGGGCCAGCTGAATGGTTGTCCTCCCGGATGGCGCTCTTGCACACTCTCACACGTTGCCGTATTCCCCCGTATCTCCCTCCAGTTGGTCGGGTGGGTCAAGGAGCGGGAGCTGCCCGTGTGCTGGAGCCGGCCGCCCCCGGGGCTGCCACGGGACTGCCCCTGGGTGACCCCACTCACGGCGGCGGCGCTGGGCGGCAGCGGGGCGTGCGTCAAGCTCATTGCGGAGGCGGCGCCGGAGGAGCAGCGCGTGGACGACCGCAGCCGTTACGGCTGCTTCAGGTGGGACCGGCGTGAGCATACCGGTAGTACCATCTGCTCAGGGCATGGTGTGGCCAGCTCCTTGCCCATCGAGTGCAACACGATACCCGCCGCCAGCGGCGAGGCAGCCGCGCTCACGAGCTGCCCAGCCCCACCACACCACATCCACGCATGCACCCACCCACGCCCGGGTGACTCCGACGGCCAAGAAGACCCACATCCCAACACGTGTGGCTCCCCCCCTCCCTCGCCAGGTTCCAGCCGCTGGTTATGGCCAGCACCGCTGAGGCTGTGAGGGCACTGCTGGAGGCGGGGGTCAGTCCCCCGGATGCCCTGGAGCAGCTCAGCGCCAGCGCACCGCTGCTGGCGCGCGAGTGGGCGCAGCGGCAGGCGCCGCGCCTCGAGCCGGACGCACCCACCCGCGGGGGCCGGGCCTCGGCCGACGGCGCCGCAGCGGCCGAGGACCCGGGCGCCACGCCGGTCCAGCCGCTCGCCAGCCCCGCCAACCTGCCGGCGGAGGACGTGGAGCAGCCCCCCGCGCTCGCCAGCGCGCCCCACAGCCGCGCCGGCAGCCGGCGCCTCCTGGCCCAGGCCTCCATGCGAGGTACACCCGGTCCTGGCCCGGGCGGAGGCGCCGTGCCGCAGGTGGCTGGTGCAGGTGGAGGCGCTGCGGAGGAGCCCACGAACGCGTTGGGCGCGGGCCTCACGTCGCTCGTGCGGCGGGGCAAGAGCGCGCTCCTGGGGGGGTCCCGCGTGCAGCCGCTGGACGCCTCCACACAGCCACCGGGCGCAATGCCGCCGGACGGCACCAGCGCCGAGCCGTCGGTCCGCGCCGCGCCCCTCCTCGTGTCGCCGCGGCAGGAGCCGGACGGGGCCAGCGCGCCGCCGGCCGACGGCTCCCAGCGCGGCGGCACCGCACAGTCCCCCGCCGTGGACCCCCGGCCCGACCCCGCGCTCCTCTCGCTCCAGGTCTCGGAGCTGCTGCTGCTGCGCGCGCGGCTCTTCCACGACATTGACGGCCGGCCCCTGGAGGAATCGCTGTGCAGCTTCGACGCAAGGACACGGGCCACCGTGCTCGCCCTGGCGGAGCTCCTCGAGCAGGGGCTCAAGCCCGATGCCTTCCTCTCACACGAGGAGCACCGGGCGGTGGCCAGCACGTCGCTGCTGGCGATCATTGCAGGGGTGTACGACGAGGCAATGGAGGAGGCGGAGGAGCACGGCGGGGGTGGGGGTGCTGGAGGCGGCGGGGCAGGGGCAGGGGCGGGGGGAGGAGCGGCTGGTGGGGGAGGGGGAGGAGCGGGTGGACGAAACGTGGACGGTGATGCTGAGAAGACGCTGAGCGAGGGGCAGAAGGCGCTGCTGGCGCTGGTGTCGTCGCTACTGCAGCGGGGAGCCGTGCTGGATGAGCCGCCCCGCATCGGCAACGAGCAGGTGTGGGGCACCTAGACCGCTGCTCTGGAGGGGACCTAGACTGCCGCCTTGGCGCTGTCTGCGTGGCTTCCCTCTGCTGTACTCTCCTGTTTCTCAGCCGGCACAGGGAAAGCAAACCGTACGTTTGCCGTCTGGCTTTCCTCATGTATGCGCGCAGGTGGGGGGGCTGCACGAGCCGGAGCGGAAAGAGGGCAGCGCCGCGGCCCCGCCCGAGCCCGACACGGCGCTGGGGGTGGCCTTCCACTACAGCCCCAAGGAGCTGCTCCTTCTGATGCTGCAGGTGGGCACCGGGGGGGGGGATCTTGTTGCCAGGCCTAGACAGGGAGGGCGAGCCCGATCACACATCACACAGCTGGACTGCACCCCCCCCCTGGCTGACGGGCCCTGTCACGCCGTGATTGCTTCCTTGCTGGGTCCCGCAGCGCTCCAAGCTCCGGCCGCTGGAGTGGAGCGAGGGCGAGGGCGGCGAGGGCAAGCTCACCCTGGCCGAGTACGGCGAGGCCCCCCCCGACAAGCCCCAGGACAAGCAGAAGGCCGCCCTGCAGGCCCAGCAGCTGAGGGCCCTGCAGGCAAGAGGCTCGGGGTGCCCCATAGCTGCATGGCATCACCAGAGCCGGGGGCCAGGTGCATCCGGGCCTGCGTTGTGCTGGCTGTGTCCTCGACTCTCACCCTGCCCGCCCGCCCGCTGTCCCGCAGCGCCGCAAGCCCTGGAAGGGGCGGCCGGCTTCCCCCCTGCTGGTCTTCGGCGCGCAGCTGCAGCGGGCGCTGCTGCTGGGCTGCCTGCCCGAGTGGCTGCACCACACCAGGTGCGCGCGCGGGCTGAGCTACTTGTACTCCGGAGCCCGGTTGCCTTCCAGACGGATGGCAGACGCATCGCTAGGCTCAGACTTCCACCACGCAGTCAGGACCTCTCAACTGCTGTGCAACACCGCATCCATGCCATACTGCACCTCCCCACCGCCCTGCCGTACCTCCCCTTTCCCCCCAGGGCGTGTGAGCTGCTCAAGGACCTGTCCAAGCTGGCTCTTGCCTCCGAGCCCGAGCTGCTGGCGCCCGAGCTGCTGTGGCTGGTGCGGGACGTCATGGAGCGGGGAATGGCGCAGCAGTACCAGGTGGGGTTGGGGGTTGGGGGGGGGCCTGGGGGGGGGGGAGAGGCGGGGGGTTGAAAGGCGGGGAAAGGGAGGGAGCTGCACGCCTCAACGCCTGGCAGGGCCGGGGGCGGATGGGAGCGGATGGGGTGCGGTGTGACGTTTGATTGGACGGTTGGGCGGTGTAGCCGCGAGGCTCCGTGGGCGGCCTCTCACCCCCTCACCCCACCCTTGGGCCCCGCAGAAGGCGGAGCTGGTGCTGCCCTCGGCAGACCCCGCCGCCGCCGAGAGCAGCGGCGACAGCAGCTCCGGCAGCCCCCTGGAGCCCCTCACGGCCGCAGTGGCGCGGGCTATGGCTTGGGCCGCCAGCAAGGGCGTGGAGGCGGAGGGCGAGGGCGAGCACGAGAAGCGGCGCCGGGAGCAGGCGCTGGAGGAGCACGGAGGGGCTGCTCAGGCAGACGTGGACCTCAGGTGTGGGCTGCGCGCCCTGCTGGCGTGGGGCAGGGGAAGCAGGGGCACGGCAGGACGCCTGCCGCGTGCGCGACTGCGCTTGCATGAGGGCAGGCACAGGCTGTAGGTCCTCCCCGGGGCCTCCACCTGCATGCCCCACGCCTCCTACCACCCCCGCACGCCGGCTTCCCTCCCCTTCATCCCCGGCGACGACCCCGCTTAGCAACATACACGCCCTCCACTGCCCCTCCCCCCCAGGGCCGTCCACTCGCTCTACCGCTCCACCGCCGAGGCCCTCATGGACCTGGACCAGGAGCTGGCTCGCCTGCCCAAGCTGCCGCGAAACACCATGCTGCAGGTCAACCTAGACACCTTCGACGCGCTGGGCGTGCTGAGCGGTGCGTGCTCCGAGGGTGCTGGGGCTCAGCTGGGGGGCCGCGGGGTAACGGTGCTCGTGCGTGCAAACCTTGCAACGGCTGTTTTCTGGGCGGCCTGCGCTCTCGTTCGCACTCACCCGCACCCCGTGCATCCGCCGTCGCCCGCAGCCGATCTGCGCACCAAGCTCTTCCCCGACGTGACCAAGTTCCCCAAGGGCCTGGTGGACGCCAAGGACTACCCCGCCTGCCTGCGCCTGCGCAAGGGCGTGTACAAGAAGGTACGGCAGGGCGCACGCCGCACGAGCTCCGGACCCTGCAAGCAGCGACCGCGGATTCTAAAGGTGCCGGGTCTTACAAAAGCGCCTCCGCCCTGTGTTGTGACGTGCAGGTCGACTGGAAGGAGCTGCAGGGCTTTGTGAAGCGCATCGCCACGCGCACGCTCAACCCGCCCCAGAACCAGGGCGCAGCGGCGTCCCAGACCTCCGCCTCGGCAGGTGCGGCCCCTGCCATGACCCTGAGCAGCCCCTCCAGCCGCAGTCGACAGCGGCGGGGCCCCTGCCTGCCCCCTCGGGCCCCACCCACGCTCTCCACCCGAGGCGACGCCTACCTCCTGCCTGTCTCCATGAGCCCCACCCACGCAACGTGCCGCCCCACATGTCTCCCTCCCCCCAAACGCCCCCCCACCACACCGCTCTACCCCCAGCCTCCAAGGCCATGGGCTACATCCTGCACTTCGGCGACTGGGACGTGGTCACCATGGACCTGCTCACAACCACCGCCAAGTGCGTGCCGTGCGTGACCAGCAGCCTGCAAACTGCTTCTTGGGCTGATGCCCTCGCGCTCGGGGCACCTCCTGACCGTGCGCGTCAGGCCACCAGCAGCCTATCCTCTGGAGCCTGAACCCGCGGCCCCTCGCACGTCCCTCTCCCGCCCCTCTTCCGGCCCGCAGGCGGCACCCCCAGGAGGCCGCCCGCCTCATCCACAGCATGGAGCTGCGCCCCGTGGACCTGCGCGGGCGGGACGTGGTGGACGCCAACCTGGACCGCTCCTTCTACACAGCCCTCAGCACGGGGGAGCAGGTGCGGGCGGGGGGGGCGCGGGGGGCCACGGTGGTCGGTGGTCGGTGGACGGGGTGCCGCCGAGGTCTCTGCCGGTGGTCTGGTCCAGCGTCCATGGCTGCCACGTCCCAGCAGCTAGGCTGCGGGATGCCTGGCTCACTCGCGCGCCGAGCCTAGGTGCCCTTGCCCATACACCAAACGCAGATCAAGCTCGTCTCGGGGGTGCCGCGGGCGGACCCCGACTCGGCGCCCGCGCGCGCAGCCGTTGCCGTCAAGGAGACGCGGCAGCAGGCCAGCCGCTACCGCACGAACAAGGTCGTGCCGCAGGCCTCGGCGCCCTCCTCGGGGGCCCTGGTGCTGGGCGCCGCCGCGGGGCGCTCCGCAGCCGAGATCGCGGCCATGCTGACGAAGGAGTCCCTCCTCACCGCCTGCCTCTTTACTAATATGTGGAGCGTGCTGACTCACTTCCTGCTGTGGAGCTTCAAGCTGCCGGACGACCTGGACGAGCTGGCCGACCTACGGCTCAACGTGTACCTCTTCGTCCTCCTGGGCTGGTGCCTGCAGCTGGGAAGCATACCGGTGCGTGCTCTGCACCCCGTGGCCGAGCGGTTGCGACGTTGCAAGCATGGAGATGCGAGCTCATACCATATCCTCCTAGCTCGTATTAGCCAGTGACCAGGTTGTTCAACTGCGGCCCGACCGCACCTCAACCCTCCCCACCCGGCCCCGCCCCCCCAGGTGTGCATCGCCCTGGCCGGCATCCTGGTGGTGGTGGGGCTGCTGACGCGGGCGGCACACGTGGTCATCCGCGTGCTGGGGCTGCCGCTCATCTCGCAGTCGGGCAGCCTGCTGCAGTTCGTGCTGGTGGGACAGGGCGGGGCAAAAGCAGGGGGTGAAGGGGAGGGGTGGAGTGGGGGCGAGGGGTTTTTGGGGGAAGGAGAGGTTGGAGTAGGGGAAGGGTACGGCCCTCGCCATCGGTACGTTCGTCCGGCCCCGAGGCGATGCTCCCGCTCACTTGCCCTGCCCCGTGCCCCCGTCCTGCTCCGCCCCGCTGCCCCGGCCCCGACCCCGCAGGCGCACATCCCCTACGTGCGGCGGCGCGTGCAGTGGGGCCGCGAGGACTGGAAGCGCTGGGACAAGAAGGTCAAGCTGGTGGTGCGGCAGGCCACCGGGGAGGAGGGCTGGCTGGCCAGGTGGGTGCGCCTGAAGGGGGAGGGGAGGAGGGGCTGTACCACCAGCCGCTGCCTGGGCGCCTCAGCATGTCGGTGCTTTGACCGTCACCGCCGCCTTACCCCGCGCCACTCTTCCCCGCCCCGCCCCGCCCCGCCCCCCAGCGGCCGCAACACGCGCATCGTGTGCCAGCGCGTGCCCCTCGCCTGCGCCGCCGCCATGCCCGCCACCCTCATGTACCGACTGGTGGCGTCGCCGCAGGTGGGGTTGGATGGGGGCAAGGGAGTGGGTGTGCAGACGCAGGAGTGCGGGGAGAAGAGCTTCAGGCCCGGTCCCCGCTCTCGCGATCCGCTGCTGGGTCCGTGCAAGACACGCTTGCGCCCCGTGCCCCCCTGCTCCCCGCCCGCAGGTCAACGGGGAGCTGTTCACGCACCCCATCATGCGCGCAGTCATCACCTGGCGCTGGCAGCACTTCACGCGGTGAGCACCGGGGCTGCAGCGGGAAGGAGCCGCTTGGTCACACGCACTCCCAGCGCGCCTGCGTGCCAGTTCCACTCACGATGATACCACCCTCCCCAACACCCCCCCAGGTATTTCTTCCTCCTGCAGTTCCTGGAGCACCTCATCTATATGTGCGTGTGGAGGGGAGGGGAGGCCGTGGGAGGAGACCTCGGGACGTGGGCTCCATGCTGTTCAGGGCGTTGGGTAGCAAGGCAGGACGGCCTGGACGGCCCGGTCGTTCCAGCACAGCACATGTGTGCTAATGCCTCAAGGTCTCGCCCCCCCTTGCCTTGCTTCCTGCAGGACCCTGTTTATCTTGTACGCCCTCACGCTCTCCTACACCAACCTGCTCTCGGTGGTGGTCGGGGAGGACAACACGCTCATCACCCCCACCACCGGCTGCTCGCTGCCCCCCTCGGCGCTGCAGCAGGGGCTGCTCATATCGCTGGCCATCCTCACCCTCACGTGCGCAATGCAGGTGGGGACTGCGAAGGCGTGCGATGACAGTGGTTGCACGTGCGACCGTTGACTAGCATGCCTGGAACGGGCCGAGGAGATTGACAGTTGGTGACGTGCACAGCCCGCTGTTGAATGTCAGCGTGTGTGTGGACATTGCAGGAGTTTCGGCAGGTCATGTTCTTCCGCTTCGAGTGGTGAGGCGGGGTTCGGGCGGGTTCAGCACAACCCCCAGGTTGTGGGAGGCGCCGGTGTGGTGCAGCAGGTTTGGGTCGGTGTGACGCTGGCCTGCAGTCCCTGAGGGAATACCGGCAAGGTACGGCCGCTATTGACCTTCAACAAGGTAACCCTGCCCTGATGTCCGCCCGGTGGCCCAGGTTCCGTCAGCCATGGAACCTGATGGACTTCTGCAGCAGGTGGGCGGCGGCGTGGAAGGGCACCGGGTGGCCTTCCAGACGGAAACGCGACGGGGTCAACGCTTGTCCCACTCGCAAGTCCGTTCCTCAGCATTTTTGCCCTTCGGCCCCTTCTACCCGAGCTTACCCCGGCCCCCGCCCACCCTGCCCCCCTCCCCCCAGCGCCATCGTGTGGAGCATCATCGTACTGCACTTCAGCTGCAACGCAGAGGTGGAGCTGCTCAGGGGGCTGGCGTCCATCGAGGTGCGCGCGGCGGCGGCTGAGGCGGCAACCGGAGGGTACCGTCATGGGGCATGGGACAAGGACCGCAGGGGCCATGGATTTATCTGTACGTGCCGCGTGCCGCATGGGGCGTGGGGCGTTGCGGCGAGCAGCATGCCGCATGGGGCACCAGTGCCATCGGCCCTCAGTCTGTCGCACGTGTTCCTTGATCCTCGCCAGGTCATCATCCTGTTCGCCCGGCTGCTCTACTACGGAATGGCGGTGGACCGACTGGGCTCCTTCTTCAGGTGTGGGGGCGCGGCAGGAGCGGCGGGTGCAGGAGCAGGAAGCGCACCAGCCAACGAGGCAGTGGATGCGGCGGCAGTTGCTCAGCTGCTGTCCCTCATTGGCCACGCACCCCTCCCACCCCACCCACCACCCCAGGATGGTGATCGAGGTGTTCCGAGACCTCAGCCTCTTCTTCGTCTTCCTGGGTGAGGGGGGCGCGGGTCTAGCAGCCCGCACTGCAGCAAGGCCTAGCCAGCGCTCCCAGCTCGCATGCGGCACCTCCTGACAGACATGCGTGTCTCCGCCCATGGCCCCCGCCCCGCCCAGGCATCCTGTTCGCGGGCTGGGGTTTGGCCATGTGTGTAATGCAGGTGCGGTGCAGGAGGCTCCAAAGGGTTCCCTTCCTCGGCATAGTACACTGTCCCTATGGAGTGACCCCTGCCGGCTTCCACCCCCACGCCGCTCGCCCCTCGTCCCGCCGACCCCAGGGCCAAAACAGCACCTTCATCGCCACCTACCAGCAGCTCTTTGCTATGATATTCGGGGACTTCGGGGTAAGCAGGAACGGGCGTGCAAGGGCCTGGCACACAGGGCGCAGTGGATGTTGTGGTGCCCTGCAGCGCCCACAACAGGTCACAACAGCGGCCGGGTGATGGCCTGGCCTCACACACCCTGTTCCCCAATCAGAACTTCTGCCGCAAACCACTGAGCTGCGCAGCAGTCGGGGCTTGTCCCCTTTTGGGGAGCGGGATTTGGGGGTCGGGGTTGCATGGCCGGTGGGTCGCCGGTGGGTCGCGGGCTGGGGGGGGCCGCGGGGGGAGGGAGGCCGCGTGGCACGAGCGTTACGGCGTGCACCCCGCCGCCGCAGCACTGCACCTCGCACTGGGGCGCGTTGTGTAGGCGACACGTGGAATGCAGCATGCGTGGCATTGTCGCAGCAACTCTAGCATGTGTCGGGAGAACGCCGCAAACGCGTCGGCAGATGGAGCGCCCGCGGCCCTTGCCAGGGCGTCCCGCGGCCCCTGCGTTCTGCCCTTTGGTTCAAACGGCACTCTTCGTCCATTCGGCATGAACCCCTTTCCACCATGGCACCCCTGGCATCGATACGCGACGCCATGACTCCGCACTACCTGACAACCTGATTGATCTGGAACCCCCTCCCCCTTGCCCACCCCTCGCTTTGCCCGGCCGTGCAACTCCAAGCTCGCGTGAGTCGAAGTCTCAGGGGGGCAAAGACCATGCAACCGGCATTGCATCCTGTGTTCTGCCCACAGCCACACCGCTTGGCCTGTACTTTCCGGGACACGCTACACCATGTTCACATTTGTATCCCCCCCTCGCTCTTCCCCGTCAGGCTGCTGGACAGCGCCAACGCGGGCAGCCCCGGGCTCAACCACCTGTGGCGCATCTTCATGTCCATCTACATGATCCTGGTGTGGGGGAGGGGGGGGCAGGCGGGGTCCCGATGTGTATTGCGGCCCCCCCACTGGACACGGGTGTCCGGAGTGCGCCCCGTGTCCGGGCCGGAAACCCTTCTCCCCGTGTACCTGCCGCTCAGGTCACCATCATCCTGCTGAACCTGCTCATTGGTAAGCTCCACAGACCTCGCGCCTGGAACGATTCCTGAGCTTCTTTGCGAGCAGCTCCCTCCCAGCACGCCCCTCTCTCGCGGCCACAATCAACCCTCACTCCAACCCCACTCCACTCCCCATTCCCAACCAGCCATCATCAACGACTCGTACGAACGCATCAACGACAATGAGTCATTCGAGGCGTACCGCAACCGCCTCACGCTCATCGTGGAGGCCGAGTCCGTGCTGCCGCCCTGGCTGGCCAAGCGCATGCTGGAGTCCCTGGCGCGGACCGACCTGTTCGTGATCACGGTGGGGGCGGGGGCAGGGGCAGGCAGGGCGGTGGAGGATCGAATAGGGGTGCAGAGGGGTTGGTTGCAGAAAGAGTGCAGGGAAGGGCGCTGGAGGTCTGGGGAATGGGTTTGAGGGGAGCGGGGGCCCCGGAAGGAGGGGCATGGGTTGGGACGGGTGTCAACTGCTGTGCACCTGATTCCCACCTCTTCGTTGTGCACCCCCCAGCCCGAGGAGGCGAGCCTGGGTCTGGGCACCGCGGGAGAGGAGGAGGAGGCCCCTGAGGCCGCCACCGGACGTCGCCAGCTCAACCCGCCTGCCAAGTAAGACGGCCTCCTCGGAACGTCGCCTGTATCCGCATCGGCCCACCTGTGGATCCCATACGGGTGTGTTCCTGCCTACCTGTAGCCTCGCCTGCTGCTCACCCTTTGCCCCGATGTCTTCCCCCCTCCACCCACCCCCAGCTGGAACGGTCGCACCGGCGAGCTGAAGCGCTACATCAGTGAGGCGGTGGAGCAGCTGCACGAGCGAATGCAGGAGCAGGCCGTGCGGGCGCAGGTGTGTGTAGGGGCATGGACTGCACCCTCCTGCATGCATGCTGCAGGGGGGGAAGGGCCCTGCGGACCGCGAGTGGGGTCGTGGAGGAACGGGACAAGCAAAGGCGCATGCCCTGAACGCGGGGGCCCAGCACCTGAGGCGCCCCATGTCGCTCCCGCATTGCCCTCCCTCCCTCCCTCCTGTGCCGCCCGCAGGAGAAGCTGCTGCAGCAGCAGGAGGCGCTCCCGGTGAGCCCAGGGCCGGGCTGCGGGGCGTGGCCAGGGCGGGGAAGGGGGGCGAAGCCAGGACACTCGACAGCACTGCTACCTCTCACACGGCTGTGCTGACAGCAGAGCGCTGACCGCAACTCCCGGTATTGACGCGTCAGGCCTTCAGCTCCCCGCTGATGCCCATACCCTGACACCTGAACCCATCTCCTACCCACCCCCCTCCCGCAGGAGAAGGTGCAGGCCAAGCTGCAGGAGATGCTGTTGGAGCACGTGGAGTCGCAGGCAGGTCCCCTGGGGGTTGGGGCGCTGCGGGGGCATCTGCAGAGCAAACTCCTCGCTGCAGCAAGCCCGGTGTGGGGAGTGCGCCTGGTCTATCGATAGGGAGCCGCACATGGCGGGCGGCGCGAGTTGTGTGGCATCCAGGCCTTACGTGGGTGCTGAGGTTCTCTGAGGTTGTTGCTTGCTGCCCCCCACCCGCAGAAGGAGGTGTCTGAGAAGCTGCACAAGACGCTGCAGAAGGCGATGCAGAAGCAGCAGGACACCTTCCAGGTGTGTGCCGTGTGTACCAGGGGGGGGGGGCGACGCCTGCGCAAGCAGAGCAGCAGCTGAGCAGCCTGACTCTTGCAGGAGGAGAGATGCAGGCGCACGCATGGGCGCTCGCGCTCCACCCCGTACGTTCTGCAACTCTCGACCTTGACTCGCGCTGCAGTGCCGCAATGTTGTGACGTCCTCTCTCCTCCTTTACCTTCCCCACCGCCAGGAGAACATCACCCGCATCATCGCCACCACCCCTGTGGCGGCCCTGGCCCTGCCCGCCGCTGGGCCCGCCCCCACCGAACCGCCCAGCCAAGCTGCGCCCGGCCCCCTCCAGCTGGTACTGCCGGTACCGGCACTGGCCGTGAGCCCCCAGGGAACGGCGGCACCCGGCCCGGCGCTGGCGCCCGGCCCAGCCCCGGCCCCGGCCCCGCCGCCCGGCCCGTCCGTGCCCCCCAGCCGAGCGAGCACGCTCACGCTCACCCAGGCCGCAGCCGCCAGCGTTGCGATGGCTTCGCCGAGCACCGCGCTGGTGCCTGGACCGGAGCCTGCGGCGGTGGACCCCCCGGCAGCGGCGGCCAACACCACGGGGCAGGCAGCTGCACCTGCCAGCAGCACAGTGGGGCCTCCCGGTCGGGCAGGGACGGTTGCGTCCGACCAGCGGCCAGCGCCGACATCGAAGGAGGCTGCCGCCGCGGGCCCGGGCCTGGCGGAGGGCCCGGGCCTGGCGGAGGGCCGGGGGCAGGGCGGGGCGGGCGAGATCAAGGCGGACGCATCGCTGCCTTCGGCGGCCCCTGCGGCCGCCCGGCCTGACAGCGCGGGCAGCCGCCGCAGCGGCAAGGGCGCGGCCGAAGCCGCAGGGGAGGCGGGTGCAGCGGGAGGGGAAGATGAGGCTGGTGCGGCTGGAGAAGGGACGAGGAAGAAGGCAGCCGGCAAGACCGGGGCTGACGGGGAGGATGACACAGATGCTGACGACGATGGCGACGGCGGACTGCGGAAGGCCGACAGCAAGGACAAGGCCGGAGCAGCCGATGATACAGACGGGGACGAGGACAGTGATGACGAGGACGACAAGGCCAAAGCGGCCAGCCCGGCGGCGGCAGACGACACAGACACCGACGATGACGAGGATGACGAGGACGGCGGCGGCCGGAAGGCCAAGGAGAGGGAGAAGGAGGCGGCGGCGGCGGCGGCTCGCAGCGTGGGCGCCTCGCTGGTGGTGATCGATCAGAAGCTGGACCGCAAGCTGGGGCGCATGCGGGTGGCGGTGGAGGAGTCGGTGCGTGGGGCGCTCGAGGTAATGGAGCGGCGGCTGGGGGAGGCCGTGGCGGCGGCGGCGGAGCAGGCGGCGGCGGCGGCGGTGACGCAGCTGCTGAAGGCGCTCGCGGCCGGGGCGGTGGGGGGGGTGGGAGGGGTGGCGGCAGGGGCGGGGTTAAGTGGGGCGGGGGCAGGGGCTCCGCAGCTGGCACCGGTGGGGGGGGGCGTGGGAGGCGCGGCGGAGGCGGAGGCGGCGGGGCTGGCGGCTCAGCCGTCGCAGGCGGCGCTGCAGCAGCCTCCGTCGCCGCCGCCGCCGCGGCCTGAGCCTTCGCAGCCGCTGGACTCGCAGCAGGCGGCGGCGGCGGCGGCGGCACCGGACGGGGGGGAGCAGCAGGGGCGCCCCAGTGGGCAAGAGCCGTGAGCAGGGTGGGTGTAGGCCCTAGAGGCGCAGGTGCACGAAAGCGAAGAGTGCATATGCATCAAATTGGCATGGGTTGCAGACTTGCCATGTACAGCTCAAGAGCTATGTTGCATTTGGTTCGGACCTGGCCAAAGGTCACGAGGTGCCGAGATGTGTTATTGCATTTGATAGGGCTTGATGTGGGCGGGCGCATTGCATCCGCGAGGATGCTCGTACGGTGTGAGAGTGTACCCGAGAGGGCTGCCGCCTGCCGTTGTTATTCGGACCCCACCATTGCTTTGACTCAGTGCTGCGGGACTGACGCTTGTGTGAGTGTGTTTTGCTGGTTTGGACTCTCGGCGTGCAAGCCCAGGAAGGGGGGCTAGAGCCGGGGTGAAAGCCAACATGAACCGGGTCAGGCCTGGGTACTGTGGCCCCGCAATCAAGTTCTTGTGTTGGGCGGCCATCCATCGGCACTGTGAGCGGTGGTCGATGACCCCTGGGCACCGTCAGACCGCCTACAAAGAGCCCCTGTCGTATAGTCGCCAATGTCGTGCATGGCACGCACACGGCACATGTCGTGCAGTTGGTACGGCGTGCGCGCGAAAGCAGGTTGTGCCCGGGGAGGCGCTTTTCGTGCTATCCCTACTCCCAAGCTCACCAAACCAACGTGCCAATCACAAGTCAGCTGCATAGAGCGATCCGCGTGCTTGGAGTAGAGCTGTCAATTTCCATCAGCATCCCTCTACGGAACTGCACTTCTGCGGCCCGATCCTACCTCGCTACAGCTAGTGAACCTACTTCAGGCTCCCGGGCGTGAACGCCCGAGAGGCGTCGTCTCAGCTGCCTTCCAGCTGCTTCTCGCTCGGCGCTTGGCCCGCCCAAGTGGCGTACAAAGGACCTCGCTGCTCGTCGAGCTTTTGCACCGAGCAATAGTTTCATTGTGTGCCGCTTCTGAGGAGCGCCACGGGTTTTGCCCCGCGTGTCCTTCCCCGGCCGCCCGCGGCCCCCACGGGCCCGCGGGGCGAGCAGCCCAGCGCGTTCCGCTTCTCGGCTTTAGATGCTTCGCTCCCTGGTGGCATGCGTGGACAGCGAGGCGGGGCCGCCCCGCCTGCAGACGCGCTTCACCATCGCAAAATGGTTCTACTGCATCGGCTTTGCGGCCTCGGCGATTGCGGTCTGGGCGCTTAGAGACTACGGGGGGCAGTTCCTGGCTGACAACGTCAGCTCGTTCGACGTGTGCAGACAGGTAGGCGCGGTTGGGGGGGCCAAGGAACGACTTCCTTGGGCGCAGGGGACCACGCTAGACCGGGTGTGAAGGGGGTACCACGTGTCGCCTCGCGGGTTGAAGAGACTCGGCATTGAGCGGGGTTGGGCCTCCACGCTACCCCTCATCTACGCTGTGACCGCATGCCCCAGGCCGCAGATGGAGCCGCCACAGCCCAGTGCGCTGGCAAGGAGGTGGCGCTCAGGTGTGGGTGGGCACGGGTCCGGGCCACATACAACATATGCCCGAGGGCCCAGCACCCCAAGCATCCCGCTCCCCTGAGTCCTGTGTTCCGCGCCCTTGCCGCTGCCCTACCTCGCTGCCAACTCCGCCCCTACCCATGCGCGCGCCCACCGTCGTAGAGTGAGCATGGCCAACCTGATCTTCTTCGGCGCGCACCTGCTGTCCTGCCTGCTGCTTACCAAGGCGGGGGACCCCCGGGTCAACCTGCACGCGGGGCTGTGGGTGTGGCAGGTGGGCATGCACCGGGGATGGCTGGGGCATGGGATGTGGGCGGCGGGGTGACAGTTGAGCTCTGGCGGCGGAGGAGTTGCATGGGCCGGCGTGGGGACGGGAGGAAGCTGCCCGGGTTGACGGACCATGAGTGTGGGCCTGTGTACACTGCCCAGCTCCGGCTGAGTCATCCTCGCCCGCTTGTGCACGTGCGCGTGCTGCCCCACACCTGCTGCCCAGGTGCTGGCGTGGGTGGGGTCCTTGATCGGCTTCATGTGGATCCCCTCCTCCGCACTGGTGGGGTACGGCCAGGTGCGTTGGGCGTGCGCGTGAGGGCAGGTGGGGCGGAGGACGGTTGTTCGGCGAGCTGCGGTCGCAGGGCCCAGCCGCCCCCCGTGTGCGCCGGGGGCCTCTGCGCAGTCCGGCATAGGGGAGCCAGCGCATGGCCCCGGCCTCAAATACACTCACAAACCCCCGTCTGTCTGCTCCCTGCCCTGCCCCCCGCCCCACACCCCTGCCGCCCCTCTCCACAGTTCGCCCGCTACGCCTCGGGTATCTTCCTGGTGCTGCAGCTGCTGCTGCTGGTCAACTTTGCATACGTGGTGAGGGGGGTGAGGGGGAGGTGCAAGGGAGCCGTGTGGAGCTCTGGCCGGGCCGAAACTATGGGTGCGGAGCCTCTCTGGGCGGGTGGGGTGTGATAACTGCTGCCGGGCGGGGTGGGCAAGCGTGTGGCTGGTGTCAGCTAAGGAGGTAGATAGGTAGAACGACGTGAGCTAGCTTTCTGGGCGCAGTCCGCTGGGCTGGGTGACACGCGTTAGATGCGCCTGCGGTCCTCCGCTCGCCTGGCCTTTAGCGCAGGGGCGGAGGGTGTGGGCCAAGTTAACACCGTAGCCACGTCGTTTCTCACCTCCTCCGTCCCCCCCCCCTCCCCCTCAGGTGAATGAGTGGCTGGTGGCCAAGGACACACGCTGGGCCTGGGCGCTGCTGGTGGGGGGCTCCACCTTCGCCTTCGCAGCTGGCCTGGTGCGGGCCTGGGGAGTCCCGGGGAACAGTCGTGCGGGCCTGGTAACGCCCACAGGCCCAGCCGTGTTGGGGCAGGCATGCCACGTGCTTGGCTGCTCTACCGCGTGACCCGCCGTTGCCTCACCGCCCCCTGCTCACCACCGTCGTCCGGTTGCCTTCGCCCCCCGCGGCCCCGCCCGCCCCCCCCCCCTTGCGCCCCTGCCTGCAGGTGCTGACGGGCGTGTCGTACCACTACTACGCCCCCGCCGCCTCCTGCTCGCTCAACATCTTTTTCGTCACCTGGAACCTGGTGCTGGGCCTGGCGCTGGTGGGGGCGCTGTTCGTGCCCGGCCGCGCGCCCTCCGCGGGGCTGCTCACCAGCAGCGCCGTGTGGCTCTACTGCAGCTACCTGGTGGGGGGGGGCGGGGTGGGGCGGGGGCCGGGGCGGGGGGCCTAATTAAGGAAATAGGAAGGAGGAGGGGCGGGCTCCAACGCTGGCGCCGGCAGTATCTGACGCCGGTGGGGGGTCTGGCTTCCGAAAGTCGACATGCGCTATGGGATCCCGGTGCGACGGCGCACCCTCCGGAGACCACACCCGACGCCTGAGGCCTGCCGCCCGGCATCCCCCTCCGGTCACCCTCCCCCAGGTCTACTCCGCACTCGCCTCTGAGCCGCCCAACCGCTGCATCCGCGGCGGGGGCGTGAGCCCCAGCGGCTGGGTGGTGGTAGTCGCCTTCTTCATATCCCTGGCCTCAGTCATATACGCCACCCTGGACGCGGGTGCGTGCGGGTCCTGGACCGCATGAGGGGGCGGCAAGCGGCTGCCAGGGCTCCTCGAGCAAGGGTCTTTGCGGGGCCACTGGGCGGGAGGGATCTCCCGGGAGGGGGGAGGGGTGTAGGGCGCCAAAGGGCTGTCGAGTCAGAGGCGGGCAGCGGCTGCCCGGGCTGCCGTCCCAAGGGTCTGCGTGAGGCCGCCGTGCGGGAGGGACCCCACAGGGTCTCGTGGGGGGCTTCGGTGATGTGAAGATTTGTTCCTCACACACTAAGCGCTTGCCCTCGCCCGCCCCACCACGCCACACACCCCCAGGCACCTCGAGCAGCGACATGTTTGGCTCCGACACCGAGCTGCCGTACCGCCCCGACTTCTTCCACGTCATCTTCGCCTCCGCCTCCACCTACATCGCAATGCTCTTCACCTCGTGGGCCGTCAGCAGCTCGGGCTCCAGCTTCCAGCTCGACGTGGGGTGGGCCTCCACGTGGTGAGCGCGGTGGCGGGCCTGGGCCTGGGCTGGGCCTGGAGGGGAGCGGGCGGCCTGGGCCTGGGCCGGGCCTGGGAGCGGGAGGGCGGCCCAGGCCTGGGCCGGGCCTGGGAGGGGGAGGACGGCCCGGGCCCGGGCCGGGCCTGGACGGGAGAGGGCGGCCCGGGCCTGGGCCAGGCCTGGGGGAGGGGGGACAGTCCCGGCCTGGGCAGTTGGGGGCTGGTCGTTTGGCTGGCACGCGTCTGGGTGTCCGGGGCCAGGGGGGTGGGGCCGAGGGGTGGGGCCTCGAGTCTCTCAAGGACATGGTGCGGTGGGAGCCGTGGAGGTCCCTGGCTGCGGCCTGCGCTGCTTCCTGGGCCCCGTCCTGCGCTGCTCCATAGTAGGGAGCGCTGCGGCTTTGGTCTGCTGCGGGTTGGTGCTGCCGGTGTTGTGCTGCCGTCGTACCCACTGACTGTGTGCCCCCCACCGCCGCCTCCCTCCGCCCACTGCACTGCAGGGTCAAGATTGCCAGCAGCTGGGCCTGCGCGCTGCTGTACGGCTGGTCGGTGGTGGCACCGGCTGTGCTCAAGAACCGGGAGTTCGGGCCGCCGGTGTGAGGCGTGTGGCCAGGAAGGGCGGTTGGCACGAAAGCGAACAAGCAGACCGGCAACTGAATTGCGGGTGGTGGTACTAGGGAGAGCGTTTCGCATGCCAAGTCAGGGGCAGGACGGTGGGTCTGACGCGGCCCCTAGCCACCACTGTGCGCCGCTAGTCGCAGGCTGGTGTTGCGGCATCCTTGCAAGGACTCAAGCAGGCAAACAGTCACTTCTGAATCTTGAGGCGAAGCAAGCTGGATGGAGGGGCTAGTCGCCGGCTGGACCCGGACAGGGGCGCTTATGTCGATGTAGAAGCCGTGAGGGCCCCGTTCGCCCCACGTGTGATGCGTTACATGGCGGAAGCGTGGCACGCCACCATGGGGGGCCCGGTGCAGGTCGGTGAATGTGTGGAGGAGAGCGGGGCAGTTCGTGGGGCGGGCGTGAGAGGCGGACGGACTCGCAGGCGGTACAGAACCGCCGCCCGTGGGTGGCTTTCAACTGTAAGGCCATGGAATAGGGACCCGCGCTGCATGCATGAAAGTCTCAAGCCCTGCCTAATCCGCGGCGGAGCGCCAGACCCTGTGGGCTCACCGCCTCCCACCGAACTTACCGGGAACTTGCTCACCCAACGGCTGTCCCCAGTCCCCAGGCTGTCCCCAGGTCCCAGCCCCCAGTCTGTCCCCAGGCTGCTGCTGTCCCCAGTCCCCAGGCTGTCCCCAGGTCCCAGCCCCCAGGCTGGACCCAGGCTGCTGCTGTCCCCAGTCCCCAGGCTGTCCCCAGGTCCCAGCCCCCAGGCTGGACCCAGGCTGCTGCTGTCCCCAGTCCCCAGGCTGTCCCCAGGTCCCAGCCCCCAGGCTGGACCCAGGCTGCTGCTGTCCCCAGTCCCCAGGCTGTCCCCAGGTCCCAGCCCCCGGTCTCAGCACGCGCAGGGGCTGAAGGTGGGGAGGCCTGGCATGCAGGCGTGGCGGAGGGATAGGGGGGCGTGCGTGGGCGCTTGCTACTTGCTGCTTGCTGCTCCCTGGAGAAGGGAGGTCTCAGCACGCGCAGGGGCTGAAGGTGGGGAGGCCTGGCATGCAGGCGTGGCGGAGGGATAGGGGGGCGTGCGTGGGCGCTTGCCGCTTGCTGCTTGCTGCTCCCTGGAGAAGGGAGGTCTCAGCACGCGCAGGGGCCCGTGTAACCAATGCGCCGCATTGGGCCGCCTCACACGATGCCACAAGAGATGCCAAACGCGGCCAGTAGCCAGTAGCCAAACAGTAGCCAAACAACAGTACAAGTTCGCGTATCATAATCGCGTGCGGCCCAGTCCAAGAAAGCGGAGCATGCCCGAGCACCGTCGCCGACTCGGTCACCCTGCGCGCCGTCGCCTAGCCGAGTCAACGTTTGGCGACTAGGCTGCCGTCTAGACAACTACTGTCGACTAGCTAGGGACTGCCCGCCCGGCATGGCCAGCCAGGTCCTGGTCCGGGCCGCGGCGGCTGGGTGTGGTGCCCGGGTATGCGCGTGACGGGGCCATGACGGGCCCCTGCAGCTGCTGCGACGCGGACCGCACCAGCGGCCATTGGCGCCGCGGCCCGAACGACGTGTGCCTGTGCGCCGCTTGCAACAAGCGCTGGTGCAGCGCGGGCAAGCTGGGTGTGGTGCCCGGGTATGCGCGTGACGGGGCCATGACGGGCCCCTGCAGCTGCTGCGACGCGGACCGCACCAGCGGCCATTGGCGCCGCGGCCCGAACGACGTGTGCCTGTGCGCCGCTTGCTACAAGCGCTGGTGCAGGGCGGGCAAGCCGGGTGTGGTGCCCGGGCGGCGCTAGTGGGGGACAGTGGAGCAGGCTACAGGTTTCGGGGGGGCCAGGGACTGGGGACAGTCGGCGTAGGCTGGCCATGTTGTGTGTCAAGTTGGGTTGTAAGGCCGTGAGGGAGTGGCTGGATACCCTTTGCCCTTGTGGCCTGGGGACAGCCTGGGGACTGGGGACAGCCTGGGGACTGGGGACAGCCCCACGGCCCGCGTTCCCGGCCGCCCTGCGCCCCAGAGCTATACGCGGTGCGCTGAACTATCGAATGCGACCGGCCGGACGACGTATGGCGAGCAACAGGCTGGACGGCTCGGCTCGGCTCGGCCAACTAGTACAAGCCCATTGAACTCGGAGCTCCGTGCATCGCGAGCCCCGCCGCGTGCTCAGCACTAAAGAGGGGCTTGTTGCGTATGCGTTGGCAGCGGCTCGGCGTCGCCTGCGCCCGACTCGTATACCCGGGATGCATCCGTAATTGATTTGCGCAAATTCCGCATGCCCGACAGCCCGGCCGCTTCAAAAGCCCCTCCATTGATTATCGCAGTCACAGGACGGTAGATATACAGGAAGTGCATTCTTAGAGCAGTAGCATCGCTGCGTCCACACCTCACGAATGTCGGTCAGGGGAGCGTTTCTGGTCGCGCTTGTCGCACTCCGGTGCGCTCAAGCGTATCCAAGATACTACTATGACAGTGCATACACCGTGCAGCAATTGGGCCTTGCCTGGCCGGCCGTGGGATGCACCTCTCACCCACAATCGGGTTTGAGTGCCACTCAAGTGAAGTCTACGGGAGCCCCCTCAGGGCACGGCAAGAATGTTGACCCCAACAGGTGGGTCGGGCGAAGCGCGGCCGTCTTCCCGCGGACCTGCTCGGACGGCCCAACAAACCCGTCTGCCCCGTACCTTCCGCGCGTCCGCCCGTTGGGCCCACATCGATCCTCCTCGCCCCGCGTCCCCGCCGTCGCCCTCCTTGCCCCGTCCCAGCAACTTCATCTCCTTTGCATTCATGACCTCTTCGGGCGCAACCACCACCGTGCTGTGCCCGGGCCTGCAATACTCGATCAAGGTGCGTCCGGCGCCCGCCAGGCCCGTCCAGGCCCGCGCTCGCACCGATGGCCCCAGCCCGACTGCCCCCGACGGCCTAGCCTCCACTCTCACCTTGTGTATAGGGTTGCAGATATACGTAGTTTGCCGGGCAGCCTACGTAGGAGGTACGTAGTTTCTACGGAGAGCGTAGAAACTACGTAGGTAAAATTTCCGAAATCCCCCTAAACGTGGCAAATTCTGGCTGAGATCTTGGCTATGGCGCGGCTTCAGTTTGTTCAAGTGTTTAGCATGGTTGGTTTGAGGAGAACGGGACGGGGAGCATGGGTTCTCATGCAAATGCAGGGAATCCAAGACCTGGATCCGGGTCACACGGCCCCTCAGCCCTGCTCCAGAGCCCCCGAAGTGCACCCGGATCACCAAGCCAACCGCATGCTCATGTCTGCAAGGATAAATGTAGCACTGCTGGGCGACTGGATTGCGCATATCGGGGGGCACTGACACGCGGCGTGCAAAACCCAGCTCCTCACCCCCGCCCGTCCCACCGTCAGTGCTTAGGGCGTAGAAACGGGCGTAGAAAGCCGAAAGGCCTTAACTACGTTTTACGTAGTTTTCGACGTATAATACGCCCCCGTAGTTTCTACGTTCTACGGGACCTGCAACCCTACTTGTGTACCCACCCGCCCCTGCTCGTTGCTCCCACAGGTCAGCTTTTCGCTCGGCAGCAGCTCCGCTGCGTCTCTGGCCATGCTTACCGCCAGCCCCGCCACCGCCGCCACCTTCACTGGCGGCACGACTTCCTGGTGGGTGGGGGCTGGGAGGCCTGCGGGCTGCTGGGTCGGACCGCAGTCTCCCTTGCTGCAGTCGGCGTCACGCAATCAGCGGCTGTCGTGCAGAAGAGCCCTCCAGTGCTGCCTCCGGTTGACAAGCAGTCACTCCAATGCACGCACGTGCCCTTATGCCTTAACCTTACCCGCCACCCCTTGCGCAGCCCCAACCGAGTTGACATGGGCGGCACGCACCACGTCACCTCCAAGACGCCCAAGTCCTACACCTCAGCCTTCACACTGGCCTGCTCCGCCGCCGGTGAGCCCCGGCGCCTTACGCAGCTTGGGCTTCAGCAGCGCTCGAGCTGGCAGCTCACCCACCCACCGCCCGACAATGCCGAAGCGGAGCCGCACGCCCCATGCTAGCCGATGCGTACGGTACACTGTCGTCCCATAGCCCACACGCCCGGCTGATCTTGTGGCTTCCGCCTCCGCCCCCATGGGCCCGCAGGCCAGCAGCTGCAGTTTATGGTCACCGCCGCCACGGACCGCGACAACGCCGTGTGGCACCAGAACGCCGTCAGCTTCACGGCGCCGGGGCAGGGCGCACCGGAGCTGGCGCCCGGGGGCGCGTGCGCGGCCTCCCTGACGGCATGTGGGTTCGCTGGGGGAAGGGGTCGGGGGGCCCGAGCTTCTTCGCCCTCGGACTGCAGCGTACTTGGTGTGATCGGGGGTGCGTTCCAAGCGGCCGTTCTCCTGAGGACCGGCCCCTCGTTTAAACCCCTCCCCCCCAGGCCCCGAGCTCGCCGTGGTCGCCTCTCCCCCCTCGCCGCCGCCGCCGAGTCCGCCCAGCCCCCCCAGCCCGCCGCCCAACGCCATGCCCCGCCCTCCGCCGTCGCCGCCCCTGCCCCCGTCCCCTTCCCCGTCTCCCTCCCCCTTGCCCCCGCCGCCGGCCTCGCCGGCCGCCCTCAACACCGATATCGCGATGTCGCCTCCGCCCCCGGTGAGCTGGGAGCCACGGTCTGTACACCTCGTCCGTACGTACAGCGGCGAGGCGTTCAGAGCTCGGTGGAGCGATGGAGGGTAATGTTCTGCGCTGGCTTGTTGTATTGTCCCTGACTCGGCTTCCTCACCTCCGCAGGACACCCCTGCCGACCCCGTCGCTGCGCCCGAGCCCTCGCCCGCTCCCGGCCCCTCCACCGCCGCCACGTCCGGTGGCAAGTGCACGCCCTCCCCGCTGGGCTACCAGTGCATGAGTGTGCAGGCAAGCGGGGGCACAGGACGGACCGCGCGGGTCCCTTACTGTGAAGGGACCTTGCTTCTGGGGCCTTCTTCTGCCCACTGTTCTTGCTCTGGTGACGGGGGAGAGACACCGGAAGGCGAGCAATACGTGTGGAAGGCACTGGCACCGGACTGAGCAGCCCCCTCCCTCGCTCCCCCTGCTGGGTTGCGTCCGCAGGAGAAGGTGACGCTCCACTGGTCCGTCAACACGCCCTCCGCCCCCTCGGGGCCCAGCAACCCCTGCAAGCTGTCCATGCCCACGGTGCTGACGGTGGGTGGGGCGGCACTGCGAGCGGGTGGAGGCCACGGGCCAGGGCACCCTGGTCACCACCTCTCGCTCACCGTTGCTTCCTTCTCGCCCCTGCCCCGCCTCCCTACTCCAGTCTGACGCCCTCTCCTCCAAGGGGGCCATCCACATGGCCGTCCAGGGCAACCTAGGAGGTGCGTGAGGGGCGAGCAGAACACCAGGCATAGAGCGCCGTTGGGACCCGGGGCCAGCCCCGCCTGCTGCTGCTGGCGGCCGGTGCGTTCGGCACGCATGTACCTGCGAATTCCACCCTCGCCCTTGACCGCTCCCCCTTCCCCTGCCTGACCCCCTCTTCCTCCCCCGCCCTCGCAGGCTACGTCTCCGTGGGCTTTGCGGCCAGCAGCGGCCAGATGCCCAACAGCGACATCGTGCTGGGCTGGGTGGACGACACGGGGGCCGGCGTCATCAACAGCTACCACACCAATGTGCGTGTGGGCCCGGGCTGGGCCCATTGTGGGCCCGGGGTGGGCCCGGCGCTGCCTGCAGGCTTCGCGCCTTCAGCTGAGTCTGCGCCACGCATCCCGTGGCTGGTTGCCTCCTTGCACTGGCTGAGGTTGCATCTCCCCCCCACCCTCCCTGCCACTCCCTCTCCCCCCTGACAGGACGAGGACCTGGCTGATGACGACCAGCTCTCGAACGATGCCGACTGGGCGTACGACAAGGCCGTGGTCAGTCAGGGTGGCGTCACCACCATCTGCTTCAGCCGCCTGCTGCTGGAGCCCCGGGCGCCCGCCTCCCCCGACCTGAGGGCCCGCGTGGGCATGGCGGCCGCCCCCGCCGGGAGCAGCGGCGCGGCGGTGCAGGGCGGCGCTCGCAGGCTGGCGCAGGCGCCCGCTGCCTCCATTGCGGGTGAGCGGCCCCTCCGGTACAACATGGCCACCCAATCACGCCGTCGCCCTGGTACAGCTCACACCATTGTGACCCACATCCTCCCTGCCTCCCTTGCCTCAACCCTTGACCCCTCCCCTCCCATCCCCACCCCTCCCCGACCCCAGGCTCCCCCCTGTCCTTCATTTGGGCGGTGGCCACGTGGGACTCCCTGGACCAGCATGCGCCCGGCAACATGGGCGGCTTCGAGCTGGACGTGGCCACGGGGGGAGCCACCAGCGCCGCGGACTCGGGCAAGAAGTGAGCGCGAGTTGGCTGGCGCACGGGCTGAGAGAGAAGGGGGCCATAGGAAGCAAGGCTGCAATGCGGTAGTTCCAAGCTCACTCCTGATCCAGTCCTAAAACCTGTACTGACATGCGCTCTCCCGCCCCCCCCCCTGCCAGGTACTGGATCAACACGCACGGTGCGCTGATGGCGGTGGCCTGGTGCTTCCTGCTGCCGCTGGGCTCCACCATCCCCGCGCACAGGTGGGGGGCGGGGTAGCGGCGAGGGAGCGCCTGCACGGGACCTGAGGCCAATCGGAAGGGCGGGAACAAGTCAGTCCTCTACCCTGCCATCCCTCTCCCACATTCTTGCCGTGCACTCTTCCTTGGCCGCCGTTCCGCCTCCGCCCTCACACACACACCCCGCCTCCGCCGCAGGTGGCTGCCCGGCGGCTCCAAGATGATCATGAACAAGGCGCTGTGGTTCTGGCTGCACATTACCTGCCAGCTGGGCGGCTTCGCGCTGTTCCTGGCCTCCTTCATCATTGCCGTGGTCAAGTTCGATGAGCCCAAAAAGAGCGACCAGCTGCGCTACACGCACTCGGTCATGGGGTGAGCGACGCGGTTGCTAGCGGCGCGGGTGTACAGGAGGGGAGGGGCTTTGTCTTAGTGAGCGGAGGCGGTTGATGCGTCACGCTGCCTCCCTGCCCGCGTCTCAACCCCCCCATCCCCCTTCCCTCCCCTCCTACCCCCCCTGTCAGGTACATCATGTGCGGCATGGCCTGCATGCAGATCATCATCGCCCAGTTCCGCCCCGACCCCGGCACCCCCAAGCGCGTGTGGCTGTGGAACCCCTTCCACCTCACCTGGGGCCGCCTCACGCTCATGCTGGGCGTGGCGACCTGCTTCGTGGGCATTGCCGTACAGTACGCCATCATCGCCGGATCTCTCGTCAAGGTACGACAGCAACCGGCACTAGGAGTACTGTCCTGGAGTACTGACATGACTGGTGGCTCTCCGACCACGCTCCCACTCCGCTAGCTCACGCTGCTCCCCCGCACCGCCCCGCCCCGCCCCCCCCCTCAACCCCTGCCACAGTGGTACGTGCCCCTGGCCGTGGTCCTGGCCGTCATCTACCTGGTCGACTGCTTCCTGCGGGACCTGCGCTCACGGGACAAGGACCGGGAGCTGCACGAGATGCGCTCGCGCCGCCTGGACCCCAACGACCCCGCCATCCGGGCCGCCATGGCCGCCGCCGCCGCCAACCCCGAGCTGTTCGGCTCCCACTACACCGTTGGCGTCCCGTCAGACTACACTCACATGGGCGCGGGCGCCTCGACGACGAGGTACGGCGGCGGCCCCGGCGGCGCCGCCACCGCCACCACCAGCAGCGTCAGCGGCGACGGCGATGCCAGCCCCAGCGGCAAGGCCGTCAAGCTGACGGCCAACGCCAGGAGCGGCAGCGCCGGCGCCGGCCACGGTACGTTGATGGCCTCAGCCGAGGATGTCAAGCTGACGCCCATGTCAAAGTAAAGCGTTGCAAGAGGAAAGAAGAGCGATGCGGAGAGAAAGAGTACCACAAGGGGCCAGCCTATTGGGCAGGCCGCTTGGAAGACTTGGACCTGGTAAGGGACCTTGCATTCCTGTACACTCCCTTACCAGGTCCAAGTCTTCCAAGGGACGACACCTGTCTAATTAGGACAGGATTCATGTGGCCCGCGGGTGAGCCGGTCGGTCAGAGCCGGCCGGCCCGCCGTCGCATGCCGTTAAGGGATATGTGTAGAATTGCAAGAAACGTATGGGGCAGATTCGAGGGCTTGGAAGGACACGAGACGGGCTAAGGGCGGGAAACGGCCGCAGGCTAAGGCATATGATGACAGGGGTCATGACAGACGCAGGCATTCGAGGTGTTGAGATCAACTCTTGACCTTGACTTTGACCGGGTGTGAGGGGCATGCGTTCTGACGCTTGCATGCGGAACTACTCTGCTCTGCCGTTGTCACCTAGACAGACCACTGCACCTCCCCATCGTAGCCGGGGCATAATGCGATTTTACACTGACTCGATAGATGCAAGGCTGGTTCCATGGACGCTGCTGCATTGGCTGCTAGTAGGGCGGGGTCAGGGGTCAGGGCGGTGGGGCTCCATGTATGGCTTGTATGGATGGCATAGAAGGGTTCGGGCTACTCGATAGCCTGTGGTATGTACAGGCCAGGGATTAGCATGGACGTTCAGCGGTGTTCAACACGAGCTGTCAGGCTGGAGTGACCCAATCGGGTTGTGGGGTTGAGCGCAGGGAGCGAGAAGCCATCGGCGACCGCATGCGCTTGTGCGGCTGTGCCCAAATGCGTGCCGGCTTGGAGCTGCGCGTGCGCATGTAAGAGGCTCGAAGCTCCTAAGCGCTCGGTACTTATCCCCGGCGTGCGCTGGTTGCGGGCTCGTCATGGGATTGAGAGTGGGAGGGGTAGTTCAGCTGAGGGGAGGGAGGCGAGGTGGCGTAGGGGCGGGGGAGGGGGGAGGCCGTATTGGAATTGTGCAGGGCTTGGGGAATGGGTCACGACTCACGAGGGCGTCAGGGGGCAAGACGGGCTTTTGGCGCGGGGGAACCTGGTGTCGAGGGCGGGCGTGGGACATAAAGGGCTAGCGGATAGTAAGGCGAGGGGATTTTGGGCAGGGGGCCGGGGCCGCGGGCCCCGGTGGCGGGGATACCGTGGGGGGGGGGGGGGGGGGGGCCCATGGGCGGGGGTTCCCGCGCGTGCCGATCACACGTCACCCAATTACACGCGAGCAGCAACTCTTACGCCGTTGCTGTAATGTATAGACGCTACCTGCGCACGCTCCACCTTACCTAGTTGCCCATGCGCGACTTGATGTCAAGGCCTGCTGCATGCGCCGAGCAAGTGAATTGAGTAACTTTACTCTGTTCTGTTGGCGCTGCAACTACGATAAACACAAGATACTGTATGGAGCCAAGCCAGAGCTTGGAGAGCGTTCGCGAGGCGCCATGTGCAAGCAGGGTTTCGCGCCTATGGATACCGGACATAGTCAGCCGTGTCGCTGCTTTCCTGCCCTCCAACCACGTGGCTGGCGTTCTGCGGCTGATTGACAAGCGGACGGCCGAGCAGTTCCGAGGTGCCACGTCCATCCGGCTATCAGCACCCTGCCCCCGCGACGCCTTCGCGCGCAAGTGGTCACTGCCTACCCTGCCGTGCAGCGACATGACGCTGGCCGAGCGACACCAGCTGGTATCGCTAACGGCCTCGAGCGGTGACGTCGTCAACCTCGACGTTGCCGTGCAGGCGTCTGGCTGCGCCGGGCCCACCCACGCCGCTCGTGAAGCCGCTGCAGCCACGGGCGCGCTGCTCTCGTGCCAATACCTCTGTGAGCCCGGACGTCTGGACCGCGTCTACTGGCGTGACGTGCTGCCGGCCGCCGCCCGGGCCGGCCACCTCCACATCGTCGACTGGGCGCTCGCCTCGGGCGCGGGCCGCGACTGCTGCGCTTCCGCCGCGGCGGCCGCGGCCGAGTGCGGCCACACCCAGCTCATGCGGCACCTGCTGTCCCAAGCGCCCTCGCCGCTGCCTAGCGAGGACCTCCACGAGGTCACCTGCTCCGTCGCTGAGGGCTGCGACCTGGCGACGCTGCAGCACTTCTGCGCGCAGCCCGAGCTCCAAAGCGAGCTCTGGAGCCGGCCCGGCGGAAAGGACTACTACACGAAATACGCTGCGGCCAGCGCCACACCCGACTGGCGAGACAAGGTGGAGTGGCTGCGGGCGCAGGGCGGCCACCTGACGCCGTTCTGCTGGTCCCTGGCCGCCCGGCTGCCCGAGGAGGCTACGGTGGAGCGGCTGGAGTGGCTCAAGGGCCAGGGGCTGCTGCCCGGGGCGCAGGCGAGCGGGGGGAGCGGCGGGGGGACGATGCCGGCAGCAGGCTGGGGCGAGACGTGTGCTGCCTCGTGAGAAGGCGCGGCGATCCACATTGAGCTGAGTCTAGGAGTTCCCTGTGTACCTGCTCAGCCCCTTCGTGGCTACCCTGCCCCTACCACACCCTCCTAGATGAGCAGGCTACACACCACCCCTTCCCTTTGTCCGTTCCCCCTCAGGCCATGTCCGACGCCCTGGAGGCGGGCAACGCCGCGGCCGTGCGGTGGCTGGCGGCGCAGGGGGTGCGGCTGGGCGTCAAGGGGGCACTGTGGAAGGCCGCACGCGCGGGGCTGGTGGAGGTTCTGCAGGTGCGGGCGATGAGGGGCAGCTCCGAGGTCCATCCAAGTAGTGCTGGACAGCTAAGCGACTGACCAGGCCGCCTGCTCTGCAAAGCATTGCGCTGGGACGCCAGACCGTGCAGCTGCCGTTACCTCAACCTCCACGCCTCCATGCCGCACCGCCGCCTCCCTCCACACCCCCTCCTCAGGCGCTGCACGAGGGCAACTGCGAGGTGAGCGTCCAGGACGCCGCCTACTGGGCCGCCAGCGGGGGGTCGCTGCCGCTGCTGCGCTGGCTGCAGGCCACCTACGGCCTCGAGGCCATGGGCCTGGGCGGGGGCCCGGCCTCCCTCCTGGCGGAGCTGTGCGGCGTGGCCGCCGGCAGCGGCAGCGCCGAGGCGCTCCGTTGGCTGCTGGACCAGGGCCGCGAGCCGGGGCACGGCCCGGGCGCGGAGGACGCGGCCTTCGGCCGTCAGGTGTGGTCCAAGGCGGCCGAGGCGGGCAGCGGGCCCGTGCTGCGGCTGCTGCACGCGGAGGGTTTTGCAAAGCCGGTGAGCGCGAGGCTTGCGTGCTGCTGGGGCTGCTGGGCCGGGCCTCAGGTTGCTGCAGTCCCACGACCTCCGTACCGTGCGCCCAACCCACATGGCCATGACTTAGCCCCTGCTTCCCTCGCCGACCCTCAGACCGACGGTGACCCCTACGCCAAGGCCGCTGCCAACGACGACCTCCAGACCCTGGCCACGCTGCGGGAGCTGGGGCTGCCCTGGGGCCCAGGCGACGGGGCGGTGTTGAGGGCCGCCGTGTGGGCCCAGGCCGGCCTGCCCACGCTGCAGTGGATGGTGGCCCACGGCTGCCCCGTGGACTGGGCCAGTGCGGAGGCCGCAGCGCGGGCGCGGTTCAGTGGGCCGGCGCTGGAGGCCCTGGTGGCGTGGATGCGGGGGCGGGCTTGAGCGCGAGGGGAGAAGGCGCAGGCGATGGAGGTGGTCGACGCAGCGGGCATGCACGGTCAGGAGGCACGGTGGCGGGTGCCTGGGAACGAGTAGGGCACGGGGCTGGGGCTCAAGGAGCCAGGGCTGCTGGGCGGCGAGGTGGGCTTGAGGCAGGAGGGGCAGCGATTAATCCACGCTATGTATGCACGAAGACTTGAAGCCGGGGCCGGGCGCCAGTGTGAGAGGCTGCTTGCGGGGATGTTGCCACTTCGACTGTGAGATACAGACCCTTGCTCATCCGTGTCAGTATCGACGCACAAGCGTCTGGAACAGGACAGGACTACTCCGCACAAAGTGCAGAATGTGCCCCCCACCTCCAAGGTGCGGATCGGAACTGCACTGGCTATGTAGACACTCCAAGTCTAGGATCTACACTGAACTGGCCAAACATAGAACGAGCTGCTGCATTCACGCTAATCCACGCCACCAGCAATCTTCGAGCAATCACACGCACCTCACATTGCTGTGAGTCATGAAGCATCTTCTCCAGTGCGACTACACGATCACGGAGATCACCCAGGTCAGCCAGATGGGGGCCTACAGGTACTGAGCCGGCCCTTAGGACCCCATGCTTCGATACCGCCCAGCCACGCAACGGCCCCTGCAGTGCTCCGACAAATCTGGCCACGAGAGCGGCCACGAGAGCACGCCCAATCAAGTCAATATCTCATCTACTGCCTTCCTATTGCGCTGGCTTGGAAGTTCCCTGGCTTGGGCCCACCTCGTGTCAAGCCTGAAGAATCAATGCTGGAACTCAGCACCCCGCAACATGGGTCGACAGGCGACCTGCGTACAAGCCCTAGCCTCCGCTGGCCGAAACCCAAGCTTACAGACGACTTTTACTTCCAGGCCCTCAACCCCCTCTTCCTCAGGCCGCATCTAGGCTCTCTACTCCGCCGGCCTCCCTCGCAGGCGCCAGAGCCCAGAGCTCCAGCGGCTCCCTCACCCCCTTGAGCGGCACGCAGCCCAGCCCCGTGGCCGCCACACGCGGCTCCAGCGCCCCACTGGCCGCCTCCCACGCAGCGCCGCTCGCCAGTACCTGCGGGCATCAGGGGCAGGGGGCAGCGCATGTAAGGCCAAGCACTGGTGTGAGGGCAGCTATGTGTGCCCTGTGCCCCACCGCGGCCACCCACCGTCGCGGGCTTGGCCTTGGCTGCGATGCGCGCCGCCCGGTTCATGGGCCGCCCGACGTAGTCCAGCCGGCCCGTGCGGGGCACCAGCCGCACCATGGCCCGGCCGTAGTCGATGCCGATGCGGAGGCGGAGGCCGCGCTTCACCAGCACACCGTCTGTCGAGGGATGCAACATAGGTTACAGCTCAGAGCGTTCCAAAACTCAGAAGCAAGCTACACAGGTCCCATTGCAACCCACTGCATCCCGCACCAGTCAGCCCCTTCCAGGCCCTTCCCCACACACCTTTGAGCACCTCCTCCGTCAGCTCGTGGTCCAGGAAGCCCTCGGGCCACTCCGCCCTCAGCATGGCGTCCAGCATCTCCAGCCCCCACTGCACCGCCTTGACGGGGTCGGGGAACACCAGCACCCAGTGGCCCCCGTCCGAGGACACCGCGACCACGTAGCCGTTGTGGCGAGAGGCGGCCTGGTTCGCAAGCTCGCAAAACAGGTCCAGCGCGGCGCGGACAAAGGGTGTAGGAGGAGCGCCGCCCTTCTCCGACGTGCGGACTTCCCCTGCCCCAGCAGGGTCCCTGGACGTTTCAGACGCCATGCGGACCGCCCGTGTTGCAGTGACTCGCTCCCACGCGAGCAGCGTCTCCACTCCCGCCACGTTGCAGAACACGGGTGCCACCATGCCCGCAGGCGCCGACATGCAGCCGGGCACCACCTCCCAGTGGTGGCGCACCAGCGGCTGCAGCAGGGCCAGGCGCACCGCCAGGCCGGGGCTCACGGCGCAGTAGATGGACCGAGCCTGCCCCGGCGATGAGCCGGTTTCTGGGTTGTACAGCGAGCCTGGCGAGGGAGTGGGAGGAGATTCAGCAGTGCAGGCGAGTAATTATCGAGCCGTTGCGGGTTGAGATGTGGCACAAGCGCAAGGCACAGCAGATGTCTGGCCCACCTGCAATGGCCTGGTCCTGCACGAGCTCCCCCAGGTGCAGGACCATGACGTTTGGGTGTGCCCCGCTCCCGGCCTTGGGCTTGGGCTGGTTCCGCAGCTGCTGGTACACCAGGAAGGCGGAGCCGCTCAGCAGCACCATGCCGCCCTGGGGTACGGGGGTGGGGCGGAGGGGGGAACGGTGAGGAGAGTGCTGGCTGGGGCGAGCGGGGTTCTGTACTCACTGGACACGTCAACAGCCGCATGCACCACGAACGCCCCTGTCCCAGCCCCGTCCGCTCACCACCGCTGCGTCGCTGATCTCCTTGGCGATGGCCAGGAAGTCCCCTGCGTAGTTCACGGTCTGCATGCCGTTGCGATCAACGGTCTCGACCTGGAAGCAGGGTTTGTGTGGGGAAGGCGGTTGGTGGCAGGCTCGGCAAAAACATGTGAGGTAGCAGTCCGTGCAATCCTCGGTCCCTTCAAAAACGCATCATCAGGCCGTGCGCTCACCTCTGACTCGTCCAGGCCCGACGTCATGCCCACACGGACGCGCAGACCGCGCAGGACCAGCTGTGGCCGCCCCCTGTGCGCCTCCTCCTGCCCCCCCTCGCACGCCTCACTGTCCGCCTGCACAAACAGCCGCCGCAGCACCGACCCCACGGACTCTGCCACACAGAAGGCGTGCTGCTGCAGGCCCGGCGTAGTCTCGCAGTCGCTGCCGCTGCCGCTGCGGCCAGTGAGGCTGGGCAGGCTCCCGTGCACCACACCCGCCGCGGCCTCCACAGCGGCCGTGTTGAGCGCCTGCCAAAGCTCGTCAAAGGCGGCCTTGGCACCGGTCGCAGGAAGCGCGAGCTTCAGCCGTGGGCTCCGGCGCACCGCCTCCGCCTCGAGGCTGGCAAGGGACAGGCTCGCGCGGTCGCCGCCCAGCGACGCCGCGCGCGCCCTCAGCGCCGCCTTTGCCAGACCGCTAGCGCCTCCCAACGAGGGAGCGCGCACGACGGACGGCGCTGCAGGGTATGCGGCGGTACCCGTCTGGGGGGCTGCGCCCATCACGGGGCCCCCATTGCCCGACTCCAGGGCCAGGCGGTGTGTGCTGGGCTCTGGCCTGGGCTTGGCGGCGGCCGGAGCAGCGGCCTGCTGCCCGCCCGTGAAGGAAGCCGCGGCGCGCTGCGCCCTGCCCTGCAGGGACCCCAGCCGCGTCACCAGCGCGGCCATGCCGCCAGCCGCCGCACCGCGGGCTAGGTCCCGGTCCTCGTTGGCGCGGTCCTTGCCGATGCCCTTGCCCTTGGCCCTGCCCCTGCCGCTGCCCTCCTTGTCATCACCGCGCGCAACCTCGGCATCCAGATCCGCCACGTGACCGTCGTCATCCGCCATGGCGCCAAGGGCCACGTGCAGGCGCCGGCGGGACGCCCTGGGCACCGCCTCCGTGGGGTCCCACGTGACCAGCGACCTCCAGTCCTCGGCGCCCTCAGCGTCCAGGCCCCCGGCGCTGCGCAGGCGGGCTTGGCGGTGGCGGTCCGGGCCGGCGCCGGGCACCTGCTGGGGCCCTGCGCCGCCGGTCTTCACCGTGGGGAGCGGGACCCGACCGGCGCCTGCTGTGGTGGCGGGGTCGCATGCGCCGCTGCTGCTGCTGGCCGGGGTATCGCATGCCACCTCGCCGTCCAGTCGGGGCAGAGGGGACACCGGTTCCAGGGCCAGGTGCACCGAGGGGGAGGTGCTGGCAGTTGGGAGGCGAGCCGCGGGCCGGCCCTCCTCGCTTGCTCCGGCTGAAAGCAGCGTCTGTGTCACGCGCAGGGAGCAGGACCGCTGTGGCCGAGCCTCAGCGGACGGCGCGAACGCGGCGGGGCCAGAGCCGCAGCGGAGGGAGGGCGACTGGCGGATGCTTCGCGGCACGGAGCCCAGGGCACCGGCCGCTGCGGCCAGGTAGCTGGAGGGGAAGAGGCGGCCCGAGGCCGTGCAGTCCTGCCCCGAGGAGTGGTGGGGGTAGGGCGAGTAGGGGGGCGTCTGTGGAGCGCCTTCCGGGGCAACGCCCTGCGCCCACAGCTCGCAGCCGTCGGGCTGCTCGAGGAGCGGCTCGGGCCATTCAGCGGAGAGCAGCGCCACCTGCGGGGAAGGCGGGGCAGCCGGGGAGATGCATGCATGCTTCAGGGCCTAGCCAACCAAGAGAGGGCCTACATAGACCAGGATATCACTTGCGAGTAGGACGCTGCTGCAGGGTGAGGCGCTTCGGGCCCACCCACCCAGCCCACCCCCACCCCACCCCCCCACCTGCAGGTCCATGGCGAAGCCCAGTGCGTCGTCTGGGCCGTGGAAGGCCACCGCGAACGCGTCCCCCTCCGTGAAGCACTCGAAGCCTCGGTTGTCGGCGATGGCCTGTCGCAGGGTGCGGTGGTGGATGCCCAGGCACACGTCCATGAGGCCGGGCGGCAGCGTCTCCCACAGCAGCGTCGAGTTCTGGACGTCCGTCAGCGCCAGGGTGGTGGCGGGGCCGGGCCCGGGCGGCTTGGCGGCCTGGCGCCGCTTCTTCTTCCGCAGCAGCAGCACGCCCACCGCCGCCGCCACGCACACCACCAGCACACCGCAGCCCACGCCCACGCCGATGGGCAGGCCCAGTGGGAGGGAGCGGCCGGAGCTGGGCGAGGCGTCGCGTAGGAGCGCGGAGCCGTTGGCGGGGAAGGGGTACACGTAGAGCGCACGCCAGATGGCGGGGTAGGGGAAGGCTGCGGAGCATGCACGCAGGACCACAATAGAGAAATGAGGAAAGCTTGAGGCGCCTTGGAGTGTCATGAGGCAGAGAAAGCAAGGTGGGGCCGCTCACCGTCTAGTACGACCTGGAACTGCCCCCGTGCGTCCAGCGCCAGGGCCTGCAGCTGCGGCCGCAGGGCGCCGTCGTCCCACAGCAGCGCCGCGGCGCCTGAGGAGTCGCTGTCGTTGGCCGCGAAGGCCCCCGCCGCTGCAAAGGCCGCCAGGGCGCGGGCCGCCAGGTCGTCCACCACCTGCCTGCGGGGTGTGGCAGGGGACGTCTCTTCTGAACAGCCGGTGATGAGTCCAGCCGTCCTCGGCGTACTCCAAGGCTGCGTACAAAGCACGGATCCCCGTCGAAGGGCCTCTACTCCAGCCTGCCCCACCGCACCTGTACGACGAGCTGTACGGCGTGGTGATGTCGATGGCGGCGTTCCTGTGGCGCAGGGCGATGTGCAGCGCCTGCGGACCAGCATGAGCGAGCAGCAGCACTCCCTCAGCGGGTGGGCGGGGGCACGGGGTACCACGCGACATTACACGGTCCGCCGCCGTCAGCGCCTGCTGCCGCTATACCCACAAGCGATATGTTGTCTGCGTCCTGCGCCTTGAGGTCCAGCAGGGCCTCCACCGCCACGGCCGTGGCGGTGCCGCTGGGCTGCACGAAGAAGGTGGAGTCACCGGGGGGCCCTGCGGCAGGCAGGGGGTTGAAGGTGGCAGGCGCTATTAGGAGAACGGTGGTGGGCAGGATTTGCATGCGCCCAGATGCGGGCCTGCGAGGGTTTTCAAGGGGCGCCGGCCTATGCAAGAGAGCCCGCGGTGCCTAGTACGCCCTGGTCCTTACCCGTGGAGCCGCACACGTCCTCTATGGTGATGGCGTTGGACGCAACCGCGGGCAGGGGGGAGCCGGCCCCGCCCCCGCCGGGAGGGAGCGTGCTGACCGGCAGGCTGCTGTCGCGCGTCATGCCGCCCGGCGTGATGCTGCTGGGCAGCGCGACCGCCGCCCTGGGCCCCGTCGTGGCGACCGGACGGCTGAACAGCATGCCGTACCTGCGGCCCAGGGAAGACGCTCAGCACAGTGCGCTCTCATCACGCACCGGCGTCACAAACCCCAGGGGCCCTCATCTTGAAGGTCCACTCTTGCGCCCCCTCTTGCACCATGCCGCGCACGAACCTCATACCCCGGGGCCTTCCCATGCCTTCCCCTTTCCCCTTCAACCTTCCCCTCCCGCTCACTTGAGCCCCAGCTCCAGTCCCACGAGGCGCATGAAGTCGTCCACCCCCTCGGCGTCGGCCGCGGACAGGTTGGCCCGCTGCGCCCAGACGTAGGTCACCTCCCCCACCAGGGGTGCCTGGTTCACCAGCAGGGTGGGTACAGGCGAGGGCGAGGCGCCGTCCGCCGCCGGCGCGCCCTGCGGCAGGCCCGCGCTGGGGCCCGGCTGGGCCTCGCCCCGGGCCTGCGGCTGGGCCTGGGCCTGGGGTTGCAGCTGGGGCTGGGGCTGGGGCTGGGGCTGGGACGTGTTTTGCCCGGCCGGGCCCTGGCCTTGGCTTGGCCGCCCGCCCGGGCCGCCGCTGGGGCCGCCACCCGACTGACCCGGACCGGTGCCTCCGTTCCCCGCCTGCTGCAGCCGCCGCCCCTGCGTGGGAGCGCCTCCGCCTCCGCCTCCACCTCCACCTCTGGCCCCGCCGCTGCTTGGGCCGGCGCCGCTGAGCCTCAGCGTGGTGGCGAAGGGGCAGGACTGGGCGGTGCACTGGCCCAGTCCCCCGGAACCATCAACAACGTCGAGGGATCCGGGCAGCAGAGACGCGCCTGCACGGGGACACGCACAGGGCGGGTTAACGCAGCTCTGGCCGGGTCAAACGGGAGTTTCCATAAGCCAGGGGACTCGGGCCCCAGCCAGGGACTCACCGAGGCGGCCGGCCATCTTAGGCGCTCCCTGCTGCGTCAGCCGCAGCGCCGCCACCGCCCAGTCGATGGTGAAGAGGCACCGGCCGGCGGCGAACAGCGGGTTGACGGCACCGCACAGGGGGGTGCCCGTGGTCGGGTCCGTGTCGCCCCCCGCCGCCAGAAGCTCCCCGGCGTCCAGCGGCACGGTGCTCAGGGAGCCGCCCGGGGTGAAGGGCGCTGCGTTGGAGGCGGCCAGGCGGGCGTACAGGCGCAGCGCGGCGGGCGTGGCTGCGGAGCCTGCAGAGTGGGGCCAGCGGGTTTAGCCAATGTAGGGCTGGAAAGGGGCGTTGCGTTTGCAGGCCCGATGTCTTGCTGGTATGCGTAAGAGGCAAACTGCGCTGACAGACGGGGTCTCTGGCTGCGGCCACTGGGCTCACCGATTGCAGGCCGGCCGTCCGCGTCGACCCAGATGCCCTGGTTGTTGCCCTTTGATTGCACCATGGACGCCAGGATCGCTGACAGCACTGCCCAGCCCTTGCAGCCTGCAATGCGAATCGAACGGGTCAGGATGTGGACTCTTACAGCCAGTCTCGCCGCAACTCCTCAGCCTTCAGTGAGAGGTACGCAACATCCATCCAGCCTCCACCCACCTGGCATGAGGTCTGCGCACAGCACGTGGTCCGCCCGGCCGTCCCCGTCCAGGTCCTTGTTCAGGAGCGAGGACAGCAGCCGGGCAAAGCCGTCCCAGGTCGCGGGCACCGAGTTGAGCACAGAGGGGCCCCCCACGGCGCCGCTGGCCACCCAGCGGTCCCACCAGTCCCGGCGGTAGAGCAGGACCAGGGGCGTGACGGCCGGGCCGCCGGGACGGTCTGGCCTGTTGGATAGCTGTGGGAGCAAGAGGAGGCCAAGGCAGTCGCTCACTCCCTGAGCAGCAGTCGCTCAGTCCCTTATTCCCCTGGCCTCAACTCCGGCCCAGGCGAGGTGATGCCAGGGTCGGTTGCACGTGGCCTCATGCACGGTCCCCACGCACCAGGAAGGGCGGCAGACGCGCTCCCTTGGCCGTGGCGAGCTCCAGCTGCTGCAGCCAGCTGCTGTTGCCCGCGGCCAGCGCCTCTAGCTGCAGTGGTAAGGGAGTGAGGAGTGCGTGGAGGTGTCAGGAGTCGACCTCAGGACCGCCGCGGCATCTCCGCCTGTGGGCTCGGGCGTCACACTTATCACAACGGCGCTCACCAGGGGACGGGCGGCGGCCTCGCCCTGGCCCAGCAGCTGCACGTCCGGCTGGTCTGGACCCGCTGGCCCCGGCAGCCCGTCCACGGGCTCCCGGGTGACCTCGAGGTCCACTGCCGAGACGGAGGCGGAGCCGGCAATGAGCGCCCTCCGGCCCTGCTCCCGCGCCAGCGTGGCGTAGAAGGGCGCCGCCACGCGCAGGCCGGAGAGGACACGGATGTGGTTGCCCGCTTCACGCGTGGAGTTGCCGGGAGTCGTGCCGAGAAAGGTAGCGCTGCAAGGCGTAAGGTCCCTGGAGTGACGACGATGAGGGCGGGGGCGGGGTGGGTGGGTGAGGGGCCTTCGGGGGTATGCGGGGAGCAGCTAGGGGGGTAACCTCCTAGCCATTTCGTGGGCGTTACACATGAGAGATAGCTTGCGTGGTTCAGCACTCGCTTTGGCAGAGGCTTGGGACAGTGGCCGCAGCCGTCCCCGGCCGTCCTGAGCAGTCAGGCAGGCCTGACCTCTCTCAGGACGAACAACGAGAGCCGGGACTCCTTGCCACTCACGCGCGCGCAACATGAGGCCAGCACAGTAGTCCCAGGGCCGAAAAGGCCAGGAGCGCACGCCAAGCGCGAGCGTGCATTCGCAATGTCGGAGCGTGCACTCCGAGAGGTGCCTGCCGCCGCCGCTTGGCTGTAGATCACTTTCGATGCATTCCTGCCATGTACAGGCGCCCACGCGCGCTGTCAGTTGGTGCGCGCCACCTTCGGGCTGCGCGCCGAATCGCAGCCAAGACACGCCCAGGCCTCAGCAGCGGGTTCAAGATGGTTTTCACGCGTGCTTGGCATGGCAGCTGAGGCCGGAAAGCCTGCGAGGCGTGCTCACGGCCCTCAATGTTCCGGGCGTGTGAACTCCACAAGACTCCGCATTGGCACAACAGCTCAGGATCACGGTAAGCTACGCTGTCTGGCGGTGACGGAAGAGTAGAAAGCTTCCTGAGCCACCGGCAGTGATTGCTCGCCAAAACAGTTGCAGCGCGGAACGTGCGTCATAAAGGATGAAGCATGCACAATACCAGGAGAGGCAGAGCGATACGGGCTTGCTTGCGTGGGCACAGCGTACTTCAACGGAACGCGTACTACAGTTGTCCGGCACGTTCCGGCGTGCCGGTCCGGCTGCTCACTAAGCCGTGCACAAAGAGCTACTCCCCTTCAGACCCGGAAACCCCTATCCGCACCCGGCAGTGCCCCCACCCTGCCTGTGACCGACGTCACGTCTCAACGCCAGCCGCACACGCCCTTCACTTGGCCTTCTTGCGCCCCCCGCCCCGCGCTCCCACGTTCCATGGCAGCACCGCTGGTTTGGGACTCAGAGCCTTCAGCTGTGCCTCCACGGCCGCCAGTACCTCGGCGGAGGGCGGCTGCCCGTGCTGGCCCTGGACAGGAAACGCAGGGCATCGGGAAGCAAACGCTTCAGGAGAGTCAAGAGCGGGGACGGAAAGCAGCCACACCGCAGACCGTTCCCATTTGCAACATTGCAAGCCATCGTTCCTCGGCTCTTGTTGAAAGAGCCCATCAAACAGGCTCGCCACCAGCAGGTGCGCAGGCGATTGCAGGGCGCCGCAGTTGCGCGGGCACTCCGCAGCCCCCGCAGCCGTGCCCGCCGCCTGGCCACGTCAGCAGCGCCCTTACCTGCACGTGATGTGCGATGTTCTCCGGCTTGTAGCCCAGCACGCGGCCGATGAGCACCTTGTAGTACGGCGACTGCGCCTCCAGGGCAGCCTGCGGAAAGGGCAGCGGATGAGCTGGGGTCAGCGGGTGGGGTAGGCCGCATGCAGAGCTCAACTGAGGACAGGTTGGGTCTGACGACATTCCAGAGGTAGGGACAGGCGTGGGGGAAGGCGGACGCTGCCGGCTCTTTACAGACTGGTGGTGATCAGTGGTGAGCCGCAGCAAACCCTGCGCAGGTGCAGCAGCCCCACCTGGCAGCCGAAGCTGGCCAAATGCGCGCCCCACGACCGGAACGGCTCCTTGTCAGCGGTGAGGACCATGGTGAACCCCGCCGCCGCGCCGCCGCCGACACCCCCGGGCGCCGCGGGCACGGCGCTCGCGTACGACACCAGATCCGGGCGCGCCAGCGCCTCGCGCAGCATGCGCAGCACCAGCGGGCGGTACGGGCCGTACGGCGGCGCTCGGTCGTGCTCCTCCCAGCCCACGTGCAGCTGCAGCAGCGCCACGCCCCGCCGCCCCGCCAGCAGGCAGGCCAGCTCCGCGGCGGTGAAGGAGGCGCGGTCGTCGTCGGTGAGGGGCGGGTCGCCGGGGCCTGGGGCGCGTGGAGGGGGCGGTTGTGAGGAAAGAGCGTTGCGTGAGGGAGTACTAGTGCATGGGCTGTTGGCGGAGCGGAGCCTTGGAGGTGTCCTTGCAAGACTGGAGCTGAGGCCCCCTGGCTGCCTGCCAACCAACTCCCTACCCAGCGGCGTCCTCCTACGGCCCACTGCCGCGGCCTGTCACGGGCAAAGCCGGGCTCCGGCGGTGGTGGGACGACGGAGGGCGCAGCGGGGTTGGGCGCTTGTTCGGTCTGCCCTCCAGCCACCCCTGGTCCCAACCCAACTCGGGCCAGCCAGCCCCCCCCGGCTACCCACCCGTTCCGTCAATCCACAGCCGAGCGTCCTGCTCCACCTGAGCCCGCAGCTCCTCGGCCGACGTCAGCCGCACCGCTTCCACGATGCGTGCGCCCTGCAGCCCTGACCCAGGCCCCGGGGCCGCTGGTGACGGCTGGCTTGCCGCAGCCTCCGCCGCTGGCGCCGTCGAGGCAGGTGCGCCGGGGGCCCGCAGCAGGCGGCCGGCCAGCGACGCCCATGCCTTGAGGGCCGGCGCGTGCTGCTTGGGCGGCGAGGCCATCAGGGCCAACAGCGGATCCCCGCTGGCGAGAGCAGCTGCGTACAGTGTTAGGCAGGATGAGTGTGAGCACAGCGTCCCATCCGGATGGCCTGGTGCTGGAGCTTGCTAGCTCCCATCCCACCTCGTTCCGCAGTCAAGACCAGCTGTGGGCTTGCAGCCTCCGCTTCCGTCGGTTCGCCTTGTGCAGCGCTGTAGCACACGCCCTGGCAGAGCAGCAGAGCTTTGGAGCCCTGTCCTGGGGACTCGGGGCGCTTGGTGCTTGCGCCTCCGCTGGCCGGCCGGGCTCCGCGTGGCCGTTGCGCCGACGCCCGCCCCGCTGGTGCCAAGACTTCCGCATATGCTTTCCGCCCGTCGGCCAAGTGGAGGCGCAGGACGTCGCCGTCACGCCACTCCGCAGGCACAGAGCTCGCTGGGGCAGGACTGCTGGCGGCTTGAGGGGCAGCCGCGTGGGGTGTCGCAAGGCGAGCGACAGAGGGTCGCCGCCAACACGCGGGAGCCCACGCACCCGCTGCGCCCCCTCTTTCGGGCGCCACTCTATGGGCTACATGGCCACGCGCTAGCATCAGTGTTCAACCGCTGTGCCCAGAAGGCAAAATGTGCACTGGCACTTCTTTGTTCGTGACACGCTTTCACTGAAGGTAGGATCGCGAGTATTTTGTGTCTACGCTAGACTGGGGTGCCGTTGTGGGTGCGGGTTTGGCCGGGCCCGTCGCTCAGGGCGACCAAGGTCGCGCCCGCATGAAGCTCCCGGACTCCGCAGCTTGCGTGCCTCCAAGTGCATCGCGAGAAAGCTTGTCATCGGCTACTTAACAAACAACGAATTAAAGCCAGAGCGCTGCTGCTGTTTGGACCTCTGCTCTCTGGATTTCTCTCTCTTTTTGTCCTGCGTTAACCCCTAGGACACAAGGGTCGTGTCATGTACCTACATCAGCATTAGCTAGGGGCAGAAGTGGACCTGTCAGGACAAACTCCGTGCCGATTGACTGCCAGGCTCTGTGCTCTTGCCCACACTGTCACCATGACATAGAGCTGAGCTACTACAAGCACAAGGCGATCACTCACGAGGCAGCTGGGCGGGAAGCGCATTCCGGCGCCATCTCGCTGAAAGGGAGTCCCCCGGCTGAGAGGCGCAGGCAAGTCATATTGGGGCACCGTTTGGGGTGTGGGGAAGGGGCTGTTGGCCGCGGCACGCGGCCATACCCGGCCCTCGAGACCCCGGGGTCCCCCCCACCCAAGCCCAGCGCAGAACACCGTCGTGAGCTCCAGCCTATGGCATGACACGTTCAGCCCCCAAGTATTGCTTGTTAAGACGATGTGCCCCAACGCGCAGGAAGCGCACCAGCGCGCCATGGCGCTCCACAACTCCGCCAACGTCATGTACCTGGAGAGCTTTGTGGAGAGCACCAACAGCCTGCCCCTAGAGCTGCAGCGTGTCCTCAACAACATCAAGGCGCTGGACGAGAAGTGCAACGACCTCTCGGCCGAGCTGCAGACCAACGTTCAGTTACTCCTAGCCATGCCGCCGCTCTACCGGCAGCCAGCGCCCACGCCCGAGTACGAGGATCTCGTAAACCGGGTGGCGTCCAGCCAAAAGCTCCTGCTCCAATTCGCCGAAGAGAAGGTGCAGCTCGCGCAGCAGGCTCACCAGCTCCTCGAGTACCACGCCCTCGAGCTGGAGCGGGTCACAGACGATCTGGACAAGGAGCTGCGGAAGAACAACCCCGACGGCGGGCTGGAGTACCTGCAGGACTTCGCTCTCGACACGGCCCGCGGCAAGACGCCGCGGTTAGAGGAGTTCAACATGTCGCTGCAGCAGGAGCTAGCGCTGCCACCGGCGCCGGCCCCCGCCGTGGCGCCGTCAAAGAAGGCCTCGGTGGCCAACGTGGCGAGCAAGGGCAAGCGGCCGCGGGACGAGGACGGGAACGCAGGCGGCGCGGTGGCGGGGGCGGCGCCCTCGCAGCCGCACGTCAAGAAGAAGGCCTCTGCTGCGGCCATGCAGCCGCTCAACACACAGGTGCGCGCGCGCGGCGGTAACAGGGGAGAGCTATGGTCCCACGGACGCCTGCACGCCGGGCCAGCAGGGGCCTGCTGGCAGATCTGTGCCTCAGGGGTGCCCCTTGTCGCGCGCTCCGCGCTGCCCGCCTGCAGGCCTCCACCTTCGACGACTATGGGCTGGACTCGCTGCCCGCCTACGACGAGCCCGCGGCGGCGGAGGCGCCCGTGCCCTTCATGCGGCCACCGCCTCCGGGTGAGCTGCAGCGGGTGCCTGAAGTGACAGCGCCCTCTTGAAGGGGCCGCCGTGTTGTGTCTTGGAGGCGCTTCACGGCGTGCGGGCGCCGGAAGCTTTCAACAAGAGGGCAGGTGGTGCCTCGCGCTTCCGCGCTGTGCCACGTGAGTCATCCACACGGTGCGACGTGATCCCTGACGCTGCCCCCTGCTCCGTGGTTGCGGCTGCGCTCGCAGGCTACAAGGCCTCCTCCCAGAAGCCCCAGGCGGCCACGGGGGGGCTGGTGCGGTACCTGTGCCAGGACGACATTGGCGAGGCGCTGGTGGGGCGGCACGCGGAGCTGTTCTGGCCGGACGACAATTTGTGGTACCTCATTGAGATCCAGGTGACCGGGCTGGCTAGGGTCGTCAATATCAGACTGGGGCTTCCCTGCTAGCCGCGGCATATGAGGCCCCAGGGGCCAGGGGCCCAGGCAGGCTTGATTGCACCTCGCTTAGGCCATAGGACAAAGTGCCCGCTGCCTAGGCCAGGGGCTTCGCTGCAAGAGCCTGGGGTCTGCTGCCTACAGCCATCCCAAGCGCACCCACGCCTGACCTGCTTTGCCTCCCGCTCCCCGTTCACCCACTTCCCTTTCCCCCACACAGGAGGTCCAGGTGGGCAGCCGGGAGGCGCGCGTGCTCTACTCCACGGGCGACTTCGAGACGCTCAATCTGGAAGAGACGGCCCGCGACATGCACATGGTGGGTGGCCGGGCCTGCCCACGGGCCGGCATTGCCAAAACACCGTGGCCAGCTAGCCAAGCGCAAACAACGGGCATGGCGCATGCGCGCGCATGAAATCCTTCGGTGCTGCGTGTAGTAACCGTGCGTGTCACGGAATGGCACAACGGGGCTGAACGCGACGCAGCCAGCGAGGGAGAGATTGTTACCCCCTAGTGCCAACACGTGCCATTCTGGCACCTTGGCACAACCCAATCGCACCCTCAAGGACCAAACACAGGTCAGAACCCATGCAGCATGCGCGTCTGCGGCGGGCCCGTGCCCCGCACCGGCGAGCTCTACATGACCAGGCCACCAGGCGCTGACCGGCGGTGCTTCAGGCATGTGGCGTCACTCTGCCACCGGACCCTGCACCCATGGCGCCAGCCAATCTCTACGACTGGCCCTGAGCTCTAGAGTAACCACAAAGCCGGCCACTGCCACACGATCGCACGGCTCCTCTGAGCTACGCGTCACACCGTGGCTCCCACTTGGCGTGACTCAAGCGCCACAAACCACAACCTCTGCACACAACAGCAGCTAATGTGTTCGTTCCGCGTGTCCTCTGCATGCGGGACCTCTGCATGCCCCAGCAGCCGATTTGTCCAGTCCGGGTGCCCTGGTTTCGTGCCATCCTTGTCAGTACTTGCACATGCGTTCTATGCTTCCGTCCGTCCGTTGTTGTCCGTGGTCCGGCCCCGTTGCCATGCCCATGCTCACACTAGTGCTTGCCCCTCATCACCCTGCCGCTGCGTCCTTCGTGGCTGGCCATAAGCCCGTTGTGCTCAGCGTCTGTCCGCGCCCCACCCCTCTGCACAGGTGCTCATCCCGGAGAACCTCTACACCTAGCGCTGGGCAGCCTCCGCATGCCGGGATGGCGGGGAGCGGGCGCGTATGGGCGCCATAGGCGAGCCGCCGGAAGGTGTCCACCTGTCCGGGGGCATGCCAGGCGTCCGGACCCGGCGGGGCAGGGGATGCGCCCCCAGCTTGCAGCTTGGGCGGCGCGTTGCGCTGAGGTTGGCAAGGGTGATGTGGTCGCGGGATGGTTCGGGCGAAGCATGATTGTCAGGCGGAGTCCAACTAGCCACGCCTCAGGACGAGGGCCCAATCATGCCGTAGCGCTTGCCCGCGGGCTGCTGGCCCGCTAGGGACGCCGAGGGAGTCAGCCCTGCTCGAGGCGGTAGGGAAGCCCGGGTGGTGCCGTCCTCCCCCGGCTCGGGTTTCACGCCTGGGGCGCTGGAGGACTGGCGCCTCTGCAGCGACTGCTGCTGGGACGCCGCTGCCGCCGCCTGCTGTTGCTGCTGTTGCTGCTGCTGCCGCTCCTCGTAGAGCCGGCAGATAGCCTCGTGGACCTGCGGAGTTCGAGGAGGGGGCCAGAGGACAGACGCAGCAAGTATCGGTAACGTGCTGGTGCAGTGGTGTAAGCTGGTTTACGTATCGCGACCTGCGGACCGCCCATCTCCCGACTCATCACATTGGCCCCACACACAGAACCCACTCACGCGCTGCTCGATGTCCTTGGACACCCGGCCGTCGGACTTTGTGAGGATCTCCCAAACCACGCGCGACGCCTTCTCAACCAGCTGGTCCCTGCACAGCCCAGAGGCAGGAGTATATGCGGGTTACGCGAAGAGCAGCGAGGGCCCTAGGGTGGGGCTCAGGACCAGTGCTGGGGCCATTCAGCAAGCTCTCAGCGGGATTGCCTAAGGGGGCTGATGAGTCTGTTCGAGAAAGACAGGAAGGCGACAGCCTGGCCCGTGCAACCGGGCAGGGAGGGCAAGCTTCAGCCGTCCGCCGCATAGTACGCCCGCGACAAGCTTCAGGTACCCCCCCCCTCGGCCCCCGCGCTCCTCCCCTGAGCTCATCACCCTGGCCGTCGCTCCCTGCTTACTTGAGCTCGCCGTGGAGCTCGTCTAGCAGCTTCTTACGGTCCTTGCTTGAGGCCTTCGCCTCGTCTGCGCTAAGCGTCTTGCTGCCCTCCACCAGCTCCCGCACGTACTCCCGCAGGACAGTGCTGCCCTTGAGCTCCTCAAACACCTGCACCAACCGTCCAAGCCAGAGGGTCAAGACTTGATGCCCGCGAGCACTAACAAGCAGCCAGAAGCTCACGTTCTTGCGGATTTCGTCAAAGGCGCCGTCGTCGATTACACGCTTGACCACACGAGCGCCCTCCTCAACTGGATTTGTCATTTTAAGCTCGTATTAGGAGGCAGATCAGCACGCAAATTGGTTGAAAGCGAGCATCTGAAGGCAAGGTAATTGCGCGAGGTAGAGCCTCAGCTTGAGCGTGCGAAGCTGCGACCAACGCAATGTCGATATGCTTGACTTATGGACGCTCTGTGTGGGCGTGCGCTCTGAGTAGGCCCAACCGGGAACCGGCGTTCCCGGCACGCTCAGCACTCCCAGCCCCGACCAACCCCCCTGCTCCCCGCGGCCGTTCCGTCGCTGTCCTTGCCCACCTGCCGTCGGCCCGACTCATAGGAAGCGTGTCCTGTACCCGTTTGCCTACTACAAAACGCAGTCCAGGTGTAAGGCCCCACAACGAGACCGTCAAGCCCAAGCGAGAGGACCCTCACGGCGCTCCCAGCTGCTCCCGGCGTCAAGCCTGGTCCCTGTCAGGCCCTGTCACCCCTTGCCTTCCCCGCCCCAAACCTATGCTATCGCACGCGGGTATCTGGCCCTGGCATCGCTGGCAGAGCGGCACGCCGTGTCGGCACACCCCAAAACCGGGGCTGCATCAAGCCCGATGTGCTGATATCGAATATCTCGGCCGCGACGCGGGCCCGCAAGCTCATATGAGATGTATAGCTGAGACGTTCATAAGAAGGACCTGATGGAGAAGCGGGGGCTCGGGTTTGAGATAAAGCGCCTTTTCCGTTTGCGGTGATACATTCCCCGCTGACTTCACCCGCATCGTATAGGCGATTCACGTAGCTCTAGAGTCCGCAAAGTATCAAGCTGTTTGCGGAGGCCCCAGGTAAGCACTTAAGTCTTAAGTGCCATGGAAGCCCGTGCGCGCCCAAGCTGCTTAACTCGAAAATCTGCCTACAGGAGTTGCAGCAGACTACATAAACAGTCTTGCGCTCCGCGGGAGAAGCGCTCCTCGAGCGCCTGGCGCCATGCTCCTCGCGTGGCCTCGTGCAGCCTCGTATCTTGACCAGCGCCGGTAGACGGGCTCCTTGGCACACCCGATGGACCAGGGCGTCGGGCCGGGCCCGTTTCCTCTGGTGGCGGGTGTTGCCGGGGGTCCGATACCCGGCGGCGGTGCCCCGGGTGCCTTCCGGCCACCCGGCCCCAGCGGCCTACCGCAGCCTGGTGCAATGCTCGGAGGCCCGCCTCTTGGAGTTCCACCCTTCGCCTTGCTGGGTGCTCCGGGCCTGGCGGGCTTGCTAGGGCCCATGCCAGGCGCAGGCTCCGGCGTGGCTCCCGGCAGTGCGCCCAAGGGCGGCGGGCCAGGTCAGGCCCCCCCGCCCGGCCTCATGCTGCCGCCCCACCCCCTGCAGCTCCAGGCCTTCCTGCAGCTGCAGCATCAAGCCCAGCAGCAGCACCAGCAGGCACAGCAGGCGCAGCAGGTCCAGCAGCAGACCGCGCAGCTCCAGGCACAGCAGGCGCAGCAGCTGCACCACGCGGCACACCAGCAGCTGGCCGCGTTGGGCGGGCTGCAGGGCCCCCTGTCGCCCTCCATGCCCCTGCAGCTCCAGCGGCCCATGGCGCCCCCTCCACCGGGCCAGGCACCTGGGGGTCCGCAGGGGCCACCCCAGGGCCTGCCCCTGCCTCCGCAGCCTGGGCAGGGGCCGGGGCAGGGCGCGTCGCAGCCCTCCCTGCAGCAGCTGCTGGCACCGCCCCACGCGCAGGGCCTCATGCTGCAGCCCCCACGCGCGCAGCTGCGGCCCCCGGGCCCTCCCAGCTTCTACGGCGCCCCCGGGCAGCCGCCGCAGGCTGCGAGCATGCCGGCCGCCATGCTGGCTGCGGCGGCAGCAGCGGCGGCGATGCCAGCACTGCCGCGACCCCTGCTGGCGCGCCGGCCGGTCCCCGCTCCCGTGCCGGGTCCCCCTCCGGTCCCCTCGCACGGTTCCATGCCTGCGCCCGGGCCCAGCTCAGCGCCGCTGCCGTCCCACAGCCAAGGCGCACCGCACGGCGGGCCGGGGGCGGGAGCCGGCGGGGGCGGGGGCCACGGGGGTGGGGCCGGCGCTGCAGGTGGCTATAGCGGCATGGGCCCCGTGGGTTCCATGGGCGGTCCGCCGCTGCGGTCGCAGTCTCGTTCCCTGGAGCGGCCCCAGGTCTCTGGCGGGTCCACCACGGCCAGTGTGGAGGTCAGCAGCGGTACGGGTACGGCAGGGCAGCCGGCAGCGGGCAGGACAGGGGCCGGGAGCTACGGCAGGTACGGCAGGGGCACGTCCGTTGGGAACCCAGCGGCGGCGCCCTCTGCTGGCGGCGGGGGCGGCGACGGCGGGACCAAGCGGAGGCGTACCACGTCGGACCTTCAGGCGGGCGGTGAGGAGGACGTGGGGCGGCCGGCACATGGCAGCGACGGCGGCAGTGCCAGCGGCAGCCAGGGGCCTGAGGCCAGCGCCCATGAGGCCCAGGTGTTCCAGGAGGCGCAGGGCTCGGACGAGGAGGTGGGCTCCGCTGGGAGCGCCCCGCCGCGGCGGGTGCCCTCGAGCGCCGCCACGGGCAGAGCGCGCGCACAGGCGGTGGATAGGGCAGCCGGGGCCGCGGGCGAAGGAGAGGCTGACGGCAACAGAGGCGGGTCGCCGCCGCCACGGCACGGAACCGGCTCGTACGGCCGCCGTGGCTCGGGACGCGGCACTGCGGGCGGTGCCGTACGGCAGGGCGTAGTGTACGATATGGATGACGAGGACGAGACCATGAGCGGCACGCCCGTTAGCGGCACGCCACTAACCAGCAACTCCATGCAGGCCCAGATGCAACAGGATCCAGATCGCGGGGAAGCACAGGGGCAGCTGCAGGCAGGTGGACCGCAGCAAGGGCAGGGGCCGCAGCCTGCGGGCCTGGCGCCCTCCCAGTCCCAGCAGGCCCTTGCGGGGCGGCCGCCCGGCTTCCCTGCAGGCCCTCCCCCTCAGCCCGGGCCGGTGCCCGGCGGCCCGCTGACGGCCGTGACAGCCGCCGCTGCGGGCCTGAGCCTTGCGGGCGGGCCGCCGACCCTAGGCGCACCGCTGGGGCCATACCCGCCGGGCGCGATGCCGCCCCCGCCAATCCCCGGGCTGCCCCACCCGACCCCCCAGCAGCAGGCCCTGATAGCGCAGCAGCTGCTGGCTCAGGGCATGCGGGTGGGTCCCATGGGCATGGGCATGGCCCCTCCAGGCGCAATGCCGGGCCCCTTCCCAGGCGGCCCCGGCCCGCCCGGTGGCCTACCGCCGGGCCACCCTGGCTTCGGGCCCCCAATGCCGGGCGCCGGCGGGCCCGCAGGGCCGATGCAGATGCCGCCGCCGCCCCCGCCAGGCGCGATGCCGCCGCCGCCACCGCCCCAGCAGCCGCCGCAGCAGCAGTCGGCTGCGGCGGTGCGGGCGCTGCTGGGCGAGGGGCTGTTCGGGGCGGTGCGGGCGACCATGATGCGGCAGCAGAGCGTGTTCGTGCAGCAGCTGGGCGAGCTGCACAAGATCGCGCGGGTGCAGCAGGTGGGGGGGGCCGGGGTCCTGCGGTGCGAGAGTTAGGGGGATTTCCATGGTGCGAGGGGCTCTTAGGCGCGTGTGCTGAGGGTGGAGCGTGTAGCTGCGGGGTGGTGGGCGGTGGCGCCCGGGGAGCTACGCGTCGCTGTGCTGAGGCGCCTTGCTACGTGCTTCGCGGGCAGGGCTCTGCGCGCAAGGCTTGTATGAGCCGCCTTGTGATGCCGTCAGCGGTGTTTCTCCGCCCTCTCTCGTGTCGCCCAGGTGATGTGGAGCGAGCTCATGGTGGTAGATCCGGCGGGCATGGCGGGGGCCTGCACGGCCGCGGGCTTCGCGGGGGCGGGCCCCACGGGGCCGCTGCTGCCGCCGCCCCCGCTGCCGCCCACGACGCCCTCGCCCAGCGGCGGGGGTGCGCAGGAGGGCTTCGAGGGCGCCGGGCCCGGGCCGGGATCCCCCGGGCTCGGGGCCACGGACGGAGGCGCAGGGGCGACCAACCAGGGCCAGGCTCACGCTCGGGCCCCTGCAGCCGCTTCCGTGGCAGGGGGCGAGGGCCTGGCGTATGCGCCCTCGGAGGCGGGGCCCTCGGGCGCCTGGACCTACGCCAGCGGGGCCGCCTCTGCCCCTTTCTACGGCGGCGCCGGCTCGGCCGCAGCGGGCGCTGGTGCCGCGACGGCTGAGGGTGGCGGCGGGGGAGGAGGGCGTGGAGGCCTGGGCGGGGCCCAGGGCTCGCGCAGCCCCAGCCCCGGCTGGGCCTTGCCCGAGGTGCTGCGGGCCACGCTGGTGTCCGACATGCAGCTACTGCTCAACCTGCCGGCGGGGCTGCGTAAAAAGGTGGGGCTGCCCGGGCCTACAGCGTAGCTTGGACGAAGCTCTCATGAGCGCTGTCGACGGCTAGGTAGAAGGGTCCATTCATTGGAGCATCCAGGTGCAAGGGCACATAGCACAGGTCAGGGAATGCCATGTGGGTCATCACTCATCAACCTTGCGTACTTTGTGTTCCTCCCCGCGCACACCTGCAGGTGCTGCAGACCGTGCCCCACCAGCAGCTCGTGCGCCCGCCTCTGCCCCCGCCGCCCGCCGTACGGCCCGCCGCCACGGTCATGCTGGGCGGCGGCGGCGGCGGCGGCGCGGTGGTCAAGCCGGCGGCCTCCAAGCTGTTCACCATGCTTGGGGACGATGGGCCGGCGGTGTCCGAGCAGCCCTCCGTGGTTCAGCAGTTGGCGCCGCCATCGCAGCGGCGGAGGGCCAACGGCGCAACGGACGTGGCGGGGGCGCCCGGAGCGGGGCAGGCTCCGGGCGGCTGGGACTGGACGCGGTCGGCGACGTTACAGCACGTGAGCGGCTGGGGCGGGCTTGGGGGAATAAGGTCCGGCGTGCATGCGTTGGGGTGAAGGCACGGATGTGCCAGACGCTTGGGTGCAGGGACATCGACTGCTGCCGCATGACATGTGGCACGAGAAGTATTGGGGACTGAGAGTGTGGGGACAATCTTTACTCGCCCTTGCCAGCAGCCCGGTAACCAAGCCTTACACACTGAGCCCCCAAAACTTTACACCCTTCCACGTCTGCCCACAGATCCTGGGCCCCCCGCCTCCCGGGATGTTCAACGGGCCCTTCCTCGTGCCGCCACCGCCCCACGCCACCGCGGCGGCAGTCGCCATGGGCCTTGCGCCGCCGCTCGGCGGCATGCCGGGCCAACACATGTTCCCCCCGCACGCACTAGGCCATGGCTTCGGGCCTGGCTTCGCCGCCCCAGGCCCGCCGCATGGTGGCACGGGTCAAGGAGCAGACGGGAATGGCGGTCACGCCGCCGGCCCCGGTGGTCCGGGCGCCGGCGGGGGTGGCTTTCGCGTGCCACCGCCGCCGGTGCCGCACGGGGCGCGGCCGCCTCCGTCGCCGCCGCCCGGCAGCATGGGCCCGCCCGGCATGCCCCTGCACATGCAGATGCACATGCACATGCAGATGGGGCTGCCCATGGGGCCGCCGATGGGGTGGCCGGGGCCGGGGCAGCTGCCGCTCCCCGGACCAGGCAGTCAGCCCGCGGGTTCCGGAGCACTCCCTGCCGGACCCACGCAGCCGCCCTTCTTCCCCGGCGCACCGCCTGCACCCCGGGCACCCGGCGGCGGCCCGGCGGGATCCCAGGGGCCCATGCCACCCGGGGCCCCGGGCTCGGGCGGTCCGGGCGTAATGGGGATGGGCCCCCCGCAGGGCATGCCCCCGCCGGGCCTCCCGATGGGTCTGGGCATGCCTGGGGGGGCAGCGGGGCTCTTGCCGCCAGGCATGGGCCCCGGCGGGCCGCTCGGCATGGGACCGATGGGCCCCACCTCTCCAACGGGAGCTCCAGCCTCCTTCGGCAGTGGAGCCCCCAGCATGCCCGGCCAACCGGGCTCCGGCGGGGGCCCACCAGGGGTGGGCCTGCCCAGGCCCCTGCCGATGCCCGGACAGCGGCCGCTGGGGATGCCCCCAGGGATGGGCCCAGCGCCCATGGGGCCGCCGCAGATGCCCGGGCGGCCCCCGGGCGGGGGCATGGGCTCCCATGGCCTCCCGAGCCCCGGGGCTCCGTTCCAGGCGCTGCCGGCGCTCTACGCCAACCGAGTGGGGGCAACGGTGCGTTGCGGGCAACGCTGTCTCATGCGTTGTCAGTTGCTGATTGCTAGGCGTTGTATCATATCCAGCTTGCACTGCCTGTCGCACCCTATGATTGCGCTTCTTGCCGTCTCCCTCGCAGGCTCCTGCGCCGCCACCCCCACGCCCCGTACCGGTTCCCGCCATGGACCCACACGAAGCCTGGTTTGCAAAGCACGTGGCGGGCGCCGCCGCGGCGGCGGCGGCGGCCACGGCCACCGCCTCAGCGTCTGCTAGCCTGCTGGGCGGCCCCCCTATGCCCCCCGAGTCCCAGCCCACCGGCCCACAGCCTGCAGCCGGGACGTCCGGCGCGGGGCGGCCCCCCTCAGCCACACCCACATCTGTGGAGCAGGGGCCTCGCTCCGCTGCCCCAGAGGCGGCGCCGGCAACGGCGCACGGGTCTGCAGCGACGGGGACAGGCGTAGGGGCACCGGCACTGCGCCGGCCACCTTCGCAACCGCAATTGAATCCCCAGTCACAACCCCAGCCACAGCCACAGCCGCGCCCCGAGTCTTCCGCTCCGATGCCCAAGGTTTCCTCCCGATCGCGGCTTGAGCAGCAGCAGCCTGGGCCTGGGCCTGGGCCTGGGCCTGGTCCGACAGCTTCGTTACGGGCGCCATCCCAGCAGGGCCCAGCCACCGGCGCCACAGCTGCCGATGGAGCCTCCCCCGCGGAAGGCGACGGCGGCAGTGAGGGCGGAGCCGGCGGGAGCGTTTCCGCCGGCGTCGCCGCAGCTCTGAGGGCCGACAGCCCCAGCGCGAGCGACAGCGAGGAGGTGGGCACCTCCCATCGCCCTCCCGCGGGCGGCGAAGCCTCGCCACCGCCAGAGCCCGAGCCTCAGTCTCGGCCGCAGCCCCTGCCGGCGCAGCCGCAGGAGAACGCGGCGGCTACCGCAGCCCTGGCGGCGGCAGCGGCAAGCTTGGGCGCGGACAGAGCGGGGGCTGAGACAGGGGGCCCGGGCGGGATGTCGTCGGGGGCCGCCGGCGCGGCGGCCCCCGCCCCTGCGGTGGTGAGCCGCTGGTGGAAGGACCCCAGCACCGCCTTCGGGGAGCTTGGCCTGGTGGACCCCCAGGTGGGCAGCGAGGGGCAGAGCGGGTGGCTGGGGCCTGCAAGGCACGCTTAACGGTGTCCGACACGTGGGTTGAGGAGGGTTGGCGCGCGTGGCCGTTGCAGTTTGCTGCCCCATTCGGTGTGCGCCCGAGCGAGGCGGGGAGACAGAGGGGTTGTGCCTTATCGCATGTTGCCTGCTGCCGTGACACCTGCTCCCACGTGCTGTGGTGCACCCGACCAGGCGCTGGGCAACCCGCCGCTCCCCGCCGAGGAGGCCGATGAGGAGACGGCCGGCAGGTGGGTGGGCTGTGACTGGGCGAGGTGGTGCTAGGGACCGCGGCTCCCTCCTTGCCACCACCGTTCCTCCACCCCTACCTGTCCTTCCTACCCCACCCGGCACGTGAGAACCGACGGCCCTACGCTCCGCAGGACGGGCACCACCCCCGGCGGGCCCCCGGGACCTCCGCTGCCGCCCAAGAAGCGAGACAAGTACCTCCTCGCCGCCGCCAACGCCGCCGCAGCGGCGGCCGCCGCCAATGCGGGCGCCGGGGGCGACCCCGCGGCCGCGGCGGCGGCCGCAGCCGCGGCGCTGGTGGCTGCGGGCGGCGGCGCGGGCGGCTCCATGCTGCCCCCCTCCAAGCTGCCCGAGGTGCTGCTGGCCGCCACGCGCCTGCTGCAGCCCTCCGCCTTCCGGGTGAGCGCACGGGGGATGGGTCCCAGGCGGGAAGGAAGCAGGGGCCCTAAGTGCGGCAGGCAGGGCTCTGCTCTACGACAGCACCTTTCTTCTTGCACGCCACGGAGCCCTGACCCTCCTCCTCTCCCGCCCCCGCCCCCGCCCCGCAGCCGGTGGCTCCGCGGCAGCAGCACTCGAACCGCGGCTCCAACCGCCTCACGCTCACCGCCGGACCCACTGCCAGCCAGACAGAGTCCCTGGCGTCGGGCCACTCGGCCGGCGTCTGGGGCCCCCGCGGGCCCAAGGGCATGGGCGGCGCCCTCAGCCGCCGCGCGCCGGAGGTCTCCGAGGCGGGAGGGAGCAGGGCCACCGGTGGGCCCGGCCCGGCGCACCGCACCTCGGGCAACGGGGCGATGTCGTCGAGGGGCGGCGCAGCTTCCGGCGCGGGGCGGGGTGGTGGACGAGGTGGGGCGGGCAGAGGTGGAGGGGGCGCTGCGAGCCGGGCGTGGGAGGGGGAGGCGAGTGAGGCCGCGGGCTCGGAGGCCGGCGGCAAGGGAGGGGCGGACGTGGGCGGCGACGTGGGGTCGCGTCGGGGCCCGCCGCCGGGAGCGGGCAGCAGGCCTGCCGGGTGAGGGGGCCCCAGCGAGACTGGAAGAGGCATGCGCGGGGGCGACACTGCTGAACCCTGTGGCAGTTGGAACGACATAGAAGAAGAAGACTAGGAAGAGGCGGGTGGTGTTTTGGCAAGGGATGCTGAATCGTCTTGATCGCTCAATGGGAACGGCGCTTGCTGGATGGAAGACATAGCGTTGGGCAGTGGGGGAAGGTGTACGGACCGTTAGAAAGCTATGTGTTTGGGTGTGTTTGCTGTACGGACAGCTACGTGTTTCGGGAGGCTAAGTTCCACCCTCAGTAGCCAGGCTAGGTTGATGTTTGGGAGGATATGGCGGGTGGGATAGGTGTGCAGGCCGGATGTTGCCATGTCAAGACCTTATATCTTGGTGTGCTTTGATGGCCGTTTTGGTCCGAACGGTGATGCGGAACGCTGAGGCCTCCCAGCGGCATGGTGACCATGTGCTGGGCCCTGCAGTGCCGTTTCATTTCCGATAAAGCACGATGCCCTTCTGTCTAGTACGTGTGCGGGGCGTGAACCTGCTTGACGTCTGCGCTTGCGGCCCTGCTTTCGTACTGCGCGCGCCCTTCGACTGCTGCTTGCCGGACTGTTTTGTTTGGGGCTCCCCCCCTTGCGTTTCGTGTGCTTCCGAGTCAAGTCGAGTTGTCCACCTCTGACTGGCTTTGGCGGTTGCCTGGAGCCTGGCGAGGCGGAACCTGAGGATTAGCAACGCGGGCAGGGAGCCTCGACGGGAGGGCGAAGCTGCCGTGCAACCTGCAGGCATGTGGGCACCCGTTCCTGCAGAAGGAAACCTCGAGGCCTCGGGAGGGTTGATGGGTTGCTACAGTTCAGCCTCCAGGCGAGGCGAGGCCAAGGCGACGTTGGCGGGGCTATGAAGGTGACTGAGCTGGGTTACTGCAATAAGAGAGACGGGCGGCGGTTGCGGGTGGTGGGCAGAGGAATGAGCTGGCATGGGTGTCTTCGTCGGGTGAGCAGGGCGATCGAGACTGTACCGGTATGCTGCGTGCTGTTGGCGGACGTCTGTCAGTTGGGCAGGGAGTCGAGGATGGTGCGCATGAACTGGAAGGTGCCTCTGCATGCATGCCGTGCCAGGCGGGTTGCCTCCTCTGTTGAGGACGGCACCATTCCCATGAGTGCCTTGCCAGGTAGTCAGGTAGGTTGCGCTGCTGCTCACAGCCGGTTGAGTGCGCTTGCGTGGTGGCTTCTCCTGCCGCAGTGAGAATAGTCGAAAGCCCTTGCGCGCCCTGCGGGCTACTCAAATTGCAATCCGCACCCGATCAATAGCATGAAGCGGCCTTAGCCCAGTCTCACTGCAGACCGCTAGACGGACTGTCGCACGCTCGAGCATGCATCACCTGACACCAGGCCTCAGCCCTGCATTCGTCCACCAAGCCAGCAGCAAGAACCCTCACTCAGTGGGCCCCAGCGCCCACGCCTCCCCCCATCCGCATGCCTCACGCCTGCTGCTGCTTGAGGTCGAAGGCGTACACGTTCTTGCCGCCCACGCCGATGGCGAAGCGGGCGTAGCCCGAGCCCACGTACAGCACGTCATTCACGATGAAGGGGCCTGGGGGCACGGGCAGGGGGAGTGGGAGGGGCCGAGAGGGTGAAGCATGGAGGGTTTACCGGTAGGTCGTAGGCTCAGGTGCGCGGGGGCCGGGGGCCCCGGGAAGCGGGCCATACATTACAGTGCCCGGGAACCCCAGCAGTCCCCACGCAAGCCAGACTGCTGTCACCAGGCCCGCTGGCCCCGCTCACCGCTGACCACGCTGCCCGACCCGGTGGAGAAGATGCTGTACAGGGCGCCGGTCTCGGCCTTGAAGGCGACGATGTGGCCCGCGGCGGAGAGCGTGGGGTAGAAGACGTACCCGGAGCCGGCCAGGGTACCCACACCCGCATAGGTGGGCGCACCCATCTGCACATCGATGTTGGAGAAGCCGGGTGAGAGGGATCATCGAGCAGGGGGTAAGCGGGATGGGTGGGTGGCAGCGGGCCCGCGGCACACAACGCTGCCGGCACGCACCAGGCTGGCGGGGATGGGCGAGGCGGCCTGCCACGTAATCTTGCCAGTGCACACGTCCACCGCGGTGGCGAAGCCAGCGGTGGTCCACTTGGGGCCGCCGGGGGCGGGGCTGTGGGTAGGTGGATGGGATCGGTCGCATGGGGAGCGGGGACGGGCGACGAGCTTCCGTCCCTGGGTGCTTGCAGGACATGTACGGCCACATGCATAGCGCATGCACACTCACTTGATGAGCGTGTCGTTGGCGCCCTTGAAGTTGGAGTTTTGCAGGAACACCGTGCGCATGCCGTCGAAGGCGCTGCCCCACTGCGAGCCGCCCGTGTCGCTGCCCACGCCCGTGTACAGGCTCCAGACGAGGCGCTCGCCGGCCTGGGGCGAGGGACGGAGCGGGCGGGGGCCGAGGCGGGTTGAATGCTGAGGAGCGGCAACCAGCCTGCCCCAAACCGTGTCCGCCCCGCCTTTACCCCAAAGCGCACCGGTGCGCGCCCCTACGTTCCTGAACCCTTACCGCGTTGGGCCCGGCCGGGTCCAGGGCGTAGGCCTGGCCCGACTTCTGTGCCGCCACCAGCAGGTCCCGGGGGCCGGCGGGGCAGCGCACGCCCTGCAGGAACAGGGGCGCCTGGCCGAAGTCTGCGGGAGAGGGGAGGGGTGGGCAGGTTTGGGGTCCGGCCATGTCAAGCGGAGGAGAGCTGCGTGGCGGGTAAAAAACCCATCGGTCTGCGCGGGGGCTGGCTCAAGCGCACACAACGTACCGTAGTCGGGGCTCTCGGGGAAGGGGCAGGCGTTGGGAGCTGTGTGGGGAGGGCGGGCGCATGCGGGTCATTAGAGTACTGTAACACGCGCGGCGGCTCGACCTGGTCAGCGACCGTACGGTCAACGCTTGCTTCTCGTGAGTCTTCGCACAATCACTCACTGCCCGGCACGTAGCACGACAGGGTCCAGATGTCGTAGTACGTCATGCGGCGGCCCCAGGCCAGGCTGCCGTCGGTGATCTTGACGGCCACGATGGACTCGTCCCTGGGGGGGTGGGGGCGGCGGGGAGCGGCGAAGGTGGGGTGTCACGCACGCCGTTAAGGGCCGACACGGCACGGCCACGGGAACAGGGTTGGAGCTGGATGGATGGTGCGGGCGGGCGGGGTGCAGGCGGAGCCTGGCACGGCAGCGCACGCACAGCATGGTGAGGGCAGAGGGCGAAGGCGGGGTTGTGCACGCACGAGCACGCACGCACCAGTTGCCGGCCACGTCGACGCAGGCCTTCTGCGCCAGGGGGTTGCCGGCGTTGCCGCTGATGCACCGCTCCACGGCCTCGGGCACCTCGTAGGCGTTGCCGGTGGCGATGTAGATCTGGGCGGGGGCGGCGGGGCCATCGGGGAGGTGGGGAGGTGGGGCGATCACAGTGGAAGTCGAGGTTGTCGGGACACGGTGGGTGGGTGTGCAAAAAAGGCCCGGTCTCGGCCCGGGTGGCTGGCTTAAGGCCAGGGAAAATGCGGAGCACCGCCCAAGGTAAGCGCAGTCCGTGTGCAGCAGCCTCACATTAAACAGCACGAGCACGAGGACGTACACTAGCGCCAAGCAAGCCCAGGTGCATGCCCAACCAACCCTCCCGTCCCACGCACCACGCCGCGCGCCAGGTCCACGGCGGGCGCCGAGCCCCACACCGCCGCGCCCGACCACGAGTCCGTGCGGCCCCCATTGGGAGGCACCGTGAAGAAGGTCCACATCAGGGCGCCGGTGGCCAAGTCGAGGCGCTTGACGCTGCCGCGGAAGGTGCAGCACTCCCTGGGGGACGGAGGGTGGCGTACGCGCCGGTGCGTGACGGGGCACAGCGGTGTGAGGCAGTGACGCAGAGTCCGGGAGGGCCTGGTACGTCAAGCATGCAAGGGCATGTGTGTGTGCGCGGCGGACGTGTGCAAGCTGCGGGGCATGCATGCATGCATGCATGCGGAACGACGGACTCACGTCGACAGCGCCGCCAGCTCCTCGAGGGAGGACACGCCCACAAACACAGAGCCTGCTCGTCGGGGACAGAGCCAGAGGCAGGGCGGCATGAAGGGCAAGGGCACTCTCCGACCACCATCCATTGGTCTCCCACAGTGCACAGGCCCCACAACGCCTCCCCCGCCTTGCCTCCGCTTACGCCCCCAAGCTCCGACGCACCCCACCCCCGCCCCCGCCACGCCACGCACCCGCCGCCACGGAGACCGAGGCAGTCACCACTGCGTAGGGGCTGCCGTCCGACACGTCACTGCGCCAGACCAGGGAGCCGTCGCCGACGCGCACGGCCGCCACCCATGCCATGGAGCCCTTGGTGGGCAGGGGGCCGTTCTTGACCTGGGCGGGGGTGGGGCGGGGGCCGGTTAGGACGGGGTGGAGGCGGTGAGAGTGAAGGGGTGAAGGGGTGGAGGGAAGGGGGCCGGCGGGGGTGGGGCCCGCCCGTGCATGGTCAGGGAGGGCGGGGCTGGCTGGCGGTCCAGGGGGGCTGTGGAGGAGTATCTGTCTGGGGGATAGGAAGGGGGGATAGGAGGGGGGGACTGTAGAACGGTCCGGCGTAGATACGGTGCATGAGTATCTGTCTGGGGGGTAGGAAGAGGACGAGCACAACTCGACATGCATCCCGCACGTGACGCACTCACGCACCTGGATGCCGATCACGACGACGGGGCCGGCGGTGGCGTGGGTGGCGTGGACCGGCGAGGTGCGGGTGACCAGCGTGAAGGCGGCCTGGGGGCCAAGCAGAGGGGGATGGAGGGCAGGGGCAGGAGGGCACGGGGGCGGAGGAAGTGCCGTCATTTTGCGTTGGCGATTGCTAGCGGTTAGGGGGGGGAGGCACGCCTGCTTGACCTGCTGGAGAGGCAGCCGGAGGTTCGATGACGCCACACCCCGGCCCCGCGGCCCGGCCACTGGTCCTGTGAGCTCGGTGTAATCATCAGCAAGCCCTCACGCACGTTATTGTTGTTGGTGGGCCTCAGGGTGCCAAGGTCCCCCAGCACCGTGTTGATGAAGACCTGCGACCGTAGAAGTGGGCGCGTAGGGCGGGGAGGGTCGGTTGGGGAGGTGATTTGTGGAGGGGCGGGGCGGGGAGGAGGGCTGGACGAGCGAGCGAGGCTCGGGCAGCAGGCCGTCGTCGAAGGAAGCATACATTCGCGAAGCGCCACGGAATACCGCACACCGCCTTCCCACCTTCCACTCCTGCGCGCCGGTCGCCACGTTGAACTTGTACAGGTAACCTGCCCAGTCCCCGACATACAGGAACCCGTCGAGGACGGTGGGAGTGCACGACACGTCGGCCTCGGTGGGGAACGTGCTCTTGAGCTGTCGGCCGAGGGAGTGGCGCGAGGAAGGGAGTGCGCGATTCAATTGTCGGGGGAAGGTGGCAAGGCATACAGTGCGTCAGCGGCGCGATGGCTCAGTGTGCGGCGGGGTTGCGAGGTTGCGATGCCCGTCGTGAGCGCCATACATGAGCGGGATGGCAGGAGGTGGTGGTGGAAAGCCCTCCGCTAGCCAATACGTCAGTTGCCCCATGCTTGCGGGGACGGGGGCGGCGGTCGGCGTGTCCGTCCATCGGCATGAAGAAAGCAACTTGACAGCGCGGCAGCCGCCATCACGACAACCTGCCCCTCCCCCGAGCAGCATAGCTTCCCCTCAATGCGCCTCAGTCCTTCGGGGGCTGGAACCTTACTCCTGAGGCCCCTCCTTGCATGGGCAGGATGCTCATGCACCCCCACTACACACCCACCGCGATAGACGCGGACACCGCCGAGCTGATCACAGCGTTGCGCTGATTGTTGTTGCCGCTGCCACCCCAACCAGTCCATTGACTTGTCGTCTGCGCTTGCGCCGTGCCGGCGAGCAAGAGTGCCAAGGCCGCGACGGCCGCGACGGCTGGCCTGAATGCAGCCATGTTGGGTGTTGTTGACAAGAATTGTGTGAGCAAACCGATGCGGTTTAGGGGCCTTTATGGAGCCAGGAAGCGTACGGCCTACGGTCGGGACCTTTCGTCGGCAGTTGGTCTGCTACAGCACCTAAACTTGGCTGGCCCGAGTGCCAGCTGAATAGCCGACATTACGTGTATTGCTTGACTGAGGGGCCGGTCTTCGGACGAGCGAGGCCAATTCATGCGACAATGAAACCTGCGCAATGCCAGCATAGCGACCGTGTATCACAAGAAATGCAGCGTGAGAATGTGTAGGAATTGAAGACGATAACATGGAGTCGAGGGGCTGACGTTCGATCCGCGAGGCCGAATTGACAACCACAGTAACCGGCGCAAAGCTCGGCCGGAGCATTACGAGCGATACAGCGGTGATGCCAGGGTGATGCGCTTTTGTGCAGTGCAAAATGCCGGTCTGGGTTTCGGCGCCGGACGTTCGGGTTGTCCTTAAGGTTGCTCCGATCCCTGGGTTGTGCTCGCGACCGGCCGTCACGCAAGCGTCAACGCCCCAAAGAATTCGCTACAACTCGCTCGCAGTCGCCGAGAGTCACCCTTCGTCACCCTTGGTCGGCCTCAGCGGCGTCTCGACTCGTCTCGATCGATTGCCAGTACCGCGCCTCTTCGCGTGTGGGGTGGCCTGACCACTTGCCTGGCTGCCCGTCAAGGAGCCTGCTGGTAGGACCGTCCCGTCCCTGCAGCTTCGCAGGGGCACTCATCCCCAACGTCCATTCGGTAGGCGCCTTGGGCGCCTTGGGTCCCAGCCAGCCAGCCCCAGCAGGCCTTCAGCCCTAATCAACTGTCTAGACGCCCGAGACAAGCGAGGCAAGGGGCCCAACGTTCGACGCGTGCTCTTGAAGTAGGTCTTAGGCCTTCGTAGAGAGCAGGCGATCGTTTCGAGGCTGTAGGTCCCCTCCCGCCGTGCCTCCCAGCCCTCGGCTCCCTCGCCTTCATCCCCTCGCCGTCGTCCACCTGCTTCGCATGCCTTCCCCATCATACGGCCTGCTCCCACTCCCTAAGGTGCGCAGTATGTGTGTGCGAGTGCTCATCATCGCTGCATGCATCCGGACAGTCTGCTGATCCAGACATAAATGCCTGCATCTGACTTCACGGGCCTGGCTGGGGTGAATAAGCCCGCACATAACACCCTGGGTATGGGCCGTTGGGCATGGGCAGCGCATGTGAGGGCAGCATTCGCAGCAAGACAGAGGCGGACCGACTCTGACATGTAAAAGCACGCACCTCACCGCTTATCGCTTCCATAACTCCGCTAGATGCCTGGCGACCACGTACGGCGGTACCCCTCGGGCACAGGTTACGGCGTGGGACTGGCCGCAACTCCGCAACCGCCCTCCCTACCTTCCACCCCCAGTCCGCGGCCCCCCAGCGCAGCTCGTCATAGTGCCGCCAACAGTGGCACGCCCCTGGCAAAAGCTTAAGTCCTCAACCCTCCAACCCCGAGCGCCGGTGCATGCCCTGATGAGCCCCCACCAACCAAACTGCTCCGCATGCTCCTGCACCGCCGGTGCCCACGCCCACGCACCCAAACAGGTGTAGTATCCCTGCAACCGCGGACCCTGACGACTGCGACTCTAATCGCTAGTCTCCCTTTTGCCCGCAGGCGGCACGATCCGCCCTGCGTCCACACGCTCGCCTCACGCGTCCGCCTGATCGGCCGTAGAGCCCAGCGTGGCTCCGCTGGCGTCGTGGCCGGGGGGCAGGTCGGGGCCGGAGGCCTTGGCCTGGCTGGGGGGGACCGTGCCGCCTGGGGGTGAGGCGGAGAGCATCGAGGGTGCGATGAGACGCTGGGATGGAGGGGGTGTGGCGCGGTGACATGGTCGGCTGTTGGGAGGGGTGCCTCCCACTCCGGGTTCGCTCGATGTTGGTGAGCACCCGCCAACTTTCTGGGCTGCCGTTGAACCCGACAGCACGGACTCACGGACTCACCCGCAGGACCCGCCGCCGCCCTCGCCGCCGAGTCCTCCGCGGGCCTGCCCCCGGCGCCAGGCAGCGGCTGCTCGCTGCCGCCCGCGCCCCCGTCCGCCTCCACCAGCTTGCCCCGCCGCGCCTCGGCCTCCTCAGAGGCACCCGTGCCGCCCTTGCCCCCCGCGTTGCCGCCCGCAGCGTAGGCGTCCTCCCGGATCTGAGGTTGGGCGGGACGGAGGGGGTAGGAAGGGGGGGCAGGTGAGGCGCTGGAGGGACGGGGGGCCTCGACGGAGAGGGTGCGCAGAGCGCGCTACGGGGCCGGTAGGGACCGCCGTTGTTGGCGTGCAGGGACCCGTGACTCCAGCCTCAGCCCCCAACCCCATCCCCAGCGCCAGATGGCGCACCATGACCACCGGAACCCACGTGCGCGGACTGCGCCCTCCACCCTCCACCCTCAGCCCCAGGCTCTGGACCTTGTCCACTCCTCCCTGCTCCGACGGAGGGGGTGCGCAAAGCGTGGTGCGGGGGCGGTAGGGACCGTCGATGTTCACGCGCAGGGACCCGTGCCTCGAGCCTTAGCCCCAGCCCCAGCCACACGTGATCACTGGAAATGACGTGAGGGCCTGACGTTGTCCACTCCTCCCTGCGGCACCCCCACCCGCCGTCCCACCTGCGGCATGGTCCCCGCTGTCTCTATCACTCATCCCCTGCCCCACCCCCGCGCCCCGCCGCCAGCCCCCCCATCCCCCCCGGCCCCACCTGAGGCATGGAGTAGTCCCCGGGGCCCATGTCCCGGTTCTCGATGCCCACGGGGGGGTCCGGGGAGGCCAGACCGCTGCCGGTCTCGGGGCCCGTGGTGTCTGGGGGCGGGGCCGCAGGCAGCAAGGTCAGGCAAGGTCGGCAGGGCACACGGAGGTTGCCATAGGAGATGGGGTTGCCCCCAGCTCTGCGGCACTCGAGGGCACAGCGTACCCTGACCCAGGCCCCAACAGCACGCACAAAGGAGGCACAAAGCAGGCACAAACTCCCCCGCCCTCAGCTGCAGCGCAACTCCAGGGCTGTGTGCACTCAGAGGGCACGGCTGCATCTGCGGGCCTCACCCATCGGCTGCTGCGCCACGCGGGGTCCGGGGGTGGATGCCTCCTTCATGACGCCGGGGTCGGCGGTGGCTGCGAGGGTGAAGGGGTGCGGGAAGGGTGCGGGGAGACCAGGTCAGGCCAGGAGGCAGCGGGACGCAGGAAGGAGGAGATAAAAGGAGTGTCGGCAAGGCGTGGCGCGAGAGGCCAGGGTGACGATAGATGCCGGGCATGTGGCCGGGAGCGCAGGGGCGAGCTGCGCACCTGGGCCGCCCCGGAAGTCCGGCATGGGCGCCTGGCCCTCGGTGGAGGGCCCCTCCCTGCTGCTGCCCTCGCTGCTCAGGCAGCGGTAGCCCGCGGGGGCCGAGGCCGCGGCTGCGCCCGCGGCGGCTGCGCCGCGCCGCGCCAGGGCGGCTCGGAGGGGCACGGAGAGCTGCATTGTGGCTGCTGCGACTGCTGTGGTGTGAGGTTGTGCTAAGCTCTGTGCTGCTGCTTCCTAAGGTGGCTGGGCAAGCAACGGCGGTCGGGCTTTGAGCAGCGGCCTCCGCGCATGGACCCGCGTCACCTCGCGCAGGGCCCGGCGAGCCCCCCTCGCCCTCCCGCGCCCCCGCCCCCGCGCTACCAGCAGCAACCGCAGCAGCTCCTCACCTGTAGCTCAGCAACACGCGCTCGCCGCCGCCTTGAGGCTCGACTCCACTCTCGACAGCGCTCCTGCTCGCGGCGCCCGGCTCCTCTTCAGCCGCAGCTTTCTTGCTTCAGCGCAGCACCGCAGCCAGCGCTCTCGGCGTCCAGCTCCCTCCACCTCCAGCTCCCAGCGCCCCGCGCCATGTCTTCCTCGGCCCCCGACGACACCTCCCCCGGCCCCTTCACGGGCGGCCCGGGCTCCCTGCAGGCCACCGGCATCTTCTCCGAGCGCCCGCTCATGCGCGTGGAGGGAGACACGCTGGTCCTCGACACGCCGGGAGGGGGGGGCGGAGGGGGCGGAGGGCGCCCTGGACCCGGCGGGGCGGCGGAGGCGGCCAGGGCTGAGGAGGCTGTCAGCATGGCCGGCGGCGGCCCCGGCGGAAATGACCCGGGCGTGATGTATGCGGGAGCGGGAGTGGGGGCGCCGATGGCGGCGGGAATGGTGCCGTCGGCGCCGCCGCTGCCGGCGGCGGGGGCGGCAGGCGTGGGGCCCGGTGGCGGGGGCCCCTACCCCGCCATGCCTGAGGCCGCTGGAGGGCTGGTGCCGCCGGAGTTTGCTCCGCGGGCCACTGCGGCCGGAGCCCTGCCCCCAGGTGGGTCGGCCAGCGCCTGAAGCGTTGGACGGGGGGGAGGGGGCGGGCGGGGGCCGGTATGCTTGACGTCAGCCGTGAAAGCGACCTGTGGTTCTGTATGGGTCCGGCTGAGCAGAAGGAGGTTGAGAGGCTAGGGTGTGGACGTCTAAGTTGGGTGCTGCGTCTGCCTCCCCCCCCCGCGTGCAGGAGTTTTTGATCTGGAGGGCCGGCCGGACTCGACGGGGGCCCCCGGGCAGCCTCCGCCGCCCCAGCAGTACAGCGAGCTGCCGTACTAGCGCAGCCGTACCAGAGACCAGAGAGAAGGGAGAGGAAGAGCAAGAGCGCCGGAAGGCCGTGGAGAGGCGCGGGCGAGTGCCGAGAGCTCCCGCGCGGAGCGTAGGGGGGAAAGGGCCGCGTAGGCCACATGTCCTATGCATTTCGGTACTGTGTACATATTGTAGATACCTGGCGGCGGTGGTGCCCTACAGGGCAGGTTTGAATGTCAGCATCAGCCGGCTGAATTGGTGGTGTGGTGTTGGCGTTGATGGGCAGGACATGTAGCGTCGGGGGCCGAGGTCAGGATGTATGCCACGTGTAAGTCTGAAAGCGGGATGTGCATTCCAAAGGACATGTCCTTCCGCCCGCGACCGGCACCGGAGCCTGGGGTTCGCGGGGGCTGCCGGCACGTGCCGCCGCAAACCCCGCGGGGGTTTGGCGGGACACCATTGAGTCCATAGCAGCGACAGCTCAACGCCCTCAAACGAATTCACTGCAACACACTAACCCACTGTGCAGCTCACGCGATCATTATAGCGCGCGTCCTACCCCGATTGGTCGAACTTGGATTGTCCGCCGCGCGCGTCATCTCCCGCCATCATCTCCCGGCGCCCCGATGTATGGTGACAGTCAATAGACAAATGGCAGACACGGCCCAGGCACTGCTCGCCGGGCTGAACGAGGCGATGGCTGCTTTCCTGCGCTCTAGCGAGGAATCGCCCTGGGTGCTGGTCGCGGCGGCGATCTTTCCAGTGATCATTTCAGTATGGTTATGGGCGCGGAGACGTATCCCCGGAGACGCGCCGATTGTGTCGGTGAGTCGGCGGCAGCCACCCTGCCTTGCGGCCTTACCCCATACGGCCCCTATCCGGGCGAGCTCCCCGAGCTCCTCCCATGGCCTAACCACCAGCCCCGCGGCCTTTGACCTCAGGGCCTGCCGCTCCTGGGCAGCGCGCTGGGCCTCGCTAGGCACGGCGTGGCGTATGTACACAAGGCCCACCAGCAGGTGGGCAGCGGCGAGGAGTCGGCGCCAGGGCGAGGGCGCCTCCTCCTGGGACGTCTGCAGGGTCCAAGCCCTGTCCGGCGGGGACCCGGGGCTGCGATCGGGACTTAGCAGGCTCACCTTGTAAGTCTGAGTCGAAGCGCGCGCCTGGCCCTCCCTCCGTACAGTACGGCAGCGCCTTCTCCCTGAACCTGGCGGGCCAGAAGATGACGTTCCTGTTTGAGCCGGAGCACATCGATGCGTTCTTCGGACTGCCTGACGACAAGATCACCTTCCGGTGCGCAGGCGGGCTTAGCTGGTAGAAGGGAGGAGTTGCTCTAGCGTCTAAGGGGGCTCTGAGGGAAGGGCGGCAGCTCAGGCTGCATGGGCACCGTCGCCACCCGCTGCAACTGGTGTTACCGGCACCGGTACACACGACACAACCACATACTGCCTCTGCACGCGCTGCTCTGTCCCGCGTCAAGCCGCCCGCCAACCCCGCGTCGAGCTCACGGCCGACACGAGCCCCACCCGCCCTGACCTCCTGGCCTGCTTTCTCTTTCACCCCACCCTCTCAGGCCCGCCGTGGAGCAGTTTACGCAGCGCGTGTTTGGGCTCACGTCGCGGTCCTTCTTCCCCCTGCACTCCAAGGTGGAGAGGGGGATGTGGGTCGGGAGGGGCGCGGGCCGTGTGTTGCAGCCGTGCCCCCCACCGCCCAGGCCCCTTCACAAGCAATCATACCCGCTCCCTGCCCCCCCCCCAGATGCTGGCGGAGATCCGCCACCTGCTGGTGCCCGGCACCCTGGAGGCGCACATGGGGGTGAGGGGGAGGGAGGGGGCCAGCAGGGAGGGCGTCGAGCGGAGGGGTGCCGTCCGGATGGGGCAGGCACCACTGGCAAAGCCGTTCGGCTGCTGCACCGCACCGCAACCCTCGCGCTGCCTTCACAAAAACCTCTCCCGCCCCCCCCCCCTCCCGCAGCTCATGGGCCGACGGGCGCTGGCGCTGCTGCCCTGCTACGTGCACCACGCGCAGGTGGGGCGTGGGCGGGGGCGGGTGCGGCCCGGCGGCTACTTGCGAACTAGCCCCCGCCCTACGCGGCTACGTGGGCTGTGGCTCCCGCACTGTAGACTGGAGCCTTCTCCCAACTGGTCCTGGAACTGACAACGCCCCGCTCCCTCCCCGCCTCCCTCCCCCCTTCCTCCTTCGCCCTCCTTCCCTTGCCCCCAACCCTGTGCCCCCAGGTCGACCTGTACGCGCTGTGCCGCGGGCTGGTGTTCCACGTGGTGCTGGAGACCCTGTTCGGGGGGGCCTTCGTGGGGGCGCTGGGGGAGCTGACGGGGGCGGGGGCGGAGGGCGAGGGGGAAGGAGAGGGGGAGGGGGCGCTGGGCGGCGAGGAGGCGCGGTACCTGTGGGCGCGTGACCCCGCTGCCACCGCCCTGCCCCGGCCCCCCGCCGGCGTGCGGCGGCTGGCGGAGGAGTTCTTCTGCTTCGAGGACGCATTCGAGGTGGGGGGGTGGAGGGGAAGGGGTATGGGGGGAGGGGCGGGAAGGGAAGTGTGGAGCTGAGCGGGATGGCGCCGCCGCGCGGGGATGGGTTGCTTGAGTGAGGAATCATGGGGTAGGTAATCCCAAACGCCACGCGCTCTGCCGGTTTCCCTCGTTGTCTCCGTCCCACACTGCTGGCACGTCCCGCCCTGCCGCCCCGGCCGCAGCTGGCCGCCTCCCCGCTCCCTCACGCGCTGCTGCCCCGCTTCACGCGCTCCCGGGCGGCCATCCTGCGGGCCCTGGCGCGGGCGGACGCGCGGGGGCTGTTCGCGGGCACCATCGCGGGGGAGCTGCTGGACAGGTGCGTGTGTGTTGGGTATATATTTAGTAGGTGTTGCGGTGGGTGCGTGACATGAGGATGCAAGTTCAAATTGCGGCATGGGGTACACAGGAGACGCGTGAGCAGTAAGCCCGGTTCGGGGCAGTGGGGTTGAAGACATGAGAAGGGTGGGGATGTGGAAGGCGGCTGCGGATGGTCATAGGGCTTGGGGACGGGGGGCTTCAGAGGCCTGGCATCGAGGCTGCCTGGTGGATTGAGGCTGAATTATGTCGAGGGGTCGGAAGGGTAGGTGGGTGAGGGCTTTCCCATGGCGACGGGCTCATTCTTGGAGAGCACTCAGCGAGGCAGCCCGAAGGGGGCGAGGACAGCCCCCGGCCCACTCCTCCCGTCTGCTGGCGCCCTTGCCCCCAGGACCTCCGGCCTCCCCGCCAAGCTGAGGCCCAACCTGCTGCTGGCAGTCCTGTGGGCGTCGCAGGCGAGGCCCGGGGAAGGGGGTTCATGCAAGCCGGACGGGTTGGCCTTTCAGTCTCACTGCTACCTTGGCACCGTTGCAGCCCACCCGTGCACCTGTGTCCCCTCCAGCCCAGCATTCAGCCCCTACGCCTCGTTGGCTTCCCCCATTGGCCGCCCTTACGCAGCCCACCTCAACACTCTTTCCTCCCCTCCCCCCCTCACTCACTCCCCAGGCCAACACCGTGCCCGCCGCCTTCTGGTCCGTGGGCTTCCTGCTGCTGCCCGAGAACCGCCCGCACCGGGCGCAGGTGCTGGCGGAGCTGCAGGTGGGGGTCGGGCGGAGGCGGGGGCTGGGCGGGGGAGAGTTTGTGTTGGGCGGGGACGGGGTTTGCGGCCGGGGCGAGGTGGGCGCTTGGGGATGAGTTTGAGTGGGGTATGGTAGCGAGTGGGAGGGAGCGTGTGGGCGATGTGGACCGGGCCCTTACTGGACATCCCTTGGACCGCAGGCGGAGCTCGACTCGGCGCCGGCGGCCAAGGGCAGCCACGGAGACGCGGGTGAGCACTGGGCAGCTGCCGAACCTGTAGCGCCAGGCTCCGCCCGATCGGGCTTGGCCTCTAGCTGCTGACCTTCCCCCCGCAACGTTGGCGCATTTCACACCTTTCGCCCCGACCTCGTCGCCCCCCCCTCCCAGAGCTGGTGGCGGCCGCCACCCGCCTGGCCGCCCAGCGGCGCTCCGCTGTGTCCCGCTGCGTCGCCGAGGCGCTGCGGCTGCGCGTGCAGGTGGGGCGGCGGGGCGGAGGGCGGGGGGCGCAATGAAGTAGGATGGGGCAGAGGGGGGGATGGCAAAGAAAGAGGATGTTACGGGGCAGCACCCTGTGGGGCGAGGTGGGGGAGGAGCCTGGAGGGAGTGGGAGGGCGGCTCGATATATGGACGCTGGGGCAGCTTGCTACGTGTTCTGGCTGCGCACTCAGTGACTTGCCGAACCCATGAACCCGGTCGCCGCCGACCCCCCGGCTGCCCGCCGTCCGCCGCCTCTGCAGTCCATAGACGTGCGCATCGTGTCGGCCTCGCCCTGCCTGGAGCTGCCCGCCCCCTCACGGCCCGGCGGCGTGCTGCGCCTGCCGCGCGGCCGCATCATGGCCGTGTGCCCCTTCGAGTCCCACCACGGCAGCCTGTACGGCGGCAGCGCCAGCAGCGGAAGCGGGGGCGGCCAGGGTGGTGCATCCCAGGGAGCGGCAAACGGGCCTGCGTCGGGATCTGGGTCGGGATCTGGGTCGGGATCTGGGTCGGGATCTGGGTCGGGGTCGGACCCCTGGACCTTCGACCCCAACCGTCCGGAGCTGCGGCTCGCCGACGGGAACACGGTGGTACCGGGCGTGGCGGGTGAGCTCCTGGGGAGGGGGGTGGCGGGTGGGTAGGGAAGGAGGGCAATGGACAAGGGGTTTCGGCTCAGGGGCACGAGGCCCGTCCTGGCGAGGGAGGATTCCTGGTGCGAGGGGGCGGCAACGGCCTGCACTTGACGTGCCCACTGCTGCGCCGTGCGCAGGCCTGGCGTTTGGCGGCGGCCCCTACCGCTGCCCGGGCCGCTTCTTTGCGGAGCAGGAGCTCGGCCTGCTGACTCAGCTACTGCTGTACACGTACGACATGCAGCTGAGCTACGGCCCCGCCGAGGCGCCGCACAGCACGGGCCCCCCCTCGCCCTCTGGCAACGCGGCGGCCACATCCCCTGCGCCGCTGTCGCCCGGTGCCCGGCGCACCAAGACCGTGCCCGCGCGGCCCCCCCCGGTGCCCCCCCAGCCCCGGCTGTCGGAGGTGGAGGGGGGCTCGGCACTGTTCGAGATCCTGGCCGGGCTGCTGGGGCGCAGGTATGAAGCCCGGGGGCACCAGGCTGGCTGGCTGGCGGGGGGCGCCAGGCTTGTGGGTTGGAGCGCAGGGCAGGAGTGTTGGCGGGGGGCAGTGGTCTTGTATGCAGCTGTAGGAGTCGCAGGTCACGAGCCCAGCGCCAGACCCTTGCTCACTCCGTCCTGTTGCCGCCGCGGTCCCTTCAGGTCGCTGGCCTGGGGCTTCGGCTGGTTCGACGGACTGGACGGCTCAATGGAGGTGGGGCGCAGTAGCAGCATGGCGGAGCAGCGCGTAGCGCGACTGGGTTGAGCTTTGACACGAGCTGGTCGTGTACCGATGTGCGTGCTTGCAAGTGGCGTGACTCGGTCACGATGCACCCCGTGGATGCAACCCGTCTCGGCACGTACCGAGTCCCGTGTCCCTCCACCCGACAGGACTGGCGGCACTCCGGCGACGTGGCGGGGCTGCTGCCTCCCATGGACCTCAAGCGCCTGGTTGGCGTCAAGGTGCCACGCAAGCCGTGCTGGGTGCAGCTGGGCGTGCCCCGTCGGTGAAGGTTGTGGTGCGCGCGCGGAGAGCAGACAGCATGTGGACATGTGTGACGGGCGCTGGGAGTGCGCGTATTGGAGGGAGCCACTGAAGAGACAACGCGGTGCGGGTTGGTTGGGGAGCTATGTGGGTGAAGCAGGGGCAGACGGCGGGAGGCGGCTCGGGACAAGGGGCGTGCGACAGCTGGGAACGTGGGAAGCACGTTCAGCGCGGACGGCTTCAGGTGGCGACGCCCAGGCGGACTGCACTGACAGGCTGCTGTACTTTTTGAATTGGATGCGGCCAGGCGGGGCGGGACGCGGGAGGGAATAGGCCCCTTGTGGGGCACAAGCAGCAGCTTAAGTGGGCTGGGAGGCGCCCGGCGTCCGGGGAGGAGAAGAAAGTACATGGCTTTGCACACAGGCGGACGTATTCTTAGTCGGGGTGTGGCGTACCCAGAAAGGGCGGGGGAGGTAGCGATTCTGGTGCTGACGGACGGAGGCTGCGTGAGGCTGCGTGCTGTGCCAGGCGCATGCGGCGGGGACCATCTCCAGGCTGCTGCTGTGTCACTGGTAGGACGGGAGTGACGACGAAGCACGGCGGTGCTAGGGGCGGGGCGGGGCGGGGCGGGGGCTGACGCGGGGTGCCTAGGGCTTGCTCGCCAGGCCAGTCGCGGCGCTTCGACTTCGGTGTGTGTGGGCAGACTGAGCAGATCGGCTCTTGTTGTCACCCAGCTTCCCCTGAAAGTGCTGTAGGACGCGGTGTCGGCTGGGTCGCCACAACAGCAGCGCTGATGGAATGCGCAACAGACTCCTTCCCATATCCCGCGTGCCATAATCCCGTGACGTGGCGCAGGCGTATAGCTGGTGCCTGCTTATCGGCCCGCGGACAGCTGGGCGCCAGCGCTCGCCTGGGACATGAATGGCGAGCCCGATTGCCGCGGTAAACCGGTGTAGTCGGCCTTGCCTGAACGACGTCTTGTGACAAGTCTTTCCACAAGCGGACTGACTTGGCGCCAGAACGCGGACAGCGCGACTTGCAACGGCGCCGTACGGCGTTCCAATGGTGTGGGCTCAAAAAGACTCGCGCGTTCGCCCCAGGATTTACTTTACGGCCTGCACACCCCAGCCCCTTTCATCTCGTCACTTGAGCCGCGCCCCTGGTCGCAGTCCTCTGCGACCCATCCACAACTTCCTCTTCGATCATCAAGCGCCAGCAAGAATGAAGATTGCCTGCATCGGCGCTGGCTATGTGGGCGGCCCTACGATGGCCATGGTGGCCCTGAAGTGCCCTGAGATTGAGGTGCGCGGGGCTGCAGCACAACTTCCCGCGATCGGCTTTGGACAAGACCCTAGCTGACCGCGGTGACCCCGTCGCTTGCAGGTCGTTGTCGTGGACATCAACGAGGAGCGCATCAAGGCCTGGAACAGCGACAAGCTGCCCAGTAAGTCCCCATCGCATGCCGCCCTCCACCGGAATTGCTGGGCCTTAGCAGTTGTGCCTTCCCTGTGCCCCAGTCTATGAGCCCGGCCTTCTGGAGGTGGTGAAGGAGTGCCGTGGCCGCAACTTGTTCTTCAGCACGGACACCAAGAAGCACGTCGGCGAGGCCGACATCATCTTCGTCAGGTGTGTGCCCCGTCCTGTGTTTTCCCCGTGTTGACTGTGGAGGGGTGGCGCAGAAAGGGAGGAGTAGGCTCCGGGCCGGGACTGGTGAGGGATCAGGGAGCGGTCAGGTAGTGGCGAAGCTAGCGTTCTGGAGGGCGGGGGGTGGCGGAGTGGGGCTGGGGAGGGGTCAGGGAATGCCAAAGCCACCGTGTCACCTGGCCCTGCTGAGTCGTCTTGTGCCTCCTGCTGTCGCAGTGTCAACACTCCCACCAAGACCCACGGTATTGGTGCCGGCAAGGCCGCTGACCTGACCTACTGGGAGGGTGCCGCTCGCCTTATTGCCTCGGTCTCCACCAGCAGCAAGATTGTCGTGGAGAAGTCGACCGTCCCTGTGAAGACCGCTGAGGCCATCGGCAAGGTGGGTTGATGCCATGCTGCTGACACCTGGGGTCGCTGATGGTGTGCCCGCTGATGGTGTGTCCTACAACGCCGTCCCGTCCCTAATCCATTGCGTACGCGGCTGGACTTGGGCCGCCAGCTCCATTAACGCTTCCGCATGGCTGCCCCCACCCGCAGGTGCTGAAGCGCAACTGCCAGGACCCCAACGTGAACTTCGAGATTCTCTCTAACCCGGAGTTCCTGGCTGAGGGCACGGCCATGGAGGACCTGCGCTGCCCCGACCGCGTGCTGATCGGTGGCTCCGAGACGGAGAGCGGCCAGAAGGCTGTGGAGACTCTGGCCTCCGTGTACGCTCACTGGATCCCCAAGGAGCGCATCCTGACCGCCAACCTGTGGTCGGCTGAGCTGGCCAAGCTGACGGCCAACGCCTTCCTGGCTCAGCGCATTTCCTCCATCAACGCCATCTCCGCTCTGTGCGAGGCTACCGGCGCCGATGTGCAGCAGGTGGCGCACGCCATCGGCACGGACAGCCGCATCGGCAACAAGTTCCTGAACGCCTCGGTGGGCTTCGGCGGCTCGTGCTTCCAGAAGGACATCCTCAACCTGTGCTACGTGTGCGAGTCGGTTGGCCTGAAGGAGGTCGCCGAGTACTGGTGAGGCGGGGGACGAGGTGGGGGGAAGCGCATGTCTAGATGAGGGGAGAGGACAGACGCGGCGCGCCGGGCAAGTGGGCGGCTCGGTAGCAAACCGCGTGCTCTCAGCCTCCCTGCGTTACCAATCTGCGACCCCCTGACTCTACCCCACCCCTACCACTTCCCGCCCTCCAGGTTCCAGGTCGTTTCCATGAACGACTACCAGAAGCAGCGCTTCGTGGAGCGCGTGATCGGTGCCATGTTCAACACGGTCTCGCAGAAGAAGATCGCCATCTATGGCTTCGCCTTCAAGAAGGACACCGGTGACACCCGCGAGACCCCCGCCATCGACGTGTGCAAGGGCCTCATCCGCGACGGCGCCAGGTGCTGCATCTTCGACCCCGAGGTCACCGCCGAGCAGATCTTCCGCGACCTCTCGGCGCCCAAGTTCGAGTGGGACCGCCCCAACTACAGCCGCTCGCAGACCCACATGCTCGAGAACGTCCAGGTGGTCTCCGATGCGGTTGCGGCGGCTGACGGTGCGCACGCGATCTGCGTGCTGACCGAGTGGGACCAGTTCAAGACCCTGGACTTCAAGTCCATGTACGAGAAGATGACCAAGCCCGCCTTCATCTTCGACGGCCGCAACATTCTCGACCACGCCAAGCTGCGTGAGATCGGCTTCATCGTCTACGCGCTCGGGAAGCCGCTGGACCCCTTCCTGGTCAAGGGCTACTAAGCAGCTCGTCTAGCTAGGCGGCGGGGCACGTTTGCAAGGGGGCTCCAGGTGGAGCCACCCGAAAGTCGGCCCATGCCGCACGAGGGGCAGCCCAGCTGCACATTGGGGGTGGGCGAGGCGTGAGCGGCCGTGTGATATATGTGTGGGACGTGTTTAGTATGGTGGGACTCGCATGCGTGTTGACGGACTGGCAAGCAGCAGGTGGCTGACCTACGACGCTGGTGCACTGACGCTTGACCTGTGACGGATCCACTGGAACTTGCAACCTCGGAGAGTAGAGGAGACATCGATAAGTGAGCCGCTATGTGAGGGGCCCGGTGCCTGTGAACACTAAGCATTTGGTCACCTGGTGCAAACCGACATTGCGATATGCTGAGCGGCTTAGGTGTAGATATAAGCAGGCGATGCCTGCGCGGTTGGAAGTGCGAGTCACTTACAGTGATCCCCGATGATGATGCCCCCCCCGCTCCTCACCAAGGGCTGCGTGCATACTTAGGGCGAAGCAGCAAGGGAGACACAGGAGTAGGAGCTTGCTGAAGGGCAGCAACTGCAGCTTGGGCCTTGGGGCAGGGGTTGCCTCCTGGGCCTGGCGCGGAGGCGACCGACCGGCACCTAAGCTTCTGCCCCTACCCTGTACTCTGCTGTCTCTCTCTGTCTCCTTCCCTGGGCCTTCCGACGTAGGCGCTGCCGCAAAGGGAGGGGGAAGGGCATACTGTAGCCCCCGTGTGATCTCTCCCCTTCTCTGGGCCTTCCGAGTTCCGACAGAACGCTTTGTCAACCGCTACCGCGCAGGAAACTGCACGGCACCGAGCAAGAGCAGGGCCCAGAGCTGACCCAGTGCATGCTCACGTAGCTGCATCTCTATCTGCATCTGCATATCTATATCCACGCATACAGGAGAGCACCTGCGCAACGGGTACAGACCGCCCGTTGCTCGCCGGGGCAGAGCGCACAGACCCCGCTCAGGCCCGCGCGCTAAACACTACTTATTCTACTGTTAACAGTGTCGTGCGTAGGACGCGTAAGAGTATCGCGCGTCAGGCGTAAAGGAGCAAATGGAGGAAGGCCAGGAGGCTCAACCTGCGAGACTGCTTGAGCTGCCAGCTCATCTGCAGCAGTCCATATTGATTTTGGCCGGGCGTGGGGCTGGTGGCGCCGTCCGCGCGTGCTCAGTCTTGCGCGATGCTTGGCGCGTAAGTAGAAGACAGGCCCATGGGCCGGCTTGGGATCACATGTGTTCAGATGCGCATACCAAGAACGATGCGCCAGGTCGCTGCGATGTTTTTGGCCCCGACATGTGAGTATCGACATGTCCCGTTGTCCCCATCCCCCGCGTCTCCCGCCCCTCCCCACCTCCCCAGGCCGCCGTCAGCTGTGCGCCCCTGGCCGCTAGATTCCTTAACAATGTGCATGGAGAGAAGGTAGCGGCAGGACTAGCCTATGGGGGCGTCCAGTTGGCCCGTGCGGCCCTGGAGTGCCCCCAAGGAGCGCACCAATCAGCCCCACACGAGAGCACTGGCGGGGCAGGCGACGCCTCACAGCTGGAGCTCTTGCAGGCGCTGGCCGCTCAGGGAGCCGCGCTGGACACTCACGTAAGTCCTTATCACTTGCGGAGTGACGGGGCATGCGTCCAGATGGAGATAGGAGGAGTGGAAAGAGCACACGAAAGGAGGCGCGGGTATCCGGTCTCTCTGCCTCAGGCGCCCTCCGCCCCCTCCGCAGGCTGGTGACCTGGTCCTCAACGCCGCCAGCGCGGGCCACCTGCGCACCCTCACCTGGCTGCTGGCGCCCCGCCCAGCCGGCGCCGGCTTGGCCTCACGGGCCACCATGAGTGATCCCCTGGACCGGGCAGCGCGCGCCGGACCGCCCGCAAAGCCCATTCTCATGGCCCTGCTGGCCGCGGGAGCCAACCCCAAGGCCAACGAGAGCCGATCGCTGCAGATCGCGTGCGAAACGGCCGTGCAGCAGGCGCCCAAGAGGGGAGCTGGAGGAGCGACTGAGGCTGGGGCGGAGGACCGGCTGGTCGTGGTGCGGTGTCTGCTGGACGCGGGAGCCGACCCCCGGGTGTGCGGCAGCATCTGCCTCACCCTTGCGGCCAGGTACGATGGAGCTTGATCAGGCGAAGCACCCAGTGGACAGAACCCCTGATACGGTAAGGAACAGAGTCAGGCCAAGTTTCCCGCCGTCGTGTGTTGCACCCTCAGGGCTGGGGACCTGGAGCTCGCACAGCTGCTCCTGGCGGCGGGTGCCAACCCCTCCGCCGCCAGCGGACGGGCGTTGACTGCGGCGGCGGGGGCCGTGGATGAAACCATGGTGGAGGTGCTGCTGCAGCCCGGGTGGGAGCACGTGCCCGTGGGCAACCGGGGCGACGCGCTGCAAGCGGTCTGCGCCTCGGCCGACCTGGCCGCAGACATGGCTGCGGTGGAGGCAGCAAAGGCGGGAGCGGTGGCGGCGGAGGATTGCGGCAGCGGACAGGCACAGGAATCCGCGCGGAATGGGGATGAGCCAGGCCCGGCCCGGCTGGCCCGGCGGCTGTCGGTGGTGCGGAGGCTGCTGGCTGTGGGCTCGGCGCCTGTGGTGGCAGCCAGCCACGCGCTTTTGGCGGCGGCTGAGTCGGGCTGCACGGAGCTGGTGAGTGGCGGGCAGCACACTGGGCGCAAAGGTGTAGGCCGGCGGCGACGTGACGAAAGAAGCCATACCGGGTGAAGGTTGGGGATGGCGCGCACGCCCTCGTGGGAGCGGGATGTAGCGCTCCTCCTCGGGTCCCACACTTCCCCGTTCCGCTACAGTGCCACCCATGCCAGTGCCGTATTGCTCACCCTCCTGGCCGTGCGCCCTGCAGCTGCACCTCATGCTCAAGGCCGGTGCCAGCGTAAACTCCAACTTTGGTTGCGTGCTCCGCATAGCCTCCCGCCGGGGTGACACCGCCGTGGTGGGGGCTCTGCTGGCGGCGGGGGCCGACGCGGCCGCCTGCCAGAGCGACGCTCTCAAGCTTGCGGCCGAGGGAGGCCACGACGCCATCGTCCGCATGCTGATGAAGCACGGAGCTAACCCCTGTGACAACTTCCATGCACCCTTCCTGGCGGCCGTGAGGTGAATCCTCGGCGCCGTAGGTGATGGTGACGGGAAGCCAGATGGGCCTCACGGCAGTTGAAAGCTGTGTCGAGGAAGAGGTTGGCCCGCGGGCCTGCACCCTGCAAGGCCTACGGGCTGGCCCCTGACACTCATGGCCTCTTCCCTGGGGGGGCTGTGTACACCAGCACAACCTACCGCAGGTACTGCAGCCATTGCCATTGCATGGGAAATGGTTAGGCCGAGCGCAGGCGAGGCCAAAGCACGCCGGCTGAAGCAACAAGTCCCATGCCCCGTGCCCCCCCCCCTCTTGCGCAGGTCGGGGTCCACCGAGGTGGTGGAGGCCATGCTGACGGCGGGGGCCGACCCGCGGCTCCACAACAACCTGGCCATCCAGGTGGCCTGCCGCATGGGCCTCGAAGCCATGGCCCGGGTGCTGCTGCAGCACGGCGCCGACCCAACTGTCAACGGCTCGGCGGCGCTCCTGGACGCAAGCAAGGTGGGCGCTCGGCCTCGCTGTCCTCGGCCTCGTGGGCTCGCTGCGCTGGACCCAAACATACAGCAATTCGCCGCCTCCCTTCACATGCCGTGTCTCTGACCAGGTCTTGCCTTGCGCGCAAACCACGCGCTCGCTGCCCTTTCTGCTCTCGCCCCGTTGCTGCGTCCAGGCAGGGCACGAGGGCGTGGTGCGGCTGTTGCTGGAGGACGGGCGCGTGGACGTACGGGCGCGGGACGGCTGGGCGCTGCAGGCGGCGGAGTATGAGGGCTGGGGGGGCATTCAGCAGCTGCTGCGGGAGGCCATGCGGGCCAAGAGGTAGGGGGAAGGCCGCGTGGGCCCCAGGCTCTTCAAGACCCTGCGCGGGTGAGCGCTTGGAACGAGAACTGGAGCTGTCCTGCACAGAGGCCGGGAAGGGAGTAGGGCCAAGCCTGCAGTTTTGGCCCGATAAGTTCGACTGAGGTGGCTCGATAAGCGATGCGCGGGTGGAGCAGTCAGCCCGGCTGTGCGCTTGTGCCGTACGTTACTGAGTAGGTGCGCCTGACCTTGATAGACCGGTGCGGGGCGTTAAGATGTTATGTAAAGCGGAGGGGGCGGGCGCAATCAAAGCCACTCCCGGTTCTGGCATCGCAGCCCCACTCAATAATCTGGGCAAGGTAAACGCAGCGTCACTACTGCAAGGAGTGCAAGCCCAGGCTGAGACCAAAGCCACGGGCGCGACCTGAAGCCCTGACAGGGGTGTCAGGGGTCCAAGCACCTGAGCCGGCATCTCCTGGTTCAGCCGGCACCCTTGGGCAACCCCGGGGGGCAACCCCTTTCCCCGACCTCCTCTAGCCTTCCCCTTGCCTCCCTTAGCCTTCCCTCCCCTAACTTCCGCTGGCCCGCCCAGCCGCCCTTGCCTCCCCGGACCTTCCCCCTCGACTGGCCTGGCCCGACCTCCTCGGGCCTGAACTGGCCTGCTCTGCCCTCCCTTGCCCTTTGCTGCCCTTCCCTAGCCCCCCCCCCCCCGCCACCCACCTGCCGCTTCTGGGCACCACCTCGAACCACTGCTTTGCCGCACTGAATGTTGGGGTGTATCTTGCTGCAGCTCCCCTTCTGGCACCAAGATGTGAGTTACCTTGGCCCTGAGAACTCAGGGAAGGTGTGGTGGCCGAGTGGTCTAAGGCGCAGGATTAAGGATCCCCCTCATGGGGAGCAACCCTCCTGTCCGCAAGGGCGCAAGAGTGCTTTCCGTGTAGGCCGGCGGCGACGTGACGAAAGAAGCCATACCGGGTGCGTGAAGGTTGGGGATGGCGGGCAGGGCCTCGTGGGAGCGGGATGTAGCGCTCCTCCTCGGGTCCCACACTTCCCCGTTCCGCTACCTTGCCACCCGTCAGACCCTTGTCAGGGCCCTATCGCTCACTCACCTGGCCGTGCGCCCTGCAGCTGCACACCATGCTGAAGGCCGGTGCCAGCGTAAACTCCAACTTTGGTGACGTGCTCCGCATAGCCTCCCACCGGGGTGACACCGCGGTGGTGGGGGCTCTGCTGGTGGCGGGGGCTGACGCGGCCGCCTGCCAGCGCGAAGCTCTCAAGCTTGCGGCCGAGGGAGGACATGACGCCATCGTCCGCATGCTGATGAAGCACGGAGCCAACCCCCGTGACAACTTCCATGCACCCTTTCTGGCGGCCGTGAGATGAATCCTCGGCGGCGTCAGTGACGGTGACGGGAAGCCAGATGGGCCTCACGGCAGCTGAAAGCTGTGTAGAGGAAGAGGCCGGCCCGCGGGGGCCTGCACCCTACAAGGCCTTGGCTTAATGGAGCCCAGGGGGGCAGGCTGCCACCTATGGCTAGGAGCGAGTGCTCAAGAAGGGTGAAAGAAGACATCATCGTTGGTCTGTGGGGACGAGGGGTTTATGAGGCACTACCCGTAGCGCTCCGCAATGGCCCTGCGCTCCTGGGGAGGCTTGATAGCTTGATGGGCCATAACCCCACAACGTGGGTGCAAGCAGCAAGGGAGGTGGTAGAGAACCCGGACTTGGCCTGCCCAGAGGAAGAGGCATGGAAAGAACTTTTGGGATGCATAGGTTGGCGATCGGACAGACGCTTGTGCCAGCGGCTAGGCTGTCGGTGTGCTTGGCCACGGCCCTGCAGATGGAGCCGCTTGTGAGTAGTATGTGAAAGGCAAGCATTTAGATTTTATGGCAGAGGCTTTGATTGGCGGGGCAGGACGAGTCGGATCTCTTGGATCAACAAGCAAGCCACCTTCCGCAGGCTGTGGGCCCTGCACTGGGAGAACGTGTGGAAGGAAGCTCTTTGGCGCTTGGCGCAGAACGGTTTTAATGGCTTTTCAGCACATGAAGGGGTGGCCACGTGCCCATGTGAGATTGCAATGCAAGGAGGTGACAGGCTGCACCACTTTTGGAAGTGTTACTTGGCACAGGGCTGGGTTGATGAGATGTGCGCATGTCCAGGGGGCGAGCAGGGCATGCCGTGGACCTGGCCGCTCCGCCGGTTCAACCTTTGGCTCGACCTACGGAGGGAGTGGATCAGAGGGTCTGGGATTGGTGTGTCTTGCAGCCACCACAGCCATGGGGAAGGGACGCCGATACCTGCTCGCGACAAGGGAGAATGGGAATCGTCTCGGGGTGCTGAACCGAGGACGTGTGCTGGTGTCAGCTGAGTTTTGGGGGGCGCTTCACTCTTTTGCTGCGCTCAGGCCGCCAAGAGAATAGGTTCTTTGAGGGTGAGGGCTGGATGAAGTACGGGTTCTGACGGGCGTGCAGTAGGGTTAGAAGACATCAACGAAGCGAAGCGCTTGGTTGTGGCGTAGGGCGTGTTACGCAGACTACGCAGACCTGTGCAGTAGGGTGTCCGTGTAACAGGGCCAACTGCGGTCTATGGCCTGGAGATCCAGGCGGGGACAAGCCCCACGGTGGCGACCCCGTGGCAGTGGCTTGTGCTGTTGCTAGGGTGGTGCTGGTATGGGAGGGCCATACCCAGACACTCAGAAACGGCGGTCGAAATCTGAGGGGGGTTCTATTCTACGGGCCCAGCCCTAACGACGTGGCGTGACGACCGAAAGTCCCCGTCCCCGTAGCTCCGCGGAGTGGAGCGCAGCGAAACGAAGCGGAAGCGGAGGGCTCTCAGCGGCTTGACAACTGGGCGTTTTTTGTCCGTTTCTTGTGGACAGAGATTGTGAGTTGGCACGGTTATCCGCGCGCTCGAACGCTCGACTTTCGACATCTTGGACGTTGAGTGCTTTCGGCTTGAGTTTCGCGTAATCATTGCCTTAGTTCGCGGTTCGATCACGCGTTAGCATCTTCAACTTCCGCGGCCTCTCCGAGAACCACACGCCCGCTTCAACACGTCGCGACGTCAGCGACCATTCGCGACTTCAAGTCTTCGCGGTAACACTCTGCGGCTTCCGTGGTTGAAGGTTTAGGCCGATGTGGGTGCCCATGTCCGGACATCGTGAACGACTCAAGCCGACCGGCCTCACACCACCCCCCACGGCTTGAGAAGGCTGGGCTGCATCCGTCCTCTCTTGCTCATTTCCTTGCGCATGTGCGACGGTTCAGGCCGATGTGGTGTGCCCATGTCCGGACATCGTGAACGACTCAAGCCGACCAGCCTCACACCACCCCCCACGGCTTGAGAAGGCTGGGCTACATCCGTCCTCTCTTGCTCACTTCCTTGCGCATGGGAGGGAAGCCGCTGTGTAGAGCCACGGCCTTTTACCCCACACGGTTTCAGGAGGCCCTCTTGAGTTCGCATTCTGGGGAGTGGGATTCAAGCCGCTGCGTTTAGCCACGGCCTCTCTTCCCCCACGGCTTGGGGAGGCCGGGCTGCGTGTGTAGCGTGTGCCCTCTCGAGCTCGGTTCCTTGCGTGGGAGGAAAGCGGCTCCGTGTAGCCACCGCCTTTTACCCCACACGGCTTGAGGAGGCCGGGCTGCATCCGCCCTCTCTTGCTCGCTTCCTTGCGTGTGGGAGGGAAGCGGCTCCGTGCAGCCACGGCCTTCCTCCCCACACGGCTTGGGGAGTCCGGGCTGCACGTGCCCCCTTGGGAACCCTTTCTGGGGGGCAAGCCGCGGCACGCAATCACGGCTTATATCTACTTGCGGTCTGCAGCTGCTTTCTTGGGTGCGTTTTCGGGGGCGTGGGAGGCAAGCCTTGCGTGCACACACGGCTTTCCTCCACTTGCGGCTGGAGAAGGCCGGGCTGCGCATGCCCTCTCGAGTTCGGTTCCTTGCGTGTTGAAGGCAAGCGGCTCCATGTAGCCACGGCCTTCCTTCCCCCACGGCTTGAGGAGGCCGGGCTGCACCCGCCCTCTCGGGTTTGCTTCCTATCGCATGGGAGGCAAGCCGCTGCGTGTAGCCACGGCCTTCCTTCCCTTACGGCTTGAGGAGCGTGGGTTGCGCCTGCCTCTCGAGCTCGGCTCCTTACGCGTGGGAGGCAAGCCGCTGCGTGTAGCCTCGGTCTCCTTCCCCCACGGGTTAAGGAGGCCGGACTGCACCCGCCCTGTCGGGTTCGCTTCCTAGCGTGCCCTTGCGCGTGGGAGGCAAGCCGCTGCGTGTAGGCACGGCCTTTCATCCCACACGGCTTGAGGAGGCCGGGCTGCACCAGCCCTCCTGAGTTCGGTTCCTTGGCTGCACGTTTTGGGGCGTGGGAGGCAAGCGGCGCGCAATCACGGCCTTCCTCCACTTGAGGCTGGAGGAGGCCGGCTCTGCATCTGCCCTCTTGTGTGCCCTTCCTGGCTGGGGCGTGGGAGGCAAGCGGCGCGCAAAGACGGCCTTCCTCCACTTGCGACTGAAGGAGGCCGGGTCTGCATCTACCCCCTTGTTGCTGCAGAAGGCCGGGTTGCCACGGCCTTCCCCTCCCCACGGCTTGAGGAGGCGGGGCTGCACCCGCCCTCTAGAGTTCGCCTTCTTGGGCGTGTGAGGCAAGCCGCCGCGTGTAGCAACGGCCTTCCCCTCCCCACGGCTTGAGGAGGCGGGGCTGCACCCGCCCTCTAGAGTTCGCCTTCTTGGGCGTGTGAGGCAAGCCGCCGCGTGTAGCAACGGCCTATCTCCCCGCACACGCGGCTTGAGGAGATGGGGTTGCACCCGCCCTTTCAAATTTGCTCTGGTTGGCGCGGGAGGCAGGCCGCTGCGTGCAGCCACGGCCTTCCTCCACTTGCGACGGAAGGAGGCCGGGCTGTGCATGCCCTCTTGGGAGCGCTTCCTGGGGCGTGGGAGGCAAGCGGCGCGCAATCACGGCTTGCCTCCACTTGCTGCGGAAGGAGGCTGGGCCGCGCATGCCCTCTTGGGAGCGCTTTCTGGGCAGGCAAGCGGCGCGCAATCACGGCTTGCCTCCACTTGCGGCTGAAGGAGGCCGGGCTGTGCATGCCCTTTTGGGAGCGCTTTCTAGGGCGTGGCAGGCAAGCGGCGCGCAAACACAGCTTACCTCCACTTGCGGCTGCAGGACGCCGGGCTGACCCTTGCTGCCTCGGACGATATCCGCCTCAGCACCTCACCGCTTTCCCACCTCCGACCCCTTCTGGCTGGGCGGCCTGAGCCCCTTCTGGCCTCGCCGCCTTCCTGCCTCGCCACACCGCCTCCCCGCCTCACCGCTTCCTCGCGGGAAACAACTCTTGCCATGGCTACGGGTTGGTCCCGACCGAAGGGAGGGCCTTAAGCCATAGCTCCGCGGAGTGGAGCGCAGCGAAACGAAGCGGAAGCGGAGGGCTCTCAGCGCCTTGACACCTGGGCGTTTTTTGTCCGTTTCTTGTGGACAGAGATTGTGAGTTGGCACAGTTATCCGAGCGCTTGAAAGCTCGACTTTCGACATCTTGGACGTTGAGTGCTTTCGACTTGAGTTTCGCGTAATCATTGCCTTAGTTCGCGGTTCGATCACGCGATAACAACTTCATCTTCCGCGGCCTCCCCGAGAACCACACGCCCGCTTCAACACGTCGCGAGGTCAGCGACCATTCACGTCTCAAGTTCTTCTCGTTAACACTCTGCGGCTTCGTGGTTGACGGTTCAGGCCGATGTGGTGTGCCCATGTCCGGACATCGTGAACGACTCAAGCCGACCGGCCTCACACCATCCCCCACGGCTTGAGAAGGCCGGGCTGCATCCGTCCTCTCTTGCTCGCTTCCTTGCGCATGGGAGGCAAGCCGCTGTGTAGAGCCACGGCCTTTCACCCCACACGGTTTCAGGAGGCTGGGCTACTTCCGCCCTCTTGAGTTCGCTTTCTGGGGAGTGGGATTCAAGCCGCTGCGTTTAGCCACGGCCTTCTTTCCCCCCACGGCTTGAGGAGGCCGGGCTGCACCCGCCCTCTCGAACTCGCTTCCTTGCGCGTGGGAGGCAAGCCGCGCATGTAGCCACGGCCTCTCTTCCCCCACGGCTTGGGGAGGCCGGGCTGCGTGGGTAGCGTGTGCCCTCTGGAGCTCGGTTCCTTGCGTGTGGGAGGGAAGCGGCTCCGTGCAGCCATGGCCTTCCTCCCCACACGGCTTGGGGAGTCCGGGCTGCACGTGCCCCCTTGGGAACCCTTTCTGAGGGGCAAGCCGCGGCACGCAATCACGGCTTATATCCACTTGCGGTCTGCAGCTGCTTTCTTGGGTGCGTTTTCGGGGGCGTGGGAGGCAAGCCTTGCGTGCACCCACTGCTTTCCTCCACTTGCGGCTGGAGAAGGCCGGGCTGCTCATGCCCTCTCGAGTTCGGTTCCTTGCGTGTTGGAAGCAAGCGGCTCCACGTAGCCACGGCCTTCCTTCCCCCACGGCTTGAGGAGGCCGGGCTGCACCCGCCCTCTCGGGTTCGCTTCCTAGCGTGTCCTTGCGCGTGGGAGGCAAGCCGCTGCATGTAGGCACGGCCTTTCATCCCACACGGCTTGAGGAGGCCGGGCTGCACCAGCCCTCCTGAGTTCGGTTTCTTGGCTGCACGTTTTGGGGTGTGGGAAGCAAGCGGCGCGCAATCACGGCCTTCCTCCACTTGCGGCTGGAAGAGGCCGGCTCTGGATCTGCCCTCTTGCGTGTCCTTCCTGGCTGGGGCGTGGGAGGCAAGCGGCGCGCAAACACGGCCTTCCTCCACTTGCGGCTGGAGGAGGCCGGGTCTGCATCTACCCCCTTGTTGCTGCAGAAGGCCGGGTTGCCACGGCCGACCTCTCCCCACGGCTTGAGGAGGCGGGGCTGCACCCGCCCTCTAGAGTTCGCCTTCTTGGGCGTGGGAGGCAAGCCGGCGCGTGTAGCAACGGCCTTCCCCTCCCCACGGCTTGAGGAGGCGGGGCTACACCCGCCCTCCTGAGTTCGCCTTCTTGGGCGTGGGAGGCAAGCCGGCGCGTGTAGCAACGGCCTTCTCCTCCCCACGGCTTGAGGAGGCGGGGCTGCACCCGCCCTCTAGAGTTCGCCTTCTTGGGCGTTGGAGGCAAGCCGGCGCGTGCAGCAACGGCCTTCCTTTCCCCACGGCTTGAGGAGGCGGGGCTGCACCCGCCCTCTAGAGTTCGCCTTCTTGGGCGTGGGAGGCAAGCCGCCGCGTGTAGCAACGGCCTTCCCCTACCCACGGCTTGAGGAGGCGGAGCTGCACCCGCCCTCTTGATTTCGCCTTCTTGGGCGTTGGAGGCAAGCCGGCGCGTGCAGCAACGGCCTTCCCTTCCCCACGGCTTGAGGAGGCGGGGTTGCACCCGCCCTCCTGAGTTCGCCTTCTTGGGCGTGGAAGGCAAGCCGCCGCGTGCAGCAACGGCCTTCCCCTACCCATGGCTTGAGGAGGCGGAGCTGCACCCGCCCTCTTGATTTCGCCTTCTTGGGCGTGGGAGGCAAGCCGGCGCGTGTAGCAACGGCCTTCCCGTCCCCACGGCTTGAGGAGGCGGGGCTGCACCCGCCCTCCTGAGTTCGCCTTCTTGGGCGTGGGAGGCAAGCCGGCGCGTGCAGCAACGGCCTTCCCTTCCCCACGGCTTGAGGAGGCGGGGTTGCACCTGCCCTCTCGAGCTCGGCTCCTTACGCGTGGGAGGCAAGCCGCCGCGAGCAGCAACGGCCTTCCTCCCCGCACACGCGGCTTGAGGAGGCGGGGCTGCACCCGCCCTCTAGAGTTCGCCTTCTTGGGCGTGGGAGGCAAGCCGGCGCGTGTAGCAACGGCCTTCCCCTCCCCACGGCTTGAGGAGGCGGGGCTACACCCGCCCTCCTGAGTTCGCCTTCTTGGGCGTGGGAGGCAAGCCGGCGCGTGTAGCAACGGCCTTCTCCTCCCCACGGCTTGAGGAGGCGGGGCTGCACCCGCCCTCTAGAGTTCGCCTTCTTGGGCGTTGGAGGCAAGCCGGCGCGTGCAGCAACGGCCTTCCTTTCCCCACGGCTTGAGGAGGCGGGGCTGCACCCGCCCTCTAGAGTTCGCCTTCTTGGGCGTGGGAGGCAAGCCGCCGCGTGTAGCAACGGCCTTCCCCTACCCACGGCTTGAGGAGGCGGAGCTGCACCCGCCCTCTAGAGTTCGCCTTCTTGGGCGTTGGAGGCAAGCCGGCGCGTGCAGCAACGGCCTTCCCTTCCCCACGGGTTGAGGAGGCGGGGTTGCACCCGCCCTCCTGAGTTCGCCTTCTTGGGCGTGGAAGGCAAGCCGCCGCGTGCAGCAACGGCCTTCCCCTACCCATGGCTTGAGGAGGCGGAGCTGCACCCGCCCTCTTGATTTCGCCTTCTTGGGCGTGGGAGGCAAGCCGCCGCGTGTAGCAACGGCCTTCCCGTCCCCACGGCTTGAGGAGGCGGGGCTGCACCCGCCCTCCTGAGTTCGCCTTCTTGGGCGTGGGAGGCAAGCCGGCGCGTGCAGCAACGGCCTTCCCTTCCCCACGGCTTGAGGAGGCGGGGTTGCACCTGCCCTCTCGAGCTCGGCTCCTTACGCGTGGGAGGCAAGCCGCCGCGAGCAGCAACGGCCTTCCTCCCCGCACACGCGGCTTGAGGAGGCGGGGTTGCACCCGCCCTCTCAAATACGCTCTGGTTGGCGCGGGAGGCGGGCCGCTGCGTGCAGCCACGGCCTTCCTCTACTTGCGGCTTGAGGAGGACGGGCTGCGCATGCCCTCTTTGGAGCGCTTTCTGGGGCGTGGGAGGCGAGCGGCGCGCAATCACGGCTTGCCTCCACTTGCGGCTTGAGGAGGACGGGCTGCGCATGCCCTCTTGGGAGCGCTGTCTGGGGCGTGGGAGGCGAGCGGCGCGCAATCACGGCTTGCCTCCACTTGCGGCTGAAGGAGGCCGGGCTTTGCTTGCCCTCTTTGGAGCGCTTTTAGGGGCGTAGGACGCAAGCGGCGCGCAATCACGGCTTGCCTCCACTTGCGGCTGAAGGAGGCTGGGCTGCGCATGCCCTCTTGGGAGCGCTTTCTGGGGCGTGGGAGGCGAGCGGCGCGCAATCACGGCTTGCCTCCACTTGCGGCTGAAGGAGGACAGGCTGCGCATGCCCTCTTGGGAGCGCTTTCCGGGGCGTGGGAGGCGAGCGGCGCGCAATCATGGCTTGCCTCCACTTGCGGCTTGAGGAGGACGGGCTGCGCATGCCCTCTTGGGAGCGCTTTTGGGGGCGTCGGAGGTGAGCGGCGCGCAATCACGGCTTGCCTCCACTTGCGGCTTGAGGAGGACGGGCTGCGCATGCCCTCTTGGGAGCGCTTTTGGGGGCGTGGGAGGCAAGCCGCGCGCAATGACGGCTTTGCTTCACGTACACCTGAAGGAGGACGGGCTGACCCTTGCTGCCTCGGACGCTCTCCGCCTCAGCCCCTCGCCGCTTTCCCGCCTCAGACCCTTCTGCCTGAGCCCCTTCTGGCCTCGCCGCGTTCCTGCCACGCCAGACCGCCTCACCGCCTCACCGCTTCCTCGCTGATCGCTGAAAAAAACTCTTACGCCGGCTACGGGTTGGTCCCGACCGAAGGGAGGGCCTTAAGCCATCTGTCACGTTGCTTGGGTGTCGGTGTGCAGGTGGCACACCCAGGAGGGGGCGCTCTCGCTCAACCCCTCCCCTTCTGGAGGCGGTTCCTGCTGTAACCATCGCATCCTACAGGGGTCCAAGCACCTGAGCCGGCATCTCCTGGTTCAGCCGGCACCCTTGGGCAACCCCGGGGGGCAACCCCTTTCCCCGGCCTCCTCTAGCCTTCCCCTTGCCTCCCTTAGCCTTCCCTCCCCTAACTTCCGCTGGCCCGCCCAGCCGCCCTTGCCTCCCCGGACCTTCCCCCTCGACTGGCCTGGCCCGACCTCCTCGGGCCTGAACTGGCCTGCTCTGCCCTCCCTTGCCCTTTGCTGCCCTTCCCTAGCCCCCCCCCCCCCCGCCACCCACCTGCCGCTTCTGGGCACCACCTCGAACCACTGCTTTGCCGCACTGAATGTTGGGGTGTATCTTGCTGCAGCTCCCCTTCTGGCACCAAGATGTGAGTTACCTTGGCCCTGAGAACTCAGGGAAGGTGTGGTGGCCGAGTGGTCTAAGGCGCAGGATTAAGGATCCCCCTCATGGGGAGCAACCCTCCTGTCCGCAAGGGCGCAGGTTCAAATCCTGCCCACATCATCTGTTTTGGATCTTAAATCTGGCTGTACAGCGGATCTGAGGCAGTCCTGGGTGTCCCCTTCAGAGTGATGTTTGGGGTCCCCATGGGCTCGAAGGGGGGGTTCATCCCACCCCATGCCCCTGCCCAGTGCTGCCAGCCTGCCACGACGTCCCAGCGCGAGTCTGCAGCGCGCTTTGCAGCCGAGGCAATCTGGCCATCGGTGGACTTCACCATGTAACAGATGGCACAGGCCCCGCCTCCGGATACCGGGGGCCGCGCTCTCAACCGTAGGTTCAACCACTCACATCCACTTCTCCAAGTCCAGCAGGCTTTATGACAGCCCTCGGCGCCTCAACTACACACGCTCTTCCCCAGACACTGTCCAGGCCCTACTGAGTGCCAGCTCTGCGATTACACGGTGCCGCAGGTCTGGTTCGCCCTGCATATCGGCCGTCACAGCAAGCACACTCGCCAGGCACCACCACGAGGCACCTCGACACACGTGGATAGCCTGCTGTACAAGGCGAACCACGGCAAGCCTGCGCCGCTGGGCCCCGCTCGCCTGGTCCTCGTGGCTGGCGGCCCAGACGCGGCAAGCATGCTTGCCACCTCCCGTCTCCCCGCCTCTCCCGCCTCCCCATCTCAGGGCGCTACAGCAGTCCACGCCATGCCAGACCCCCCCGAGCACAAGCGCCAGAGCACAAAGGACGTCCACGGCAGCCAGCGAGGTCCGCCCTGCCCGCGCAAGCTCCCGGTCCACCGGCTGGGCGAAGGCCCTCAAGAGCGCACGGAGGGGTCCATCATGGGCGGATGGGTGCGGGGAGTATTGCGTCTTCGGCTTACTCCCTCAGCCGACCGCCTGGGCCATGGACGTGCGGCCGCCAGGGCGAGGGGACACGCGCCGGCGCTGGTAGACTTTCAAGGAGGTGGCGGGAGCTGTGCCTCTGGGGAGGCAGGGCGGCTTGCGCGGCGGGGGCGGGGGGCCAGAGCCCAGAGCGCGGGGGGCACTGATCCAGAGCCTTGAGAAAGACGGGCGGTGGACGCAGGGGGCCAGCGAGGAGAGCACCAGGCCGCAGGTGCCCCCTGTGCCGCAACCTCGACGCCCAGCCTGCCGCCCCTCCGCCGCCCGCTTCCAGATGTAGTACGATGGCGCGTGGCTCCCGCAATGGCCTCTCCTCACACCGCACGCGCAGCCACCGCCAGAGCGTCCTGTCCCTGATAGCTCAACTGCAGTTTCTCCAACCACAACTCCTCCGGCTGCCCTTGTTGTCTGTTGTGAGTGAACGGCGAGCTGCCTCACTGCGGCAGCGCCGACTCAATGTGCTGCCGCAGGCGGTCCGTGGTCATGCGGGGAGGCGGGCGAGGAAGCCGGACCTGCGGCGGCGCGTGGAGGAGCCGGTGTTGGGTCAGGTGCACCAACATCGTGTGGTGGCTCGTGTGCGAGTGCGGGCGGTACCCCTGCGTGCCTCTTGGGCTGGGAGTGGTCACAGCCGCCGCCCTGCGAGGCTCTTCCCAAACCGGGCTCACCTCCCGGCCGTCCGCCGCCAGGGCCGTCAGCACAGGCACCTGCACATCGGTTCAGCAAAGCGGAGGGGATGAGAGCAAGCAACTATGCACAAAGTTAGGCTGAGTGCCACTGTACGTAACAACCAGTTCACTTGGCGTGTCAGCCACCCGTCTTCTGAGGCAACTCCGCTTCATCAACTCCGCCTCGTCAGCCCCATCCAAGTCGCTTATGCTGTGGAACGACTTGTCTCCACTTGTCTTCTCCTTGAACGTCTGGCACGCAATCCGCGCATGTTTCCCATCCCCGCCCCCACCTCCATGTCGTAGGCCGCCTGCCAGGCAGGGTCGGTGGTGATGTCGCGCAGCTCCAGGCGCCAGTCCGACAGCGCCGAGGGCATGAACGCGGCACGGTCGATCAGGCCTTGCACGCGGTCCTGCGTGCAAGGATGGGGTGTGGGAGGCGGGTCGGGAGGTGGGCGACGGGAGGGGCGCAAGAGCGGGGGCGGGGGTACCGCCGACGCAGGTAGGGTGGTTATCCAGCCCAGGCTCACCCGCTGACCCTCGCAGAGAGGGCAGTTAGGCTTCGTGTACAGGTAAAGGACCTTCTCGGCCGCGCCCTCGCCCGCTTGCGGCGGCACACAGCGCGGGCGATCGCCGCCGGCAGCGCGACGAACGGGAACGCATCGCCGCCCCGTTCGCTGAACTGGCGCCAAAATGGCGGTACGTTGTAGCATCATGGCTGGGACTATCGGGGTTGGAGCAGCGCGTCGGCGAGGGATGCAAGCAAAAGCAGACGCGTGTGCAGACCGGTGTCGGTGACTGTCCTGACTGTAATGGATATCGTCGGTATAACTATACGCTGTCGGCACTGTTCGACCACGTCGCCGGCGCATCCGAGTGCAAGCCAATCCGGCACGTGCACACGTCGCCGTTCCCCGACGACGATACCGCTGTGTAAGCAAGTGTTTGCAGGCCTACTCGCTCCGCGACGTCGACAGCAGTCCCTCCAGGCCGCAGCTTTCGACATTTTGCCTTGCAAGCCGCGAGCAAGGGCCAGTAAACTGTCGCCGGCCCACTACTGTAACCTAGAGTACCTGTGCGGTCACTCGACGTTCGTTAGGTGCAGCCGATATCGCTCGCTAGTGCAAAATGCTCGTGGCGAAGTCCCAAGCAGTGGCCCGGTAAGCTGGACGTGAACAACGTGTCATGGTGCATTCTTGCAGTGAGGCTGGCTCGGAAGGGGGTCACCGTGGGCGACTAGGGCTGCGGGCGTGCGGATCGTCCGCGTGACTCGGAGTCCTTGCTCGTTCGCAGGCCCACGACCCGCAGTGCTGTCGTGCCTCGCACTGTGGCATGCCGTCGGGTAGTGCGCTCGGGCCGCCGGTCGTCTGTGTCCGTGCAAGCAAACAGTGAGTCGCTGCGAGCAGGCGGCTCACAGCGGCGGGCGTAGGGTTTTAAGGCCAGCGCTTGAGGGGTGGAGAGCGACAGGCCCCGGGCTGCGCGCATGTGCGACGTACACTGCAAGTCAACGGGGGGGGGAGGGAGAGGACATCTGTCCCGGCGTGCTGCCAGTGCCCAGGCCTCCGACGCCTGCTGTGCCACACGCACGCTCTTGCAGGTGAGGACAACGGCTCGGCTGCCACCCGCCGCGCCACGTACGCCGAGCTTGAGTCCATCCAGTGCGACCTCAGCGCCTTCCCCAGCTGCAAGTTCTTCCGCATCGAGGTGAGGCCGCCGGGGCCGCGCAGCCACTTCTCTCAGAGGCGGCCCCAGGCTAAAGCACGCAAAGCCCGGCGGGGCAACGCGTAGGGACATCGGCAAGGGTTGCGTGCGCACTTTAGCTTTACCTATCGGAACCCGGAGGCCTCGACACACGAGTCCAAGAGCTGCACCCGACCCTAGAGGATTAGGCTACCACCATACGTTTTGCCAGCGCATGACCGCCCCCGCTGCCCCTGCCCACGTGTCCAGGCCATCTTCCGCCCCTGGCGCCTGCCCTTCGTGGTTGACACTCTGTCCAAGTACGGCATCCGCGGCCTCACCAACACCCCCGTCAAGGGCGTGGGCGTGCAGGTGCGGAGCTGCGGAGGGACGGCGAGGAACGGCAGGTTGCAGGGAGCTGCGGCCAGGGCACCCAGTGCGCCCTTGAGTCCAGTCCCCAGAGCCCAGCACGCGGCGTGCAGCAGAGCGCACAGAGGTTTCCGGCAGCTGGGGTAGCTCGGTGCCGGCCGTGCAGTCACGCGTGGCGCCAGCCGCAGAGAGTGGCTCGCAGAAACGCAGCTCGCATCAGCTGGGGATCTCCTGCACGCCCCTTCGTCTTGCCGCTGACGGCCATGCGGTGCTGGCCAGAGCGCGGAGCCGAGCGCATGGTGGCAAGGGTGGAGGCACGGGGTTGTGTCTCTCCGCAAGCAACCAGGGTTCACCCATGAGCCCGACGAGCGCCCCACATGCCGGTACATGCCTTGACCGCCCCCGCCGCCGCCAACTCTTTGCTGACCCCAGGGCGGCGCCCGCGAGCGCTACGCGGGCACTGAGTTCGGTCTGACCAACCTGGTGGACAAGGAGAAGCTGGACATCGTGGTGTCCAGGTGGGGGGGCGGGGGGGGGGAGCGGGGCAGAGGAGGGTATGGGCCCCGTGTGCACAGGCGGGCAAGAGGGTACTGGAGAGGGGTATGGGTTGGGAAGATGCAATGCGAGCGGGAAGGGAGTGCGGCGGGTGAGAGCGCGGCCTGCTTAGCGGGCAAGGGCAACAGCGGGTGCGCATCTTGCGCTCCTTGACTCTACAATCCACCCGCGCGAGTACCGTGCGGAGACTGGCCCGCTTACCTGCTGGCGCCCCCTCCCCTCTTCCCTCCTGCCTCCCCACAAACCTTCGCAGGGCCCAGGTGGACACGGTGGTGCGCCTGGTGGCCGCCAGCGCCTTCACGGGGGAGATCGGCGACGGGAAGATCTTCGTGCACCCCGTGGCGGAGGTGGTGCGCATGTGAGCGGAACGGGGTTGAAAGGGCAGGGCCCCCGCGGGGACTGGACTCGGGCGGCGAAGAGTCCCTGGAGAGGGGCATGTGCCGCACTCGTGCCCCCCCTGCATCCCTGCCGCCACCACAATTTGACTCCTCGTGCCTTCTCCTCGCAACCCCGCGCAGCCGTACCGCCGAGACGGGCCTGGAGGCTGAGAAGATGGAGGGCGGCATGGAGGACATGATGCGCAAGAAGAAGTAGGGGGCGCACACGGAGCTTGCGGGGGGCAGAGGCCTCGAGGCGTGGGCGTTGTGGGGACGACTTGGGAAAGGTGCTCGGGAGCAGCAGCTGGAAGCGGATGGGTTTGCGCCTTGTGGTCGTTGACTTGGGTTGAGACTGAAGGGGGGCGGCATAATGGCAGGAGGCAGAAGCAGCCAGGAGGGAGCTTGCGGAGGAGAATCAGGAGACTTGCGAGGATGTGCCGTGCAGGCGCACCTCGTGTTGGAGCGGGCAGGGAGGCCCGGCGATGGACGGAGCTGGTCAGCTGCGATGCAATTTGATCAGGGGTTCACTAGTAGCGAACGTGGACAGGAGGTGGCACCAAGCAGATAGGCGCTCAAGGAGGTGCGTGCGCAGCGTTGGTGAGGTTGTGGGGCCTGGGATGGTGATGGAGACACGCGAGCGGGGTGTTGTGGGTCCCTACACGTTACACCGTAATCCAGAATACAGTCCCAGTGGGGTAATCTGGACGTTATGGGCATCGGAGGCAAGCGTTGTGAAGCCTGTGACCCACGGCCCTGTTCCCTCATGAAGCTAGCCCAGCAGTAACATGCAGTGGAAAGGTCAGCGGCCTTTGGCGAGAGTCCAATGCTACCTTCTGTCGATTAGATATATGTACGGTCACATTGCGCCAGCCGAAAGTACGGCTGCCAGTCCTGCGTTGCCTCCTGCAGAATGCCCTAGTAGCCCGAGCCCACATCCGCCCTGAGCGGAGCAGCTGCCAAGCTCGTCACACTAGCATGCTGATGCTTCAGCGCACCAGCCCTCACCCCGCCCACCTCACACCCGTCGTCCTCAAGCACCCCGCCCTGCTGGGCCCGCTCCCCTCAGCACGCGTGCCGCCATCCGCTCAGCGCACCTAGCCGCCAGCCCCACCACCCCGCCCTCCACCCCGGCCACACCACCCGCGCCGCCGCCCTTTTCCGCCGCCAGCCTCTCCGCAGCCCGCTGGTACAGCCCCGCCACCGCCTCCGCCTCGGCGCCCCACTCCGCCTCCGCCGCCCCCGCCCAGTCCTCCTCCTCCTCCGCGGCGGCCCGCTGCTCCGCCTCCGCCTGCCGCAGCCCCGCCACCGCCAGCCCCGTCACCAGCAGCCCCAGGCCCGCCTTGTGGGGCAGCGAGTTGAGCCGGAAGGACGAGGCCACCCAGGCCCACGTGCCGCCGCCGCCGGAGCCGCTGCCGCCCGAGCCGCCGCTGCGCTGCCGCTGGCGCCCGGTGGTGGTGGTCAGCGTGGAGCCGGCGCCCGCCTCGCCGTCGGAGGAGCCCTCGCCCGGGCGCAGATCCAGGAGGAAGCGGAGCGCGTCGGAGGCGCGCACCTGGGGTCAGAGGAAGGAAAAGGGAGGAGGGCAAGGAGGAGAAAGGTGGGCAAGGGCGAGGAGAGGCTCCAGACCAGCACCACAGCACCTCTTAGCCTGCCCAGATGGCATGGCCCCCTGCCGCCGCTCCCGCTGCAAACGGAGCGCTTGCCCTGCTACTCCTCCATCGCGACCTGCACAAATTGCAGGCTCTAAGTAGCCCATCCCCCATCCCTCGCCCTACCTGCGGCGGCGGGCGCATGACGCCCTGCTCCGTGAATGCGCCGTAGTGGTCCGCCACCGCCCGCACGGAGGGGGGCAGCGCGTCGTCGCCCTCGGAGCGCCTGGGGTGCGGTTGAGCGGGGGGCACGGGGTCGAGGTGGGATGGGGGCAGAGGGGACGTCTAGAAGAGGGCGCAGTGCAGCACAGGGAGCAGCACAAGGGGCCATGAGCGTACCCCTGAAGCTCTGTCCCCGCCCCCACGCACTTGGCCGCGGCGATGCCCAGCAGGGAGCTCAGCAGGCGCACCGACGAGGCGGGGGGCAGCGAGTGGAGCAGCACCTGGGGGCCGGGTCGGGAGCGATGCGCAACAACCAGGTCAGAGGCTTGTGCCCGGCGTCATTGCCCGAAACCAGGGCCACCGTCCCCTTCCCCTGCCCCTCGCAATCCTCCACGCCGCCCCACCATGACGTGCTCGGGCTCCCTGTACAGCCCCTTCTCGTACAGCATCTGCCCCAGCACCAGATCCGCCTGCACAGCGTCGTTCCTGCAAGGGGAAGGCAGGAAAAGAAGCGTCGGGGCGGGAGGGAAGCGGTGAACCAAGGTGAAGAGCAAGCGGTTGGCCCACACATGTCACCGACTCCAAGGCCAAAGCCCCGCCGCGGCGCTCCACCCTTTCTACACCGCAGCCCCGGAGCCTGTGAGATCGGAGCACCGCACAGCCCTGCTCCTCAACCGCTCGGCCCCTGCCGCCCAAGGCTCCCCGCTGGCCCCCGGCCCCGCTCACTTCCAGCCGTGCGCCGCGCCGCCCCGCTGGAAGGCGCCCATGCGGTCCAGCGCCGCCAGCACGCGCAGCAGGCAGCCCAGCAGGCCCCCGCACAGCGCCCCCACCTCCCCCGGCCCGCACAGCGCCGACAGCGGCGACCAACCGGCCCCAGCTGCCGCCGCTGCGCCCGCGACGGGGCCCGCCGCGGCCCCGCCAGCGGAGCCGCTTGCATTGGCGGCGGCGGCGGGTGCGGCCGCTGCAGCGCTGCGGGCTGCGGCCGCGGCGGCGGCGGCCGCGGGCGCGTGCGGCGAGGAGGTGAGGTCGATGCGGAGGGAGGCGGCCAGGTGACCCAGCAGGGAGGCGGTGGCAAGGGTGCGGATCAGGGAGGGGCGGGACACGTCGCCGTCCGACCAGCCGCTGAAGGTCTGCGGGTTGGTGGGAGACGGGGCGGGCAAGGCGGGTCGTAAGCGATGCTTGGGTGACCATGCCTTCGCTCGTGGGATCAAATGAAGCCCAAGGACCCAGCGCGAGGAAGGCCACCCAGCGCTCTCTGGGCCCATCCATCACCAGTCGACAAGCAGTCTCAGCCCAGGGCCCCGACGCGTGGCCCGCGCAGCATCTGCCCCGTCCCTCCGCAGCCGCCAGCGCACCTCCAGGCAGCGGTAGATGAGGGAGTTGCGCAGCTGCCCCTCCCAGGCGCTCCGGTTCCAGCCGCTGCGCTCAGCGGCCGCCAGCCGCACCTCCGCGTCCGCCTGGGGAGCAGGCAAAAGGGGCAGGGTGTGATTGGGGGGTCCCTGACTAGTTGCAGCCTGCTAGCCTCCAGAGTGCAGCCTGTGACCCAGTCCGGCAATGTCCAGGGGCTCGTTCCTTGCCACCAGTGGGCACCCCGCACCTGCAGGATGCGGGCCCAGTACTTGAGCAGGAGGACGTCGCCCGCGTCGCCCTTGGCCGGTGCGCCTGGGAAAGAGAGGACAGGGTCAGGGTTAGGTGGGAACGGCTCGCGGCCAACAACCGCACGCCGAGAACCCAGGCGACTACCTACCTGACTTTCAACGGACTGCGCACGGCGTGCCCCAGCAGCACTGGAGCCCCACTAGCATCCCGGCGCCCCAGTCACCCCAACCCTGTCCCCCTCACATGCCAGCACGGGCAGCGGCTGCCTCATGGCCGTTCCCACGGCGCTGGCCAGCATGTTGTGCGCGGAGGCCGCCAGCGCCAGCAGCCCCGGGCCCTGCCGCAGCGTGCGGGAGAAGCGGGGCAGGTCGCGGAGGGGGGGCTGCATCCAGGGGCTGGGGGGCGCAGGAGGGCGGGGACGGGGGGAGGCGGGTGTTGAGGGGCTGCGAGCTGGGGCGGCAGGTGAACATGCATGCCAATGCAGGGCTCGAGGCAGGGTATGCCAGTTCCCGAGTCGACCACGCTCACCACGACACGGGGTCCCACAGGTTGGCGTTGGACACGAGCACTCCACCTGGGAACGGAGACGGGACACGTCCTCTTCAGCGAAACGGGAGTTCGGTCCGAGGCCGGTCTGAGCGAGGGTTGAGCACAGCGAAACCCGGCCAGGGACACGTCCTCTTCAGCTGTTACCCCGTCAAGCGACGTCCCATGCAACCCACGACTCCCCGCGCACCGCTCATCCTGGCCGGCGGGTGCGCCTCGAGCACGCGGTCCAGCAGCCTGAGGGGAGGGCGGACGGCATGGAGCCACACAGCGGGGGGTGGATGCGAGCACCCGGGCAGTGCATAGCGGGCGACTCACGACTCATGGCGAAAGGAAAGCGCCCATCCGCCGCCCCATTCGGCACTGGCCCAGGCCTCTCGCCCCTGCCACCCGACCCGTCCTCACGCCGCTGCCCGGGTGGCCAGGGGGGTGGTGTGGGCCTCGGCGTCCAGGACCAGGTGCTGCAGAGCCTCCTGGAGCGCCCTTTGGGGAGGGCAAGAGGAGGTGAGGGGGAGAAGGAGGAGGGGGAGGACAGGTGGGTGATAACGGGTAGACAAGCTCCAGGAATGCCTTCTTCCCCGACCCACATCAAAAGCACCGATCGAGCCCGTTGCGCCTCCTCTCCTTTGTCCGCCCATGGAGTGGGCTTCCTGCGAACCCCTCCCTTTCACCCTGTCTCCGCCCCTCACTTGGGCATGGTGACGTCATGGGCCATGAGGGGCTCCAGCAGGTCGAGCACGTGGTGCCCTGGGCCAGGGGCAGGGGAGCGGAGGGGGAGAAACTAAGCCGAGAGGTACGTAATGGCGAAGGCACGTGTTCCCCTCCTGCCTCGCTGACGCCTAACGTGCCCCCCTGGACCTTGCCTACCATCCCCTCCCCCGCGCCCCGCCCGACCCACCCTCGTCCTCCCAGCTCTTGGCGTTCGCCGCGGCGATGGTCGCGCGGGCCGCCGCATCGCCCGCCTCCTCCTGAGAGCCCTCCAGGGAGCCGAGGCCGTCGGTGCCGTCATCCACCGCACCGCCGGCAGACCGCAGCGCGGCAGTCCTGTGCGCGTTTGCACCAGCGGAAGGCAGCACAACATTCAAGCTGCAGCAGCACACCCTACCACTGCTCTTGGACCTATTGTGAGTCATCCCGTGCACCCTTGCCCTCCGAACCTTCCACGCGCTACCAAAGCCCCCCCTCCCACCTCTTGCGCGTGGCCCTGCCGCCGGGAGCTGCCTCCTCCGTGTCCCGCTGCTTTACCAGGGGGCTGCCGGCCGCATACTTCTCATAGCACTGCAGGATGGAACCCGCCTGGGACTCCTCCAGCACGCTGTGGGCCAGCGGGCCGTCGCCCACGTTCAGCAACGAGGCGCGCCTCTTGGCTTCATTGTTGACCTTCTGTGGGTGGTGTGGGCGGGTTGCGGGGACGCGAGGGCAGGCGGAACGTTGCGGTGGTGCGGATGGGAGTGGGGGCAGAGCCCGTCCGTGCCGGGGTGGGTCCGCTCGCACCTGCTGCTCCTGGGCGTTCCCCCAGTTGTTGGTGCGGGTCGACTTGCGCCGACCAGTCGACATGGCTGCTGGATAGGGCTACCGTCGAAGCAGACACCGCGCGGAGCGTCCTTGTTTGGCGATGCGCGAAGGCGCTCGGTGCCTGTCAAGCGATTCCGTGATGTAGGCCGCACCTAGCTGACCCCAATGCCTCCACAGGTCATGTCCAGGGTGGCTAGCTAGGTATGGTGACCTGAACAGAAAGCTGTCGTCGATTCAGTTTGGCTTTCGCAGCGAACGGCCTTGTTCGTCTTCTGTTTACGTGTTGCTCCTGTGTAACCGTGCTGCAGATGAGGGTGTCGCAGGGAGTCGTGTGGAGCTCGGGCGCCCTTTCCCGCCAGGCCGACCTCCGCATCGGAGCACTGCACGGACGGGCGTCTCACACTTCACGCTGCCTCCCCACCTGCTGCGTACGCTCCCACAGGCATATTGCTTAAGATCAGAGTACATAGGGAGGCTTCTTACCTGCCATACCCCGCCTGCAACACCCGCATGAACCAGGTTCACATTCGCGAACGGCGGGATAGCCATGCGGACAACGCCCAGTCACGCTTAGATCAACTTGTTCATGAGGTTCCGAGTCGCCGTGTTAATGCTGGAGAGCTCAACGGGTGGGCATGACCGGGTCGAGCAGGAAGCAGCGAGCGGGCGCTGCGGGCGCCGCAATTGTAGCCGCAGTGCTGCTGGTGGCGGCTGCGGGGATCTCTTGGCCAGGTGAGGCGAGGCAGCTAGAGAGTCACGGGCAGCGGGTTAGGCCCCGACCAGACCAACGCAAACACTTTGTGCAACCCCCCTCCTTCGGCTTCGTGTTGCTCAGCCCAAGCCTCGGTTACTTTGCCGAATGCCTACCGCTGTGCGAGTACCATAAGCTGTACTTGGGGGCCTATGGCCACCCACCACGAATGGGATGAACTCCGAATCCAGCGGCCCTGACCTGCCCCCGGCCGTTTCGCTCATTACTTTGCCCCCCTAACGCTCTACCCCTCCCAGCCACCTCCGCCGTCGGGGCTGCTGAGCCGAGGTTACAGGCTCGTCGTCAGGCGCAGGCAAGAGCTTTAAATGGGTATTAGGGCATGACGGGTAGAGGGGTGAGGCAAGATGGCTAACTTGAAGGCAAGCGTCAGCGCCAGCACCTGCCGCCCTCGTCCAAACAAGGCTGGGGCGCAGGATAACTGAGACGTAAGCTGACGAGTCCTGACTGTGCCTTAATTCCCTCCCTTCCCACCAGACCACCGCTGAGCCGCCCCTTCAGCCCGTGAATGTCAGCGCCAGCCCGCCCTCGTTCCCGGGAAGCCCCACGTCTCCGCCCCCACCGGCCCCTCTGCTCGGGTCGATCACATGCGAGGCAGTGTGGACCCCCAACGCGACTGCATCGGCGCAGGCAGCAGGCGCTGGGCCGCTGTGGCCCGTGCAGCCTCTGCCCACGTCGCCGCCGCTGAGGCAGGCGCTGGGGCCCTTTGGGTCGGGGGCCACGGAGGCGTGCCTCGCCAGCCCCGAGATTGCTGCGGTGAGGGGGTCAACGCTGGCTGATTGGGACCTAGCTAGGCAGCACAATTGAATTAAAGTGGGTTCTAGAGCGGGGGCGTAGTTACCGCCGCGCGTTTGCTTGTGCTACCAGCCCTCGGCCTCGCTCGACCCTCCACCCGTCATTCTCGCAGTCCCCCGGCTGGGACCGCTCTGTCGACCTGCGCGCCGGCATCCGCCGATACGACCTGGCACTCACATGCACCTGCAGGTGCGACCCGGCAGCACACATGGGGGGCGCTGGGTAGGGCTGTGCTGGAGCCACACACACATGGCTCATGGGAGCCGGACATGGCGCAGGGGTACCAAACACTTGCCCTCTATTTCGGCGCTCGGTGCGCCCTCCACCCCCGCAGTGGCCAGGCCGCTCTTGAGCCGGGCGGCTGCTGGGCCCTTGCACAAAGGCTGGACTACACCTGGTGGGACGGCCCGCCCTGGTGGGTGCGGGAGGAGGAGGGGAGTGGGCATACACCACTGCAGGGGTCGGATTGCGCCTGTCGCCACACTCAGTCATCTGCCCATCCCCTTGACCGCCCTGGCAGGTCGGAGAACTCATTCAGGCAGAGCATGTCCTTCAATGCCTCGGAATGCTCGGGTACTGTATGCACCGCGTCCCGAGGGGACCTGCTCCCGACCTATGCCTCGCTGACGTGTATCGACGACGGGAGCAGCCAGCGGGGAGGTGAGGTCGCCGTCCGTTCCGTAGGCCCTGTCCGCCTCCACAGTGACCCTGACGCCTCTCGTCCCTCTGCCCTCGCCCAGCACTCCTCGAGGCCATGTTTTTTACGCCCCTCGATGTGGACACGGGCTCGTACAACTGCACGCTTGTGTCGTACCAGCTGTACGACAACAGCAGCGCCGTGTACGGCGGGGGCAGCACGGCGGCCATCGAGGTGCAGGCGGTGGGCGGGCAGCAGGGCCCGCCGTGCGCAAGACAGCAGGACCTGCCTCAGGTAGGGGGGCTGGCTGGAGGGCTCTTGGACGGCATAGTACAGCGCGTGAGGAGGGAGCCTGGTCCACGCTTGGGTCCAACCTTGAGGCCTTACTGCTGCAACCCCTCCCTGAACTCCCAGGCGAGCTACAATAACTGGGCCAACGTCACCGTGCTCACCTGCACCTGCGCCGGGGTGCCGCCCACGCCACCGCCCAGCCTTACTGGATTCATCTCTCCGTCGCCAGACCCGCCGCCGAGCTTCCCGGGCAACGCCTCCTCGCCCTCCCCGCCGGCCTCGAGTCCCCCTTCATCCAACTCTTCATTCAATTCATCTGGGTCGGGTTCTTGCTACCGCCTAGCCTTCGCTGCGTACGCCATGCTCCAATTGGTGCCCTCGACCGCCTCTGTTCCGTCCACTGAATCGCCACCCACGTACCTCGACATGTTTCCCAGGTGGGGATCCCGCGCTACCGCCCTGGGCCCTCGCTCCTGCACCTCCTTGGCCCCCGCCCTGACCGCTGATCCCTTCCCCACCCCACCCGCAGCGACTGCACCGCCGGCCTCTGCATCACCTCCACCCGCCTCAACGGCGGCATCACCAACACGTCCTTGTACCGGGGCCGGCCGCTGGTGTTCGCTCAGGCGCTGTGTGCCAATGCCAGCAGCACGCCCGAGCTGGGGCCCTGTAAGTGGGGCAGGAGCCGGGGGTTATTTTGGGGGCAAAACATGTGTTCTACCTTGCGCTTGACGGACGGGGAAGCGATGAAGGCGTACAGGTCAGCTTCATGGCTGAGCTCACCGCTTACCGTGCCCACCCCCGCAGTCCCCGCGGCCCCCGCCGGCATACTGCAATGTGCCGCTACGTGGCTGGAGCAGCCCGGGCCGCAGCCCGCACCCAGCCCCGGCCAGTCCCCCTCACCACCAGCCGCACCGGTGGGTGGACAGAGCGCAGCGCAGGCCCCTCGACTCACTCTCACCGTTCGCCTTACCCTCCGCGCCTTCCTCCCCGCAGCGCTTCTACACCGCCACGTTCCCCCCCTGGGCCCCCGCCAATGCGGAGCCCGGCACCTGCTGGCTGCAGGCCGACATGGCGCAGGTGCACGGGCGGGGCGGGGGGATGGGGTAGCAGCACAAACGTAGAAACCCGCCCAGCCCGTTCTTTCCATCTACTATTAGCTCGTGCCCGCTTGGCCTTTCGGCGGTGGTTGCACAGGGTGACCCCTGCCTCTTGCTTTTGGCCTCCGTCTTTCCCTTCTGCCCAGGCGGACCCGGCCCTGGGCCTGCCTGCGTTCGTGCGGGATGTCTCAACGGAAGCTTTTGGGGCACAGCTGCTCTTCACCTGCACCTGCACAGCGTAAGGCACCCGGACAACTGAAGAACTTAGACTGGTCAGGGCAAGGCTTCCTTCTATTCTAAGAACGAACCGCTATCAGTAAATGGGTACCGATACCTGCCCGTGAAACCTGTCCCGCCGCAGCTCTCCCTCCAATGACTCCTGCTACATGCTGGCGCGCCACGCCTCGCTGTCCGCCTGGGAGGGGCCGCTGTGGGCGTCGGCGGCGGGGGGGCCACCGTCTGCGATGCTGCCGGCTGGCATGTGAGTCCTTTGGGGCCCGGGGCTGGGGCCTGGCTCTTGCGCTCCGTACCGATCACTCACCCTGCCCCCCTCTGCCCCCAGGCCTCTCTCCTTCTCCCCGTCCGACTGCACCGCCACGGGCTGCAGGCTGGGGCCCATAGCAGTCCAGCATGCTCCCTATGCGCAAGCCATGTGCGCCGGAGCCTGGCCGTACCAGCCGTCACGTAAGCACGGTCGCGTAACGGTGCAGCGTGCGTGTTGGCACTTGGATTCCTTAGCCCTGACAGTCCAACTATTCCTGTGTGCTCTGCTGTCGCTGCTGACCCCTCTCTTCCTCTGTTACCTCCCTGCAGTGTCGGACGTGACTTCAGTGCCCAACGCCACGTCATCCGTACTTCCGTACTGCGTCCTGGACTTGTACGAGCTGTACGACAACTCGTCGCAGTACTACCCGCCCGCCGCGGGCGACATGCAGCCCCTGTCCACGCCCGACCTGCGGCCACCCGCCATCGGCGGCGTCGTACTGCCGCCGCCCCCCGCCAACCTTGCACGCCGCCGCTCCGCCCAGGCCTCCTCCAACTCCACAACAACCGTGCCGCTCCCTCCGAACGGTGCTAGCACCGCCGCCACCGCGGGCCCGGCCTGCTGGACCAGTCCTCAGCTGATGTACAACAACCCCAGTCCTCCGCCTGGGGCTGCGGCCAGCAACGGACCGATTGGGAGGAGGTTGGGCGAGGAGCTGAAGGGAGAAGCGGTGCAGTGGAGGAATGGTGTCAAGGGAGGCCACTTGCAGGGCAATGTGCAAGGCAGGGTTGAGGTATCCGTCATAGAGTCTGGTGGCGTCACGGTCGTGAGGCGGCGGCAGCTGCTGCAGGCCCCCCTCCCGCCATCACTGCCGGCCCCGCCACCACCACCGCCCCCAAGCCCCATACCGCCCGACACGCCGCAAAGCCCGGAGCCGCCTTCTCCAGAGCCCACCCCTCCGTCCCCGCCAGACCTACCACCGGTTCCTCCGGACCCGCCATTCCCACCGCAATCCCCAGATCCTCCCTCGCCGGAGCCCTCGCCGCCTTCGCCGCCTCAGTCGCCACCAAGCCCTCCAACCGCACCGCCGTCGCCACCCGACCAGCCCTCCCCGACTGCGCCCCCGCCGGGCCTGCCTCCGCCGAGTGTGCCCAGCGACGCAGTCGTCGGCGACATCATCCCTCCCCAGCCACCGAGCCAGCCCCAACCTCCAAGCCAGCCCTTGCCCTCCTCACCACCAAATCCTCCTAGTGCTCCTATCGACTCACCCCCTCCGAGCATCCCTGCCGACTCAGCCCCGCCTTCCTCACCCACACCTATCGACTCGCCCCCACCGGCCATCCCTGGCGACTCAGCCCCACCCTCCTCGCCCACACCTATCGACTCGCCCCCACCGGCCATACCTGGCGACTCAGCCCCCCCTTCCTCACCCACACCTATCGACTCGCCCCCTCCGAGCTTCCCTACTGAACCAGCCCCGCCTTCCTCGCCCACACCTATCGACTCGCCCCCACCGGCCATCCCTGGCGACTCAGCCCCGCCTTCCTCGCCCACACCTATCGACTCGCCCCCACCGGCCATCCCTGGCGACTCAGCCCCGCCTTCCTCGCCCACACCTATCGACTCGCCCCCACCGGCCATCCCTGGCGACTCAGCCCCGCCTTCCTCGCCCACACCTATCGACTCACCCCCTCCGAGCATCCCTGGCGACTCAGCCCCGCCTTCCTCGCCCACACCTATCGACTCGCCCCCACCGGCCATCCCTGGCGACTCAGCCCCACCCTCCTCGCCCGCACCTATCGACTCGCCCCCACCGGCCATCCCTGGCGACTCAGCCCCGCCTTCCTCACCCACACCTATCGACTCGCCCCCTCCGAGCTTCCCTACCCAACCAGCCCCGCCTTCCTCACCCACACCTACCGACTCGCCTCCTCCGAGCATTCCTACCGGGTCAGCCCCGCCTTCCTCGCCCACACCTGTCGACTCGCCCCCTCCGGGCACGCCTGTGCCTGTAGAGTCGGCCCCACCGGCCACCCCCCCTCCGGACCTGCCTTCTCTCTCCACGCCGCCCCCAGACATCCCTCCGCCTCTGGACCAGCCTGCTCCATCCACGCCGCCCCCTGAGGCCCCCCCGCCTCCAAGCACGCCCCCATCTCCCACTCCGCCTCCCTCAATATCCCCTCCCCCTACTCCACCGCCTTCC